>VDFB02047397.1:19540824-20140824 GCA_007258455.2 Sequoia sempervirens | reverse complement strand
TACTCAACAGTATATTTAGGAAGATCATCTATACATATATCAACAATCTGATCCTTTATAGGAACATACTCAAGCTTCACTTCATTCTCCATAACCTTCTGTCTCAAGAAGTGATACCTGATAGATATATGCTTTGTCATTGAATGCATCACTTGTCACGACCCCTATTTTTATTATTCGTATTTTACAATGATTAATTAAATAGATTAGTAGTGAAATAAAAGTGCAATGAAACAAAAAGGAATTTATTTTAATTTAATTATAAATTTTATTTTGTAAGTAAAGGATAATGATTTGTTATTTAGAATAATTATTTTATTTTCTATTGAACAATATTCCTTATTATTTATTTATTTGGAATAAATATTTAAATTTCAATTAAAATGGTATTTCCTAAATATGTAGTGAGGATAAATAAGATACGTGAAAATAAATCTTGATTTTATTTTAATATTTGGTTATTGGAAAATCTGAGGGAGAAATCTGGTGTGATAATTAAATCAATTGAATCCTTAATGTTTGGAATTAAAATTTTCCCTCATTTTTAATTGTCATGGGCATCAAATCTTGGGCATTATAACTAACTTCTACATTGTGATAATCCTGCCACGATAGTAATATCTTCATCGGTGTAATCATCTCTTGTAGGTGGCATTTGGTTAATATTCTAACCGATTCTTGGATGGAATTAGAGCCTTTTTTATCGCATTCTCTCACAGTATTGCATCGTTTTTTTGTGGTAATGAATTCTTGAAAATGGTTTCTCAAAAGTAAAAATCAGGTAAGTTATATAGAAGCCAAAAATGAAAACTTGGGAGGGGGTTGGTCGTTTGCAAGTGGTATTTACAGAGAAGAATGGGAGTGTTTGCGGGTTTGCATGCTTCACATGGCCAGTTTGTAGAGGGATAGTCCAACATTTGCAAAGTTTGAGGTGTTTGATGTGAGTGTGGGCCGAGCATTTCGTCCTCTATTGCTCTCCGTGTTTATGCCATGGCAGCTGCTGTTTGTTGAGAAGTACGATATTATTTCAAAGATTTTTACAGTGTTGATCTTGGCTACAATACAATGGGGAAAGGAACTTCCTCAAACAGATGTATCCAAGTTTCTTCTTGTAACAAACAGTTGAGCGAATACCAAGGATATTTCACTATCAGCTTACTTAGAACATGCTTCCAACTCTAAACGTGGGTTTCCTATGCTAGCCCATGAATATTGATGGAAAGGTATGTGAGTTGTCTGAGCATATTTAATTTTGTTTTCCCTATTTATATTGTGTCCCTTATAACTGACTATTCCAATCTTTGTCGAATTTCTTGCATAAGGAATAATGCATAAAGCCTATTTTGATTTGAAAAGAAGGTATTTAACAATCTTATAGGAAGACCAAGCATTTTGGATCCACCCATGAAAGCACGAATCACCCTTTGTATTATTTTAATAGCTGATCAATATGGGAAACATGATATTTAAACTTCATGTTACTAATTCAAGACTATCCTGCCTTTTGCTGCCCAAATGTTATAGATAAGAGTGTAAGTTGCAGATCAACTGATTAACTATTGAAACACAAACCTGATTAATTGTTGGGTTGTGTATTATTTCATTAGTCATCCAGATCTTTTTATCAGGGAATTTTTGTTGTGCTTCATATGTTATTTTCACTGCACACTCTACACCCTAGCAAAATCCACAGGCCTTAGCGAAATTTACAGTCACATCTCCCCATGTATGCTTGTTGTTGTTTGCTTTCAATGTCTTTACCAGGCCACCTAAAACAAGAAAGGGAATCTGTCATGCTTCAAGTGCATGATGATAAATAGTTGAGTGGACAATCAAATGACCATGAATGTTGAGAATAATATTTCAACAAATGGTGATGATGGAGTGTAGTTTCAAAATATAGTCGAAAGAATTCTATTGACCCAAGAAGATAGTAGGAGTATTCTTTTGCTCAAGTAGAGAATATATTTGTTCACCATACACTAGATCATAGTTCCAGTTTTGTTAAGTCCTTGAGATAGCTAACTGTTGTTGATTGGTAAAATTTAATAGAAAAACAATATTTAGGAAATATAAATGATAACTTATTGACTATAGAAGGCCTCATGTGAGATGGACCCGAAACTGTTTTAGATTGATGCGGCACAGTAATGGAAAATTTATAAATCACTTACTTCTCATCTATTGCATACATTGTGATGTCTCCTTGGAGTTCTCTTCTCCTTATGCTTTCCATGTCATTTGGTTTTGGGTATCTAATATGCATAACAATCAAGTTGTCATGATAGTTAGATTTAGTAAATAAGTAAACAAGTGAAATCCAATCCAAGTGGGGTATTATCTTGATAGATGTTTATTTGATAGGTTATATTATTTAAATTAGGATTAAAATAGTTGATTATATTTAGTATTGAATGAGAAAGTTCTCAATCTATTTTCTTTAGAATTGATTACTTTCAAATTGGGGTACATGTTATATGGTTGATGAATTGTTATGGTAATGATTATTTGGAGTTTAGTAATGAGGTACTTCTCTCAAAGTGTAAATAGAATAGAGTTGTTGACTATCTTAATAGGTTATCATGTGGAGGAAACTACTTAGAAAAATCCTTTAATTAATATTGCATATTCTTATATTGTTGAAATCTCTATATTTATATGATTAATGAAGCATGAATTTAGTTATATCTGCATATGCTTGTGTGCATTTTGACTATGTCAGAAACACATACACTATGGTTAAGTATGTATTCATTCTATATCTCATCACTTGGAAGGAAAATTAGGAATCTTGTTTATTAAAAACATTAAATAGTGTTACCCTTTTATAAAGAATTTTTTTATGAGTGAAAGATTCTTACTGTCATTGTTGTAATAGTAACCCACTATGCCTTATCATCATTCATGTACCATGTTTGTATTTGAGCTAACATTTGTGATGAAGATTTTATGATTCAAGAGGCATTCAAGTCAAGATCTATCACAATCAAGTGAGAGCTTAATGGTAGAGATTCAAGGTTTGAATACCGAAATGGGGTTTGACTAAGGAAAACCCCTATTCACTAACAATCAAAAAGTTTTTCCTTCCCTTTGGTGTATGAGTACAGGTCTAGGTGTATGACATATTGATGAGCAAGTCGTTCTTGTGTGAGCATCATTAGGAATCCATGCTTGTTCGATGGAATAACAAAAATATCTGAGTATGTAAATGCAAACATTTTTATACCTTCTTAATTATTTTATAGTATTATTTTATTATTGATAAAACCTCTATAAATAATTGAGTTTAGAAGTAAAAATTCTAGTTATAAATGCATAGGCATGTGTGCATTCTAGCAGGGCTAGGATTACTTTCATGAAGCTTTATGTGATTGGTTATGATTGTCAGTGTATTCATGTGATGTTTGTGAGGTCAATGGAAGTAGAATTGTCTTATTTGAAAATACTTGGGAGCGATTCATGATAGTGTTGGCATACCTTAATTTCCTATGCAAGGAAGATGCATTAGTGAAAATTGAAAATGTTACTTGCAGTTTTATGCGACTTGTAAAAGAACTGCAATATGTTCCTTGTGATATAGAGATATGTAATGAAAGGGTAATTTCAATGAAACAATATGATCATTACCCGTGAGGCATCTTGTAACCATTGAGACTTTGTAGCCAGTAAGGCTCTCTTAGTGAGGAATTTCATTAAGCCAGTGAGGCACTTTTATGAGTAGTTTTTCATCCCTACAAGGGTTTTCTACTCATGAAAATCTCTATGTTATGGTTTCTTTGTGGATGCATTTATGATCTAGCTTTTTCCTTAATTTTCATTACAGTATTTTATTTTACTTGTATTACTGAGATGATAACTCATGTGTAAGCCTACATGGCTAAATCTAGTGAAGGCACCACCTTGTCTTAATGCAATTTGATTCATTTTGTATGTTATTTCATTTGGATATAGCAATGAAAGTAATGTGATCATTTCAAAAACTTAAGGAAATATTTAGTAAATGTGTTTTTTCTAGTCTTTACATCACTAGATTCTTTGAAATGTTAATTGCACTTGTATTATCAAAGAAGATAGATATAGACTCATCATACACAATTATGATATCCTTCACTTTCTATCTCATCCATAATACCTGTGTACAACATGATGTTGTTGCAATATACTCAGCCTCTGTAGTGGATAAAGAAACTAGATCCTATTTCTTACTCAACCATGACACGAATCTACATCCAAGAAAGAATGCACCACCACTTGTAATTTTCCTATCATCAACACAACCAACCCAATTTGCATCGGTATAAGCACTTAATGTGAAATCAGTATCCTTAGGATACCACAAGCCATAATTCAGTGTGCCTCTTAAAATATCTAAATATCCTCTTCACTATTGCAACATGTGGTTCTTTAGGATCTTCTTGAAATCTAGCTACAAGATAATCTACATGCATGATATCTGGTCTAGTAACAGTCAAATAAAATAGTCCACCAATCATAGATCTATACTTGCTCAGATCAACCTTAGGTGAATCATCATCTTTGCTCAATTTACAACCAGTCACCATAGGAGTACATACCAATTTGGAGTCATCCATTCCAAACTTCTTCAACATCTCTTTGACATACTTAGACTATGAAATGAAAATCCCATTATCTATTTGATTGATTTGTAGCCCAAGAAATAAATTCATCTCCCTAAACATTAACATTTCAAATTCTTTTTGCATTTCCTCTAGAAATTTCTTTCACATAGCCTCATTTCCACCAATGATAACATCCTCCACATATACAACTAATATCAAGAATTTATCTTCCTCAATTTTAAATTAAAGATTGCTATCTGCAGCTCCCTTATTGAATCCTTGCTATAATAAATACCTGTCCAATCTTGCATACCAAGCATTGGGAGCTTGCTTCAATCCATATAGTTCCTTCTTCAACTTATATACCATATCTGGTTGATCTAACAATTGAAATCCTTTTGATTGTTCCATGTAAATCTCTTCTGCCAATTCACTATTTAGAAAATTAGACTTCACATCCATCTAATAAATCTTAAAATCTTTATGTGCTGCAAATTCCAAAAAAATTCTAATAGCTTCCATCCTAGCCATAGGAGAAAAACTCTCCTTAGATTCTATACCTTCCACTTGTGAGTAACCATTACACACAAGTATTTTCTTATTTATTACTATTTCTCCATTCTCACTCAGCTTGTTCCTGAATACCCATTTAGTTCCAATTATGTTTTTGTTTTCTGGTCTAGGGACCAATTCACAAGTTTGATTCTTCTCTATCTGCATAAGTTCTTCTTCCATTTCCTTCATCCAATGCTCATCCTTACATGCTTCACTCACTAATTTAGGTTCAACTTTAAAAAGTAAACACAAATTTACCTCAACTTCAACAACTTTGCTTCTTGTCAATACACCTTTCCTCTTGTCTCCAATGATTTGATCTTCAAAATGATTCTTTTGCACATACGTAGAGGTTTTAGAGGTATTCTTCAAAGCTTCTTCCTCTTCATTTTGCACTTCTTTCCCATTAACTTTTTCTTCTTCTACTCTACAATCAGGTTCATCTGACTCATATCCATCTACTGCAATTGAATTCTACAAGTTTTCATCAACTTTAACATTTGCACTTTCAATTATCTTTCTCATCCTTTTCTTATAACATCTATAAGCTTTGCTTCTAATAGAATATCTAAGGAAGATACCTTCATCGGACCTTGCATTAAATTTTCCTAAGTTTTCTTCTTCTCTTTTGATGTAACATTTTCTTCCAAACAATCTAAATTACTTCATAGTAGGAATCCTTCCATACCACAACTCATAAGGAGTCTTTGTGTTGTTAGCTTTAGCTTGAACTCTATTAAGTATGTAAACAATAGTATCAATAGCTTCTCTCCAATAGATTCTGGTAGATTTTCCTCTTTCATCATAGTTTTTCAACCTCTTGAATAGTTCTATTTTTCCTTTCAACAACTCCATTCTGCTAAGGAGTTCTAGGGGTAGACAAATGCATTTTTATCCCATAAACTTCACAAAACATGTTAAAATCATTGTAGGTGAATTCACCACCTCGGTCAAACCTCAAATATTTTATTTTCAAATCCATTTCATTCTCAACCATAGCTTTAAATTCCTTGAATTTATCTAATGCATTAGATTTCTCTCTAAGAAATGTAACCCATGTCATTCCAAAATAATCATCAATAAAAAGCATAAAGTACCTATTAACTTGTAGACTTCTCACTCTAGTAGGACCACAAAGATCTATATGCACTAATTCCAATAATTTGGTAGTAGATTGTTCCTTTCCTTTAAAGCTACTCCTTATTTGTTTTCCAAATTGACAACATTCACAAACAACATTGATAAGCTTTATGATTCTAGGTAAATATCTCATTGCGTGAACTAAACTAATTCTTTCCAAATCATCAAAATTCATGTGACATATCCTTCAGTGCCATAACTAATGATCATTAATCCGAGACATAAAACAATGACCATCAATGCCCTTAAGCTGATAGATGTTTCCATATGTTCTCTTACTAGCAACAATCATAGTTCCAGACCCTTTTTGGATCTCACATAATTCATCCTTTGAACACAAGATTATATCCTTTTCTACACATTTTTCCAACACTCAAAATATTATGTCTTAAGCCCTTAACATAGTACACATTGTCAATATTATGATTTCCATCAAAACTAATTGAACCTATTCAAAAAATCTTAGCTCATGAATCATCTCCAAATTTAACTAATCCTCCATCATACTTTTAAAGTTTAACAAACTTACTTTTGTCTCTAGTCATGTGATTAGAGCAACCATTGTCAACAACCCAATAATTCTTATCCTCTTTGATATGAAACATAGATAAAAAAGTACCTTCAACCTTATCCTTCATCTTTGGAACACTTTCCTTCACACAACTTTCAAGGTTAGCAGAACCAAATTCTTCTTTTATAGCCAAAAACAAACATTAATTATCATCAAAAATTCCAACATCTTCTCTCACATAGTAAGCTTTCTTAATCACTTTTCCTTTGTTTTCCTTGTTTTTATTGTTTATAGCTCTTTTTGGACATCTAGAAGCATAATGATCTATACCACCACAACTAAAAAATTTGAAGGGTAACTTATCTTTGTACTTACCAGTGCCCTTTTTCATCTTCCTCACATAGTTAGCTTCCAAATCATCAAAATCTTCTTCATATGTATCTTCAACCTTCTTTGATTTACCAGTCTTAAAAGCAGTCTCAACTTTTGTACCTTTCTTTAGTTTTCTCATTTCAAATGTAGTTAGAGTACAAATCAACTGATCTCTAGAATAATTGTCAAAATCAATGGCTTCCTCAATACTAGACACCTTTTCACTGTAACAATCCGAAAGAGATCTGATAAATTTCTTTACTACTTTAGATTATTTAACTATTGCACCAAGGACTCTCATAGCACTCACCAACTCAACAATTCTCTATATGTAGTGTTTAATTGTTTCTTCTTCAAAACTTTGCTTCATTTCAAATTGTGCCTTTAAGTTCTACAAATTCTCTTTTTTAACCTTTACATCTCCTTCATAAATTCTCTCTAGCTTATTTCAAACTTCTTTAGCAGTCTTCAAACTCATAACTTTCACTAACTTAGTATTTGAAAGACTATTCATAATAATAAATCTTGCCTTAGCATTGATCTCATATGCCTTGATTTCTACACTTGTACTTGGACCATTCAGAGGTGGAGTACATGTATTTTGATAAGCCTTCTCAATCTCATAACCCTGAGCTGACAAATATCCTTCTATTTTTGTCTTCCAAAATGCATAATTCGATCCATCAAATCTAAGATATTCCAAAGCAATCTTGTTCACCATCCTAGATCTACCTCAAGCAGTTAATCTCTTCTTCAAGGAACCTTTCTCTAATAATTATTTTTGAAATGAACAAGATAATTAAGAGGGAGGGGGGGTGAATCAGCTATAGCAAATTAAACCTTCAAAACTATTAGAGTAAAGGTTTTAACTTAATTATGTTAATCAAGTTACCTTTATTCCTCTCTTAAGATTTCACTTTAGTTGCATATTGTGAAATTTAATAATTATATTAATTATTAAATGTCTTCCTAGTGGGTTAATTTTTAGGTTTTGCTTGATCTCCTTTTAAGGATTGATCTTTGTAAATATTTTATTCTATTGTTCTGATAATATATCTCTCATATTATAGAGCTTCAAAACCCTCTCTTGCTTTTTTCTCTATTCTCTTCGCTGTGATAGGTATCTCTTTGCATGCAGGTGTTCTTGGACTCTGAAGTTGGTTTTGTCAACTTCTACATGGTATCAGAGAATGGCCCTACTGCAGCCTATTCGTGTTTTGAAGAATTTGGAGCTACGAAGGTTTGATCAGGCTTTCAAAAGTTTTCGGGTTGTTTTTTTGTGGATCCGGCTTACTTCGTTCTTTGGGTTCATTTTGGGCCCAAATGAACCTCGCCATTGGATTCACAGTGCTTGAAAACCCCTATTTTCATATAAAGCTTGTCTGATTTGGCCACAGTTGATCAGGAAGGCAAAAAACATTTTGGCCCCAAAGCTGTACGGCCTCAGGGCACAATCTACAAGGTCAAATTTCATAAAAATAATAAAAAATTAAAAATAAAACAAAGTTTTTATTTATTTATTTTATGCTGCCAGTATAATTGTAGGCCACTTCCCACCCGACAGCGAGTGGCCACCAGGTGGCCACTAGCCAGCCGCTCTGACCAGCGGAGCCACCCAATAGCCGCTAGCTTAGTCACTGCCATGGCCACCGGCTAGACATCGACGGTCCGCCCGAGCGCCGCCTGAGCACCGCCAATGCCCAACCCTGGTGGCCCCCTACACCCCAACCACCAGTCCTATCAGTGACCGGGGGCTCCGCCCAAGTGCCCATCCAGAGTCCTCTGGTCGTCCACGTGACTAGGGCCGAAGAATTTTAGCCCTTGAGGGCTCAACACCTTTGCAAGTGCCCTTTTAACCCATTTTTACTAAATTGGCTATAACTTGGGCGTTTTAGCTTGGTTTTTCGAACGAAAATAGGCGTTTGAAAGATGGCTCTGAGCCCATTGTGATGGTGTGGGATTTTTTTCAAAATTTTCTAGTTTGGTTTCCTTTTCTTCATAGTAAAAGTCAGATGATTTTTTTGCACTCCAGGGGGCATAACTTTCTCATTTTTGCTCCATTTTTCGAAAATGAATAGGCGTCGGAAAGCTCTTCTCGTGATCTATTTAGATATTTTGTTATTTTTTCTAGAAAAATTATCAGGTACACAAGATTTAGTCTGAAGCCTTTTTTTCTTTTTTCCTATGTTTTAGCTAAAAAATATCTACTGGGGTTTGGTTTCTTGCATTGTGGGGGGAGTTTTTTTGTTGCTTTCTATCATTTACTTCAGAAAACCAGAAACTCTTCACATTAAAAATTCATTAAACCTCTCCAAACATGGCCAAAAACCCTTCTACTGTTGAACTTCTCACACCTCATAACTATCACACTTGGAAGGCTTTCATGACACATCTTCTCAGATCAAAGCGGTTGTTGTCCTGTTTAGATACAGTTCAACTAGTTTTGACACGGCCATTTGAGGTTATGTAGCATAGAAATAAGATGGATGAGGCTATGGGTTTGATTTCCTTACATGTTTCAAACAACTTGTTGTTTCATTTGGATGGGTGTAACAGTCCTCTTGAAATGTGGACCAAGTTCAATGATTTATTTGGTACCATCAATCAATTCCATGCCATTCAGATTGAGGTAGAGTTGAATTCACTTGTACCTAATTCTTTTCCCACTATTGAGGACTTTCTGATGAAATTCAAACAATAGAGATCTCTTCTACAGGGTTGTGGTAAGAAAAAAATAGATGAGGAGTGTATTTACCTGATTCTTTCTAAGCTTCAAGGTCCTTTTCAAATCTTCTCTTTGACATTTTATTCCACCATGGATGCATTGGGAAACCACTTTACCATGCCTACTTTTGAGGTGTTTTGTGATCGATTGACATGAGAGCAGGCCAAGATATCACAGTGGGATGTTCTCAAAGGATCTAAGAACCAAGCATTGGTAGCTCAGTCATCTAAAGGGAAAAAGAAGCAGAAACCAAAGCCCATGACAAATTCAACAGGAAATGAGAGTTCCTCCAAGCCACCTCCTAAGACTGATTCAAAACCATAGTTAAATTCTAAACAGGGAAAATCTTTGAAGTCTAGTGAGTCTTCCTCCAAGACTAAGAAGAAATATGGTGATCCTTGCAATTTCTATGGCAAGGAAGGACATCTAGTTTCTAGGTGTTGGAAACGATTAGAGGCTTTAGAGGAAGCCATGCAGTAGCATAATATCACCTCACCTCAGCCTCCTTCCCAACCCACAAGGAAAGGTCATGCTCTTTTTGCATGAGCATTGTCCTTAGGATCCACTTGGATTCTAGATTCCGGTGCTTCTCACCATATGACACACATAGAGGATTTGGTCACCGCACTTGCCCCTACTAGCACTACACATATTGTAGTTGGTGACTCAACACAAATTTCAGTTTAGGGCTCAGGTATTATTTCATTGGATGGTGGTTGTCTTTAGGATGTGCTTCTAGTTCCTGACATTTTGACAAACCTTCTTTCCGTTTATCAGATTTTCCACTCTAGCTCTAATAAGATAGTTGAGTTCTCACCACATGATGTGGTTATTCGAGACCTTCATGACCCTGACTTGGTTGTGGCTACTAGGAGTGTTGATTCTGCATCTCGCTTATATAGATTTGATGGCTTCGAGAGTTCAGACACTATCGGTTCCTCTCTTATAGCACATGCAAACTCAGTGAGCAGGCTTTGGCATGAGCGTTTTGGCCATGTCAATTACAAATATCTACAACAGATGAGTACTTAGGCACTTGTGATTGGGCTTCCTCAGATTTCATGTACTAATGGTGTATGTCGAGGTTGTGCTCTTGGAAAACATCACCAAGATCCTTTTCTTAAGGGTCAAGCCACATGTGCTAAGGCACCCCTGGAGTTGGTACATAGTGATCTTATGTCCTTTCTAGCTCCTTCTTTCTTAGGGGCCCGATATGTGCTCACTTTTATTGATGACTTCTCTAGACATACATGGGTGTACTTTCTTAAGTACAAGTTTGATGTCTTTGATTCATTCAAGACCTTTAAGACATTTGTGGAGAAGCAATCTGGACTTTCTATCAAGAGGATACACATAGATAATGAGGGGGAGTATGTTAATCAAGGTTTTAGAGATTTTTGCACTGAGCATGGTTTACAACATCAGTTTACAATACCTTACACCCCTCAGAAGAATGGTGTCACTGAGAGAAAGAATAGAACCTTACGGGAGATGGAAAATTGTATGTTACAGTCTCGAGCTATGAGTTCTTCATTTTGGGTTGAGCTAGTCAATTGTGCCAATTATATTTAGAATCAAATGCCTCATAAGGCATTATGACAAATGACTCCTGAGGAGGCTTGGACCCATGTCAAGCCTGATGTTTCTACATTCTGAGTTTTTGGTAGTGAGGCTTGGGAATTTATTCCTGATGCTCAGTAGAAATCCATGGAGAGGAAGAGTCGACCACTCATATTTGTTGGCTACTGTGAGGATGTTAAGGCGTATAGGTTATTTGATCCTGATTCCAAAGAGGTCTTGTTTCAGCGGGATGCCCAGTTTGATGAGTGTTATCCTCAGATGGATTCTCCATCACCAACTTCTCCCTCACTACATACTCCTCCCTCTTCATCTCTTGAGGATTACTTATCTCTTGAAGATGATGTAGATGATGATCCACCAACCACTCAACATTTTCCTAGGTGGGCCCGTGTTACTATTGAGGCAACTGGTTCTTTAGTAGGTGATCCTTCAGATTCTTGTTGTACTCGTGCTTAGACAACTGGTTCTAGTCTTTTGAGTCATTCCATTTTGGATGATCCTCAGAAGTTTTCAGAGGCGATAGGTCACCTTGAGTGGGATAGGGCCATGGATGAGGAGTATTCTTCTTTGATGAAGAATCATACTTGGGATCTTTGTCCTCTTCCTAAGGGAAGAAATCTAGTTCGGTGCAAGTGGGTGTATTGTACCAAGTATGTTGCAGATGGTTCAATTGATAAGTATAAGGCACGTCTTGTTGCAAAGGGGTTTTCTCAGGTAGAGGGTATTGACTACTACAAGACCTTTGCTCCTATTGCCAAGCTGAACTCTATACGCCTTGTACTTTCACTTGTAGCTTCACAGGGATGGACATTTTTTGAAATGGATGTGAACAGTGGCTTCTTGCATGGAGACCTACACGAGGAGATCTATATGGAGCAGCCTCAAGGATTTTTGTAGGACACTTCTTTGGTTTTCAGACTTCGGTGTTCATTGTATGGTCTCAAACAAGCCCCTCGAGCTTGGTATGAGAAGATGGACTCTTTCTTGCTTTCCTCTCACTTCACATGCTGTCATTCTGATCACATAGTGTATATTCAGCGTTAGGAGGGTGATCTTTTGATTCTTGTGCTATATGTAGATGATCTCATTCTTATAGGTAGCTCATCCTCCATGATTCAGAGTGTTCAACGAGCTTTGATGGAGCAGTTTGAGATGACAGATCTCGGTCTTCTGCACTTCTTTCTCGGTCTATAGGTTATTCAGTCTTCGGATGGGATTTCCATATTTCAGCAGAAGTATGCTCTTGATATGCTTCATAGATTTGGCATGCTTGATTACAATCCTACCCCCACTCCATTTCAGTCAGGTGTTATTTTGTCTTCCACTTGTTCTACTCCTTCAGTGGATCCCACTTTATATAGGCAGTTGGTTGGCAGTTTGTTGTACCTGACACATTCTCGTCCTGATCTTTCCTTTGCAGTTGGCCTTGTTTCTTGGTTCTCCCATGATCCTCATGAGATCCATTGGCAAGCAACCAAATGTATTTTGAGGTACATTCAAGGCACCACTTATTATGGCATTCACTACACTTCAGGATCCCCTCACATTATTGGCTTCACTGACTCAGATTTGGATGGTGATGTCAATGATCAGAAGTCTACTTCTGGCTTTGTTTTTTTCCTTGGTTCTGGTCCTATCACATGGTGTTGCAAGAAACATTCTGTTATTGCATTATCATCTACAGAGGCTGAGTACCGAGCAACAATATTAGCTAGTCAGGAGGTTTTATGGCTTTGGTAGTTGATGACAAAGTTTTGGTTTCCTCTAGATAGTCCCATTATTCTTTGGTGTGACAATCAGAGTGCCATTCACATTTCCTGCAACCCAGTGGAGCATCAGTGGACTAAGCACATTGAAATCCACATGCACTTCATCAGGCAGTTGATTTAGGATGGTTCTCTCATCTTGGAGTACATTCCTACAAAGGAGCAGGTTGCTGACATCTTCACTAAACCTTTGGCATCGCCGTGTTATCTTCAATTACGCTCCATGCTTGGGGTGAAGGAAGTTGTCCTTGGGGGGTCTCAATGAGTGAGGCCTTCCTTCCTTCATGTTTTTATCAACATGTTTCTTTATCTCTTTTTGGAGAGGATTTTTTTCCCGCTGGGTTTTCTCCTTCACTCCGCTTTACAGAGATTTGGTTGTATTTAGGTACCTAACCGGGCCTAGTTGTCAGGAGCCAATTTTACTTTCATGTATTGTAGTTACCTTTGCCTTCTTGCACATTTTTGTAGCTACACTCTTGCTCATCTTAAGGGGGGGTGTTAGAGTAAAGGTTTTAACTTAATTATGTTAATTAAGTTACCTTTATTCCTCTCTTAAGATTTCACTTTAGTTGCATATTGTGACATTTAATAATTATATTAATTATTAAATATCTTCCTATTAGGGTTACTTTTTAGGTTTTGCTTATCTCCTTTCAAGGATTGATCTTTGTAAATATTTTATTCTATTGTTCTGATAATATATCTCTCATATTACAGAGCTTCAAAACCCTCTCTTTCTTTTTTCTCTATTCTCTTCCCTGTGACAGGTATCTCTTTGTATGCAAGTTTTCTTGGACTCTGAAGTTTGTGTTGTCAACATCTACAAAAACCCTCAAAAGTAATCAGATCTACAAGCATTCATTATACCTTATTCTATTAGAACGATTAAACATGAAATGCAAATAACAGAAGCTGAAATCACAATACCATACACAAGAGAACACAAAATTTATATGGAAAACCCAATGACAGAAAGAACATGGTGAGGATTAGCTCACAATATAAGTAATAGAAAAACTAGTAGAATAGGGCTCACTACTAGAATAGGACACACTGTCTAAAAGGCTCACAACTAGGGCTCACTACCACAGAAAGAATACAAGATGATAGAAGAAGAATGTTACATAGAGAACACTTCTCAATGCAACAAATAGTACACCATAATTGCTCACACACCTTTGCAGTCTCACATGAAAGATTTAAGATGCCTTGAGCTCACTGCCTTTAGAAAATCTAACATGAAATTCAAACCAATCTTCTCAAAATCACATCACACACATCACTCACATCAATCTCACATATATATCACATCTATCTTTCTTCTTACTCTCTCTTTCCTTGCTCTTTCATCAACTCACAACAACACCATACATATTTATATTGATCTCAACTCTAAAAACCTTCTCCAATGTTGGCAACTAGTCATTATACATACAAATTCAAAATAGGTTGACACCTAAAAATTCCTGTAGTAGATAGGAATGAAAGGATACCTACATAAATCCTTAATTAGGAACCAAATAGATCCCAACACACTTCAACACACTTCTACAAGCCTTACATGTAGTGTTAAACATAAGGTCAACCAACACACATGCAAAAAACCATAAACATTAAGTACACACTTCCTTAAATCAATCCAAAACTTCCTACCAACATAATTCACTTGAACATGATCCAAAATAATCCACAAACTACTTAAGATTCATCAAACTCTTCATCCAAGCTTGCATTATACAATCGCTTCAACTCAGAACAACTGGTAACCCTTATTTGCATACTGATAAATGAAACTCACTCTGTACTACACCAAATCAAGTACAAACTTGAATACAAAAAGATAAAAGAATTATAAGAAACTTCCAAAATCCACACAAATTAAATTTCTCCCAAACCACTGAAAACATCACTAAACAACTGGTTCACACACAGGGGAAAATATCTCGCATTATACATTGATCTAGAAACCCAAATTCTGAATATAACAACCTTTGCCAACCTTGAATAACCTATAAGATCCACACAAGCATATCATCAAAGTAGAAGAAATATAAAGCACAACACCAAAGCACACTATTAACACTTGGACAACATAGTTTACTTTGTTTATCAAATTTTCTTAAAAGTACTTGGAAACCAATTACTAGAGACACCATCTCAGCTCATTAATTTATTCCAACTCATCTTCAGACTCAAAAAGATAGATCGATGTACTCACAACTCTTCCTCAAGGTCTCAATTACACACACACAACTTGTTTTCCTCCTTTTCACAATTTCCTCAATATCCTCGACATCTTCATCCCATAGTTGACATCAATGACAACACTAGTCAATAGACTTCCTATTGACATCGATAAAAACACCTTCATACTTGCGACAACATTTTTTTCTAAATACTCTAAAGTATTTGACAATAGGGATACTTCCATACCACAACTCATAGAGAGTCTTTATACTATTTCCTTTTTCTTGAACTCTATTAAGTATGTAAATAGCAGTATGTATTGCTTCTCTCTAGTAGACTTCTAGTAGGTTAGCTTCTTTCATCATAGTCCTTGTAGCTTCTTGAATAGTCCTATTTTTTCTTTCATCCACTCCATTTTTCTGAGGAGTCCTTAGGGTAGACAAGTGCCTCTTTATGCCATGATTCTCACAAAACATGTTAAATGAATTGGAGCTTAATTCTCCACCTTTGTCACCTTGAAGGATTCTCACTCTTGTCGAAACACAAAGTTCTATATGCACAAATTCCAACAATCCGGTAGAAGATTATTCTTTACCCTTGAAACTTCTTGTTTGTTTTCCAAATTGACAATCTTTGCAAACAACATTGATAGGCTTTGTAATCCTTGGGAGATCTCTCATTTCTTGAACTAAACTAATTCTAACCAAGTTAGAAAAATTGATGTGACACATCCTCCTATAACATAACCAACTTTCACTAATCTGAGTCATAAAGCAATGAAAATCAGCACCCTTGAGTTGATACATATTTCCTTTTGTCCTCTTTCCAACAATAATTACAGTTTTTCTGATCTCACATTCATCATCCTAAAACATAAGATTGTATCCTTTGCTACACATTTGTCCAACACGCAAGAGGTTATGCCTTAAACCTTTAACATAGTAAACATCTTCAATATTATGCTTACCATCGAAATTGATTGAACCTATTCCACAAATCTTAGCTTCTGAATCATCTCCAAATCTAACAATTCCTCCATCATACTTTTCAAGTTTAACAAAATTAATTTTTTCTTTGATCATATGATTTGAGTAGCCACTGTCAATGATAGTTCTTGTCTTGTCTAGCATGAAAAGTAGATACCAAAGAACTTTTAGTCTTATCCTTTTTCTCCAAAGGGCATTCTTTCACACATCTTCCAGAGTTAGCAGAAACAAATTCATTTTTTAAATCCAAGAACAAGCATTCATCATCATTATCATCTCTATAATTAGACTCATCATAAAAAATACTAGCATCTTCTCTAACATAATAGCTTTTCTTGATCATCTTACCTTTGTTTTCTTTATTCTTATTGTTCACAACTTTGTTTGGACATCTTGAAGCATAGTGACCTATTTGTCCACAACTAAGAAATTTGAAAAGTAATTTACCTTTGTACTTACCACTGCCCTTTTTGATGCTTCTCACAAAGTTACTTCCAAATCATCAATATCTTCTTGATTTGGTTCTTCAATCTTCTGTATTTTTTCATCCTTAAAAATAATCTCAACTTTTGCACCATTGTTAGTACCAAATTCGCTCATTTCAAAAGAAGTTAAGGAGCTATACAATTGATCTCTAGAGTACTAATCTAGATTTTGAGATTCCTCAATAGCAACAAATTTATAACTATAAGCTTTAGTAAGGGTTATAAGAAATTTCTTTACCAATTTAGGTTCTTTGACTTTTCCTCCAAGATCTCTGGTGGAGCTTACAACTTCATCTACCCTCTGCATATAGCTTGTAATGTTTTTATCTTCAAACATCCTCAAGTTCTCAAATGTGGTCTTGAAATTATGCATCTTAGCTTGTTTGAGCATAACATCTCCTTCATAAATACTTTCCAATTTATCTAAATTTTCTTTAGCAGTTTTTAGATCCATAACTTTCACTAATTTAGAATTTGTAGGACTACTCAAAAGAAAAAACCTTGCTTTAGCATTGGTTTCATAGGCCTTGATTTTGTCACTTGTGCTAGGTCCATTTGTAGGTATAGTGTATATAGTATTTATTCCTTCCAAACATCATATCCAAGGTAAAATAGATAGCCTTCCATCTTTTTTAACCAGAATATATAGTCTATGCCATCAAACATAGGGATCTCCTTTTTGTTTTCCATCCTAGGTCTACATCAAGTGATTAAGCTTTTCTCCAAGGAACCTTGCTCTGATACTAATTTTTGAATGAACAAGACAATTAAGAGGGGAGTGAATCATTTGTATTTGATCAAAACATCAAAACCATCATTAATATTCAGATCCACATGCATTCATTAAACCCTTAATCTATTGTGACGAATTAGCATGAAAAGAAAATAATAAAAACTAGAGTAACTTTAAAACCATGCACAAGAGAACATCAAATTTACATGGAATACCCTAGGAGGGAAAAACCATGGTGAGGATTATATCACAATATAAGTAATTGCAAAACCAATATAAAGAGGCTCACTGCTAGATTAGGACACACTATCCAAAAAGGTTCATAGCCAAGGCTCACTACCGAAATAGAAAGAATAAAAGAAGATAGAATGTTACACAAAGAACATGATCTTGATGCAATATAGAATCAACCGCAATAGCTCCAACACCTTCATATCTCTCAAAAATATCAAGACACCTTCTACTTACTACATCCAACAATATTGCATCATAGCTTGCACTAAATTTGGTATCTCTACAATTCACTACTTTGAATTTCACATCACAACAATCAACTCTATTCCACACTTCATCCTGCATAAAATCATCTTGTGTTTATACCATCCACAACTTGAGAAACATCTTCAAGTTGGCCATACACACCTCACACAAATTCAAAAATAGGTTGCCACTAAGCATTCCTACAGTGGATAGTAATGAAAAAGGACCACATCAAAACTTAATTGGGACCCAAATCAACTCTCACATGCCACACAACACGTTCATTAATACCTGAACACATCTGAATGTAGTGAAAACACCATTGAACTTTGAATTAAACACTTCCTCAAACCCAAGGATGACTTGCAAACCACACACCACACTTTTAGACAATCTGGAACAATCCATGACCACTTGAAATCCAACAAATCCTTTGTACTAATTCAAACCTAAATAATTTACAAGCCCAGTACACTCAAACCACTTTTCCATACACTATAACTCCAAAAACCATCTTCGAGAGCATAAAACCTCAAGTCCTCTTGAATGAGGTAAGCTACTAACACCATCAACAAAACTTTAGAATCTCACGTCCTAAAACACAATTGTAGAGAAATATAGAGAAAAGATATTTCTCCCAGACACCTCTATAAATAACACTACCAATCCAATTCACACATTGGTGAACATAACTCTCTCTACACATTGATCCAAAAGCCAAAATTTTGGATATATGATCTCTAAACACCACTTATCAACATGTCTAAACCACGCAAGCATATCTTCAACCTAAAATAAATGTAGAGTAAAATCAGAACACCTCTCTACAACATAGTACACTACAACACATTGCTTCCTCTTTCCACAACCATAACCAGAAGCTTATCAAAGCAACACTAGCAGTCAACACTAGTAGCTTTACTAATGACAACATGATGCAACTAATCAAAGAAACAATCTCCATCACATATAACTTCTCAACAACTACATAGTTGACACCAATGACAACACAAGCTCATTGAAATCAATGACAACACCTTCATACTTGCAAAAAATAGTCACTGGGATTCCACATCTCATTATTCCCATCGCACAAATCCAGAGGTGGCTCACATCTCAAATCATGAAGGGAATATTTTGTACTAGGTCTACAACTCCTCTTTGTAAACTAGATGGCTAAGTCCCTATCTGAGAGAAAATTGACGTAGTTTGATTTCATTCCCCCTAGGGCATGTTTGATACTTTGTGGACTTGGTATAGAAGTTCCATATACCACCCCTTTTTTCCTTTCTTCTAATTGGGTTGACCAAAGGAGGTATTCAACAAACTTGTGTGTGCTATCAAAGTGAGTTAAGGTTTGGAAAAACTTATCTTCAATGAATTTTTACTACTCCTTTAGTTCTCATGACTCACTAGGATTGGGATTACAATCAACCTCAAAAAAAAAAAATCTTGATTTTCTTACAAGTGTAGGAGACATGCTCCCACTAGATGATTCATTGCAATCCTCATATAAATTGAATGGAAAAGTATTATGATCCAACATGCTAGCCTCACAAGAATCTTCCTCCTCATCACAAGATGTACCAATGGAAACCTCTACATCACCAATATAAGGACTTGTGCCCCTATCACTTAAGGATGCATGCACTTCATTATTGGCTTTTCCACAAGGTGTATGCATGACTACCTCTTCCTGCACATACTTGAAATTGTCCTAGCCTATGAACTAGCATTTTAACACTAATTATCATCTTTCCCATAATGATTAAATAATATTTCATTATTTAATTATTATCACATATCATATTCTACTATTAATTAATTGATTTTACATTTATTTAATTAATTCATCTTAATTTACCCTTCCTCACTAATTAAATAAATCCTATTTTTTTAATTATGTCCTAATTCCCATTTATCCATTTAATTAAATAATATTTTGTTATTTAATTAAATGTGAGTTGATTTCCATTTTCAAATAGTTTTCATTTCTATCTCTTCAATTAACCCTTTCTTCCATCACCAGTCAACTAAGTCTTCAAATTAGAAACATCTAATATTATTTATAATTAAATAAATCATTTATTTAATTAATTAACTAATTTCTAAATTCTTCCATAATTAAATGAATATTTTTATTTAACTAATTAATCATGTTGGTGATTTATTTATTAAACTTACCTTCTTTCTTCAATCTTTCCATCTTTTTCTCTTCAGTCAACTTGTCTTCATTTTGGAATCCAAATCTTTTCTAAATCTTCAACTTTCCTTTATTTTAGAAAAATATTCAATTAACAAAGCATGAAATTAGAAACTTCATGTGCACCATTATCCACCATTTTAATTAGATAATTCAATATTATATATTCTTCAGTTAAAATGGTAACTTTCCCATTCTTTCTCATAATCTCATCCATTCATTTTTCCTTTCAATCTTTGATCATTGCTTTTCTATCAAATCCTCTATAAAATCAACCTTCTTTCTCATTTCGAGGAAAACCATGAATTCTCTATTTGGCATCCTTTATCATTCAATAGAATTTGAATCTTGAAGCAACATTTAGCATACAAAATCTAAGAGCAATATTTAAGGACACAAAATGAGAGTAACAATGAAGGTAATTCAAAGGTAGCACAAAAAGGAAGGTAAAATTGTATCAATTTGTTATCTTATATGTTGCATTTGTTCTTTTGAGAGATTGATTATTAGCTTGGATTTACAGGTTAGTGGTTAATTTTATTGATTCATGCTTTTGTGTTTATTATTTACATCAAATTTTGATCTTACATTTGGTGAACTCGATGTGAAGAACATTTTCCTTTTAGCTAGCAGATGAGAGCTATTTGTGTCCCATTTTATGTCATATTTTAGCCTATTTCATATGCCTGCATAACCATTCCCGCATTCCATTTCTATCCCATTTTCATATCATTTAACTATTTTACGCTGCATATGACTTAATATATATAAGTCCTATTTAATATAGTTTTAAGATTAAAATATGGAAAATAATGATTGTTTTTACTAATAAATGTTCTTATTTCAAGTCTTATATCTTGCAACATGCAAACTTCCTGTCCCCTTTTTGACAAGAGCATGCCTATCACTTTCTTCACACAAATGAAAACTTGTGTTTATCATTGCAATTTCCTCTTCTACAAGGTGATATTTTAGTTGGATTCCCGCCTGCATTATCAGCCACAACATCTATTCATGTTATCATTTGATGGTGGGTTTTTCCATGTGCACTTCAACACATAGAAATATTTACCAACTATTTTATTACTACCATGCTGGAAATAATGGCTCTAAACAAGGAGAGATTGCTATTCACTTGCTGGATGTTTGAAGGAAACTGAAATCCACATGTTTCCTATTTCCATTTTGTACTGTAACAGAACCGTAGCCAAGGTTTTATGTGAGATATTATTTTGTTGGCCAAAAATACATATGGTTGAAATGTATTGCCAGACCGCATGAGGAAAAGGATTGAAAGCTTGTCTTTTTCTATTTGCATTTGTTGATTAATCCATTATTTTGTTAGGTCAGCTAAAATAAATACACCTATTCACTTATAGTTTGTTGGCCACGGGCCAAAATAAACTTATTCTATCTCAAATCACTTTGTTATTAATTGTTATAAGCATGACCACTATATATATGGTCGGTTGCAAACAACGAAGGAGATATTAATGTACATAGACTTTGGCATAAGAAAATTCTTATAAGAAAATTTATGTATTAGACTATAATTTCAATTTGAAACTCTTATTTGCTGCGAATAAAAGTTGCTATTGATTGCGTGAAGCTTTCTTCAGTCGGTTGTCTAGGAGGAGGGCCCACTCTTAGCCACTGATTGAATTCTTTATTTACCATGTTTATGTGAGGTTTGTTTATTTAATGGTTTTGATTTTGATTTAGTTTCATAAAGTGTGGAATTCGATTATTCATCCTTCTAAATATGCAATGCAAATATGTATTCTTTTGAAGCTCTGTGTATGCAGAATGAGTAAAGACTTGTAAAATAGCTCTACACCATCCTGTTGCCAGAGTATCATTGTATAAGTCATTATAGTTTTAGTCTGATTTGTGTATGGAATAAGAGTTAAGGGTATTTGGTTTATAATGTGCATTTACTTCAGATATGATTGCTTAATTCAAAAGTGATAATTCATATTTAAACATTTGAATTTGAATGTACCTTTTTAAAGTGATTTTTTTTTTAGACTACAGGAATCGGGTAGCACGACCCCCTATAAACTGTAGTGCGCTTGGTAAAAATTTTAACGTGACCAACGGCGCTATGGCGACATGCCCTCCGGTACCATAGGGGTGGGGGAGACTAGACCTCGTGACCAACCTCCTGCAATAGGAAAGATTTAGCCAACTGAGCTAGGGCCCCAACCCTTTTTAAAGTGAATTTCATTAAGCTAGGATTTGTCAATTATTCCTTTTAAAGTGAGTTTCCATTAAGTTAGGATTTGTTTTGAGATTGTAGTCATTTATTATTCCTTCTAGTACATGAGTTTGAGTGTTTATTTTCATAGATGTATTTCATACTCACTCAACTCACTATCTTCATCCCTTCGGCAGATAGCCACAATACCTTTCACAAGTCTACAATCCGCGTATTGAAATTTTAGGAACAAACTGAGGAAGTTAGTGTAAACATTTTATAAAAATTTGATCCCAAGTCCTGATCCACAATTTTGTCCATCACTAACCTCGTTTGTTTATAAGTTTCTAGTGTTTTCTATCTTGTAGGTTACAAGTAATTTATTGGGCTATAAAATTTATAATTTCTAGGGGCTATTAGTGGACAAAAAAATATCATGGTTGCATCCAAAAGGGTTGTTGGATGAATTTTCATATATAATAGTCCATATTTTGGTGTTAGATACCATTTTAAGCTTAAAAAACACATTTTTCAAGCACTTTCTTTGTTAATCCATACATTTGTACAGATTTTTAATTTTGGACTACTATTTTATTACTGCATATATTGAATTTCTATTTTAAATTAATTTTATTTTAATTTTCTTTCACATTTTGATTAGAAAATTAATTAAAAAAGGTTTAATCACTTGATCAAATTGCTTGTTCTTCATCTTGGCAGTTTTTGAAATACTAACCTGCAGTAAAACAAGCATAGCTTTCAAACCATTAATCAAATTCTCAAGTTTTTGTAGGAATTGGAAAGCTAGTTCTAATATGTATATTGTGAATTAGGTAATTTCTTCAAATAAAAAATTAGAAATCAAGTATAAACATTTATATATATATTGCATGCTGATTTTCTAGTAGGATAACATTTTGATGTAGGAGCATCTAGTGGTGTAGGGAAATCTTGCATCACCCAAAAAAATGTTTTTCCATAATTTATTTAGTTGTTTTGAGTTCCATGATGGAACTTAAGGGGTGTAAGATGGTCAGAAGTAAAAAAAGGAAAAAAAATAGTTACTTACTATTTTTAGTAAGTCAACCTAAATAGGCTCATGTGGACCTAAAAATTTACCCCAAGGAGCAGAACTGAAAAAAATTTCTGATCATGAAAGAATCATCTCAATACCCTGCAAGGTTTGGGAGATATTAAAGTTTTCGTCTTGAGAAATTTCTCCAAAGCATCTTCATTCAGATATGAAAAACTTAAGAGGCCCTGAAACAACTCAAAAAGTGGACAAACTAGTCTTTGATGGGTACAACATTGTAGAACTCTTCGAGAGCTTTCCAATAATATGTTATAATAAGAAATCAGACACTTGGATGAAAAGTTATGGCCTACGAAGCTTCCCCTCTAAAAAGTGAATTTCATTAAAATATCTTCCTAGGCAAGAAATCAAATGGTGGGACTTTTGGCGCCAAAACAAAATGGAAAGTTACACTTTCTAGAACATTCTAGGGTGGTTATTGGGTAAAATAAAAAGGGATAAGTGGGTTTTGTAGAAGATGGCTCCATTAGTGTAGATTATGGCTCTGAATAATAATTTTTTTTTCAGAGTTGATTTTGTTGTAATGAATCAAGCCCATGAGGCTGTAGCATGTAAGTTTTGAATTTGTAATTTCATTTTTTGAAAATAATTGAAAGTGAGTTATTTTTCTGTCTCACATCTTCTGTGTTGGTATCTATTGTTATGATTTTTGTGGGTTTCAGGCAATGTGGCCCTCATCACATTTTCATGTTACTAATCTGATTGTTTACAGTTTGTGGGGAATTAGAGGATTAGTTTTCACACTTCAATTTTTTTGTTTTAAAAAGAACCAACAATCTCTCACATTTATTTTTGGTACACTTAAAATGTACAACACAACCTTTCATTTTTATATTTGGGGTTAAAATTAACAGTGTTTGAACATGACATATTTCAATTTGGTGCATTAAAAGGAACAACTTGCACACTTTATTTTGGTGTTGTTAAAATGAATCAATATCTTATGTATTTTGTGCACTAGCACACGTGTTATTAACAAAGGAATTTTTAGCTAAAGTATCATATCCCATTGTGCTATGTGTGATTCTTTTTTGATGAGAAATAGTGGCATAACATAGTATTAATTACCCTCTCTCCTTGCACTACATGTGATTCCTAGGTGATGAGAAAGATCATTGCACAAGCATTCCTTTTTTTCTTTTTGAGTAGGGTGGGACTACCAATGGATTTTCACCCCTAGGAATGACTCCCAGTGTATATACCTCCAGTACACTATATAAAAGTGAAAAAACTAAAAGGTGAGCATAATCCATTTGATCCCTAGTGGGGTGGGCCTTGCGGTCATGGGTGATTCTTCATGTGGGTTAGAGACTTTAGTCTTCCATCCTTGTTGATCCATGGTGTTCTTTAGAGTTCACACTAGAGTAAGAACCATTGTTTTAGAAATCTAAGACCTATTTTGGTCATCTACTATTGTTGGTGAATTGGGATAGCATCATCCTAAGAAGCTACATACCATGTACGATGTTTGGTTGAGGTGGCATGGTTCCTTGTTTGGAGTTAGGTGTCAAGGTGGTACATGACCTAGGCATACTCTAGCTTCACCCACTCCTCATAAATGTATTAAATCACTCTGTATAAGGGTGAGGTAAGCCCACTTTAGTAGGTAAACCTATTCTACCACTACAATAGGTTGTGCTTGTTTATATTGTCTATGAACCAAGGCCTAGAAAGTTTTGTGGAAGAAAACTTGCAAACATACTTATTAAGAAGTCAAAGAGGCAAAATCATTGGATACCAAAAAAATGTGTTAAAAATCACTAATAACTTTTCAAAATAACTATTTTTTTTGTTTTCATTATTTGATTCACACTTAAAATTTAGAAAACTAAAAAGATTAGGTTTCCTAGAGATTGTTTTGTTTACCTAAAACTTCTCCACTATAATTGTGAGCCTATACACCACAACTATGTATTTGTATTGCAGAAAAAATATGGCATTCATTGGCTAGTGTGACAAAATCATTTTGTACTGATGGAACCCCTAAAATTGATTTGTGTTCCATCTCAAAATTCTATAGAATTTGGTTAATCCCATATCACTAGGCTTATTAGTTTTATTCATTGTCATGGTTTTAGGGTTTTGTGTTGATAAATCCTTCTAAAAAAAACATTAAGTTTGTTACCATTTGCAATGTTATATTTCTCTAGTGACTTTCTTGGCCTATTCTCAATTATATTGAACACAACTTGAGCCATCAAAATTCATGAAGTTACTAGCCTCTTGTGCCTAGGTCATCAAAGCACTTTTATTTTACAAGGTTGAATTATCAGTCTTGTTTGGCCTTTACATCCTTTGAAATAAATATTTCTAAGTCTTTTGAGGTATTTTCATACGTCATCCTAGGCATTCCCCTTTTTTTTAAGCAACTTTTGAGCATGTGCAAAATTTTCTCACTTAAGTCTTGTTTACCATTCTTGCTCATTGCTCATCATAGATAGCTTTGTGAATCTGTGACTTGTATTAGTGATGTGCGATGAGTTGTGTTTCCTTTGTATCTCTCATCATGGATAGATTCTTGGCTTCATGTTTCACATTAGCAATGAGCGATGTGAGCGTTTCTTTGCATCACTAGCTTCTTCACTATCGCTAATTTCCTTTGGGTCATTTTCTTTAAATATATGATGTGTGATGGCCTTCATAATTCTTTATGACTCTTCTCATTACTTATCACTAATGGATCTACATTTTCCTCTTTCAAATGGGCGATGAGCAATGCGGTCTTCTGTTCTAAATGTGTCATCACTATTTTGAAGCCTAGAAATGGGCGATACCTTTTATTCCTTTGATTTTCAAGAGGATACACATGGCTTGATCTTGCTCCATTTCCTTTTCTCTCTTGTCATTGATGTGATTTGGAATTTGAAGCATGAATCTGTGATAAGTGATGGGAAACAAATGTTACCAAAAGGGTGGGTTTTGATCCCATGATTGATATTTCATTGTGCCAAATGCTCTCATCACTGATACAACTCTAGAGAAGGAAGGAAAGTCCATGATGGGAAATGGAATGTTGCGGGACTATTCTCTTCAAATGCCAACTCTTGTTGCCTCACTTCTTTAATTGAAGGGGTATGGGCTAGAGTGGTGATACATGATGGGTGTTGGATTAAGAGATGACTAATAATATTAAAGGGTGATGTGGCAACTTTATGAGGTGGTATCATCATTTTTGAGGCACAAGTTGTAAAAGCTAGGACTGATACTTGAGGAATACCATTGATTGTGTTTTAAATCTGAAGGGATTGATGGCCCAGATTCAAAGCTGAGTGACTAGTTGTTAGCTCACTCATGCGAAGCTCTCTTTGATCATTAATGGCTACACACTCTTGGTTGTTCTACTTAATGTGGACCATCTGTTGTTTTATCTCACCAGTTACAGTAATCAAGAGTTGAGAGATTGGTCTAGAGCTAGGGAAAAGGAATGTGAATCTAAGGCATGTTGCTGTAGAGTCAATGAAGTCCTTGTCCCCGGTAAGTTGGTTTTTATAAATGCCCTATTCTAATTATGCACTAGTTGGCTTATGTGTTTCAAATTCCTAGGATAGTGAGGGTTTTAATTGTGTGTATTCTTCATTCAAGTAGGTTGAAATTATGTGGGTCTATGGGTTTATTTTTTGCATTTCCTAATTAGGAATGAAGCAGTGAGTTTTCCTAGTCCTTGTCCTATTTCTTCCAAAATGAGTAAGCCTAGTGGGTCAGTTGAACTAGTTAGGAGGTCTAGGAGACTTAGTCTTCTTGAGTCTTAGGATGATGCCCCCAAAAGTGAACAAGGCACATGAGGAGCTCCTACGACAACAAAGGATAGGAAGAAAGCCTGTAGGAAGGTTCTATAGGGTGGTGTTAGGAGCACTTATAATTTGAGGAGTAGGGTTGTTTCATAAGAATTGGTCAAATTTAGAAATAGGGAATCAGTTAAGCCTATGGGGGAAGTGAAAAGGAGGAATAAGTACCATAAGGCTTATGACTCTTATATGGGGAGGAAAAACTCTCCTATAGAGGTTTCAAATAGTCCTCAGAGTGATGAAGGAGATATTGACCTAGAATATAGTTGTTACCTTCTTACTCTGGTGCCACATGAGGATTCTGATGAGAGAGAGGTAGTAGCTTCTCCAGTTTCAACAAGAACATGAAGTGAGTAGGCATACTCTGATGTTGAAAAATCAAAGTAGCACCTCGGTTCTATTTTATTTTTTTATGACACTAGTGCCACAATAGTGGACTCATCCTCTTCAGTGAGCATATAGATTTTTATCTTTGTTGATGACTTGGAAACCTTTTTGGCTGGTGTGAAGGAGAGGTGTTGGACATTGTTGCTTCGACGAAATTTTTTCCTTTTCTGGTTAATATGTAAGCTTTTTCCTTGGGTGCTGATGGATAATCTTCTTTGATTGATGTGGACGAAGGATTTTGAAGCTGCTACAACCACAACTAATGCCTTTTAGAAGGCTGGATGATTTTCTCCAATAGACTATATGGAGTCTTATCTTTTGTTTTCCCCCCATTTTACAATGATTAAATATAACCGTCTAGGGAAATTCTGATCTGAAATGTATGAAAAATGAAAATGTAACTAAAATTATATTTTGGCCTGATGCTTGTCACTCCCATATATTTATAAATGGGATTTCAGGGCCAAACAAAAAAAAGAGGTCGGGTGGTTGTTCTGGAATTGGTCACATAGAGAATTGTAAAGGATACTGAACATTCTAGTGTTAAGTCTTAGGTTCGAGTTTTCTAATATGTATATGAAATTATGATAGTGATACTAGCAATATAGAATAGAATAGTGCAAGTTCGACACCATTTTCTCTCCTATGTACTGGATTTATAAACTATAAATAATATAATCAAGGGTTATATTATTTGTCTCTATTGATTTATAATGGATGTATTGCCTTATTCTTGCTTATTAATTCAAAGAATTGATGTAAATGCTTGAATAGAACTATAGGTTTATGTTAAATCGAGTGCGAGGATGCTAGTTAGAATTAATGGTTGAGATATAATGTTGAAATGTTGTAATGTAGTATTTTTCAAAGATTTAAATAGTGTCATGTGTGAAAATTTCTATCAAATTATGTGGGTATTAGAACCGACTCCGTTCCAAGGATGAGGCATTATTCTATGTGAAGAATCATATTGTGTTTTGTTGATTAATTCAAAAACAAACCATTCATTAAATCAAATTCCATGAAATGGGCTACAATTATGTTAGGCTTTACCATTCTCATGCTACTAATGTGAACGGTTGCTAAGAAGTATCCAACTTCTTTCATCTATTCTATTAGTTGAGACTTCATGTGAGAATTATCTGTGTTGCAATGTTTATGATAATAATGGCACAAGAATATCATGTAAACATTATTAGGATTACCATCTTGGGTTTCATAGAGCCTGAAGTGAAGAATTAAGGGCATAGTAATCCTTTACTTGTTTGTTGGCCAATCCTTACCCTTGCTAATCATTGAATTTTGGTAGATTCATAGGTAATTGGTAAGATCATGTTTGGTTCTAAAAGGTAACCAATAGATTGGTGACTCTCCTAGGGAATGACCATTAGAAAATTATGATAGATCATCTTGCCTTAAAGAGTCATTGAAGTTTCAAAATAGTATGTATCCAAAGATTACAAATTGTGGAATCATATTTTCTCATTCAAGTCACCAACAAATTGGTGACTCTGTTGGGGAAGACTTGATAATTTTTTAAGATAATATTTCCTTAAAGAGTCATTACGATCCTATCACATAGTGAAATATTCTACTAGTAAATTCATCCTTCAAGTCTAGCATTGATATCAGTGAGTCAATATTATAATTGTTTCAATAATCTATTGCATTTCTCTTGAAATTGGAAAACCCTGTCAAGATCCACCATAATTCTAGAATATTTTCATAATTTCTCACTAGCTGTGGGTGGTGACTCTGAGATCTCTACACCAGTATGCATTATTTGAGAGTATCTAGAAAGTTAGAATGAGGAATTGATGAGAGAAGATGAATTGTACTAGAGCTCACATGATGAAGCTACCTTGACAAGTATCTAGAAAGAAAGCTTCAAAGGATTCCAAAATGTAAAGGATTTGTGTGGGGCTTTGCTAATCAAGGAAGCTTAAAGTGAAATTAACTTGTGAAAGCAAGTTCATATTGTTGAAGTTTAGTCCTCTATGAAGGAGGTGGAAAATCTATGCAAAAGAACCTAATGGAATGGTGATAAAGCTTCAGATCTACAACATTTTCCATTTGGAAGTATAATTCAAAGTGGCTGCAACATAGCTAGGTATTTCCCCTATTTTGGTTTTCAAAGTAGCATAAATTTGTGTGTAAACCATGTTGAGTGATTTGGAAATTTTTTGGTTCCCTATTAAGTGTTTTGAGAACTAATAAAGGGAAGGAGTAGAGGTAATTTTACATACTTCTAAGATGCAATTTGAAGTTTCTATGAAGAAGTATGCTTATCCTTAAATTCTACCTATTAAAAGATCCAAGACATAGATGTAATTGAGTTGTGCACTTTGACGTCATGGTTAAATGGAGGAATAGGGTAGCAAATGATCAATGGTGCAGTGATATTTGTGGTTTGTAAAGGGACATGAACAAATGAATTATTCCCTTGTGTCTCCCTCTGGAATGTCAAGTAAGAATGTGTAGGGTGTGCAACCTTTGTCATTCCATCAAAGAAATTTCTCTATTGGGAGACCATTAAACTTTAGTGGTATTCAGGGTTTCCCAAACCTTGTTCCTAATAATATTAGGGAACATTTTCCCAAATTCATAGGGAAAAGTTGTAAATCATCTTATAGACATCTACATACATTTATGGATTTGATGGGAGACTATGAAATAAATCGTGAAGATTTTCTCATGAAATTCTTTGTTCAATCTTTAAAGGAAGATGCTAGCAACTGGTTTTCTTGTTTTCTAGTATGTTCAATTTCTTCATGGAATGAATTCATGGTAGCATTTATAGAGCAATTTGATGAAAGGATTAATCCAAGATCTGTAAGGAAGAGACTCATGGAGATTCAAAGGGATGAAAAAGAGTTAGTCCCAACTTTCAATCTCATATTTGCAAAGGTAGTTAGAGATATTCCTAAATTTATGAGACCAAGTGATGCAGAATATTTGATTGTGTATTTGAGAGCAGTTGATAATGAAATGGGCTATTATTTTAGAGATAAGGAGCCCACAACATTGCATCATGCTTATCAAATTTCCATGGACATTGAAAATAATTTGAGGTACTCAATAATGAAAGGCTATATGGCTGGAAGTGTCAGGAATTTTAGTACATCTCATATAAGTGGATCAGATACTAGAAGCAATTGTCATGATAAAGATGCTTCTACTATTTTGGTGTGTCCATCATCACCTAGTACAATTAATGGTGAATTTCAAATTTAACATCAACAAAGCTTAAGCAATGTTGATCAAATGTCTTGTGTTCAAGGATTGTCCATCATGAAAAGACATCAGGGGGAATCACTCTATGACTTGTTTGCAAGGATTTTGGATGCCTTGTTGGAAATTCCCAAGAAGTTCAAACCTAAGGATGTAATATGCATTGACTTGTTAGATGATATTTTTGAGCCAAGTCTAAGTAACTTACCACAAGAATTGAAGCAACAAGGTTTTGATCAAATGATTGATTTGATCAGAATTGCTCAGGAGGCCAAGTGTGATTATGCACAAAGCATGATAGCCCAAAGTATTAGAGGTGGCTATCTTATTGAGTAAAATAATGAGACACCTCAAGTAAGTAAAGAGGATGTATTAGAGAATAGACATGTGTCTTGTGGTATGGGTGAAGGCAATGATGGTAACCAATTCAAAAGAAGTATAGGTGAAAATCAATATATTGTTGATAACAAAGAAGATACATTTGCAAGAATTACCTCTGTCTTAACACAAGTCAATTGTCAAGGAATTGAGAATGAGGGTTCGAGTGTTTATTCTAAACATTATGATTATAGCCTAGGTAATGATGAGTTCCTTTGCAATAATGATCAAGGGGAAAATGAAACTTCTGATCATTTCTCTAAAGAATATAAATCCTTCTCTGATGATGATCTAGAAAAATTTTCTTTGCAGGAGGGATGTAGTGATACTAATGCTCATGGGGTATTTCCCTTAAAGGTGAATGAACAAATTCCATGTGGTGGGTACTTGGAATGCAATCTAGCTATGTCAAAAATAGAACATAATAGTGTTGTGAATGATGATGAATTTGAAGACAAGAACATATGTGTTCAACATCTTGAGCCTGAGCATAGTGTTAAGAATAATGAAAATTGTGGTGTTAACCTATATGATCATGTTCTAATTATCCATGATATGTGAAGTAGAAGTGGAATATGCAAGTTTTGTTGCAAAAATGGACATGATTATTTTTTAAAGAGAATGTATTGATGAAGGGATGAAGTTTATTCAGTTGCTAATAAACAACTCTCAAATTATAATGAATTCTTCACATTTGAGTCATCATACGATGAGGCACATAGTTTCCTTGCTACTGGCCATGATAATTATGAGTTGTTTGAGCCATCCATTGAAACATTATACATTGAGCTAGATGGTAATTTGAAAAATGAATCAAAATGTATTACTAATCCTGAAGTGGAGATATTCTTTTATGCATGGGATATAATTGATAGTGGTATTTGTGGTAATGATTCTAATCTAAATATGAGTAGAGGAATCATGGGTTTTGATAAATTGTGTTCCACAAGTAATGGAGCAAATGGGAGTATGACAAGTTTACAGTGCTCAAGTAAATATGAACATCAATTTGAGAATGTTTCTCTGTATGAACATTTCTCATTCATCACACAAGATAATTTTTTATTTGGCATGAGATAGTTACCAAGGGATAACCCCAGGGTTTTATTTGAATTTTTTTATAACCCAGAGTTATTAGAAGTGGAGTTACAATGTAGTTTCGGGGGTTTAGGATCTATGTTCCTGGGTGAAGATCGTGAATAAAGTGTCTATGAAAGTTTCCATTTTGATGTAAAAACTGAAATTGATGCCAACCCTTATGGTGTCAATAAGCAAATGGACTATGAGTACTTTTCATTTCCTGTCTAGTTGAATGAGTTATGGTGGAGAGAAATCGTGAAATGAACAAGGTGAGATGCCATTTTGATCTTGATTTTAACTTGATATTTGAATACAATTTTTAGTTGGGAAGGGTTAGTGATGAAAATGGTAAACTCAAGGATATGGAAATTATGGTTAGTTGCAATGACCCTAGCAAGATTAGCTTGTGGGAAATTTATGATAGTATTTTCAGCCCTGGCCTGCTACAGATAGCAGAGAATACATTTTTTGAAAAAGGCAAGGGATGTTTTTAAGTTCTTTGGGGGTCTAGGGCCACCAATTGAGAATGAATCCTATTAAGTTGTAGAGTACAGGTTGAGAGCTTATGCATCAAAAGAGGCTTCTAAGATTTTGAAGTTGGATCATTTTGTACTGTTATGTAAATATTGGATGTATGGTGTTTTTGCTTGGGTCTTATTCTCTTGCCTCATCTGGACTAGTCCTAGTTTTGGGTTCTTTGTGCTTGGTTTGCCTCACCTGAGATTCTAGAATTGCACTCTGTTCTAGAAGAACAGACGTCCCCAGCTGGAGCCACTAATGGAACCCCTAAAATTGCTTTGTGTTCCATCTCAAAATTCTACAGAATTTGGTTAATCCCATATCTCTAGGCTTATTGGTTTTATTCATTGTCATGGATTTAGGGTTTTGTGTTAATAAAGCCTTCTAAAAAAACCCTTAAGTCTATTACCATTTGCAATGTTATATTTCACTAGTGACTTGCTTGGCCCATTCTCGGTTATATTGAACACAACTTGAGCCATTGAAATCTATGAAGTTACCAGCCCCTTGAGCCTAGGTCATCAAAGTGCTTTTATTTTACAAGGTTGAATTATCATCTTTGTTTGGCATTTACATCCTTTGAAATAAATATTTCTAAGTCTTCTGAGGTCTTTTCATACATCATCCTAGGCATTCCCCTTTTTTTAATTAAAATTTTGAGCATGTGTAAAATTTTCTCACTTAAGTTCCATTTACCGTTCTTGCTCATCGCTCATCGTGAATGGCTTTGTTAATTTGTGACTTGTATTAGCAATTTTTGATGAGAGGTGTTTCCTTGATATCGCTCATTGTGGATAGATTCTTGGCTTCATGTTTCACATTAGCGATGAGTGATTGGGAAATTTTGGTCATCTAAAAAATAAACATCCAAGATCAATAGTGCCTTCGGTAGCTTTTTACTTCTCTATATTTCCTCAAAGAAATGTACTACTATTCCACAAAGAGGAATTAGAAATAGTTCATTTCCCACATTGAACCTTAGAGAAAAGTTAATGCTAATTAAACCAGTTGCAAACAACACCATTAAATAGATTCAATCACGCAGAACCATTAAACATGAAAGATGGAACAAAAAACATGAACACACAGATTTACATGGGGAAAACCCTTTCGGGTAAAAAACCCACACTCGAAAAGCCTAGATCACCATTGTATTATTCAACAACAAAATATAGTTACAAATACAATTCAGGCTCTAAGCCTTTACAAAGTTTACATCTTGTTCCATCCAGAGAGAATTCGACAGCATAACCCCTATTCTATATCCCTCTCTATCACATTATAGAATGTTCAATGATTTATACCATTTGTTCTCATTCCAGGCCAACCAAGAAACCAACTGATTCTATTCCCAATTGTTGATTCAACTTCTACATGTAATTGACGCTAACTATGTCAGGCCATTGAAGAGACTCCTTTCATCTCTCTCTGATAACAGAAAAAAAACCAGCTCAATGCAATACAAACATCCCATTGTATCTCACTCATTCTTCATGTCAACCTAATCTCTCCATGTTGTAGTACCGATTTTCCAACCAAAGAGCAATTAATTTTTTAATGCAACTACATCATTATCATGAAATACGACTATCGACTTCAGTTTGAAAACTTCAGTCCAATGATTGTTGATTCACAACAGTGATGTAGAATCAATAAATGAATATGTGCCACATGTCAACACATCAACTGTCCAATGTTGTTGACCATCACACCATTCAGGTTCCTCCAAGACATTCTTCACAAGCTATCAGACCACTCATCTCCATTTTAGGGGGACACTAATTCATCTCCCACGAATATAAGGAAGTCCCACCGATGTCCACTTTACATCTTATCGACTTGTCCCATGTGGTCCCCACCTCCATCGGCTTATCTTGGTGGTCGCTAAGTAAGAGGTTCCACAGTTCTAGTTTTCCATGATCTCGCAACATCACCACAACTATTGGGTCATCAAAGAGACTCAAGATAGAGTCCCACCGACAAAGCCAAGTCAAATCGATGAGAGCCACCAACATGCTCACCATAATCCATCAGTCTAGTAGGGAGACACAAAGTAGAGTCCCACTAATAACACATTGTCACACCAAAAAAGTCACATTGAAGTATCAAGGAGACAACATAGAGAGTCTCGTTGAAGTGACCAACTCCCTTTGATAAAGAGAAAAACACAACTGCTCTAGGAAGTCAATCAAGCATATAAATTTGAGTCACATTTCTCAACATTCTCCCACTTGATGAAAAAATTACTAGCTCCTTCTAAAGTAAGGAGTTATTGTATCATCCATCCTTGCAACCAGCAAGATCCTCAACCAATGCTCTAATGCTCCAGCTAATACACCTACACCAACATATAAGATGTCCACCATCTCAGGAAACAATTCTTGCCATCCTCCAGAGGAAAGGAATGAGCCATGGTGAATATGAACCAGTCTAAAGAACATAAGCACTAGATCCATCTTATAGCAAAGGCTATAAGAAACTGCCACCACTTCACTATGCTCACAAGATATACAGAATCATCACAACATAAACTTAAAATCCCTCAACATGAACACAACTATGAAGTCATTCTCCAGTAAACAAGACATAACATCAGCTAGAAGAACAACCAAAAAACTAACTGCTCCCATCCAACTAATCAACCCACATGACTAAAAATAACACCCACAACAAGTGCTAATCCATCCAATCACACATACCTCCAAGGTATCAACATCAAAAAACTCATACCACTCCATAACCAACCCATCAATAGCAAATACAAGCTCCATGTGTCAACCAATCGAAGAAGACAAAACACATCTAAGAACTCCCACTGCATGGGTAATTGAATTTGAAAAGATCAAGGCATATCAAGTCTACCAACAACATCATATAAGAGGTGTAAACCACATCATGTAGTACCAAGGAATTATCCACAATGAACAACTCTCACCATAAGTCTACATAGCTCTCCCAAGTTCTCCACACCCAACAAAGGAAAGAGATATAGAACCTCCATGTCATCACCCAAGAACATGAGTGAAAAAACATGAACACAAGCTAGTGATTAGTATAGCTTTGAACAAACCTCAAACCAATGTAATATGAAACCAAACATCTAGGAAGACAACCAAGACCAAAGAGAGCACCTCTACACACCATGTACCTATAGAAAATCCTCCTACATACACCTCTAAATTCCAACTATGTCAAGTATGATCTCCTTCAAAACCCCAAGAGAAAAGACTTAACAACATCTAATCATCCAATCACCAAGATCAAACATAACATATATATCATGTAATCAACATGGATGTAAGCCTCTCAAATAATATCAAACTATTTCATTTTCCATTTCAAGAAATACGTCCAATGCATCTCCTAAACTCAACATCAATGAATGCAATCACAATGCATAAGGAGATAACCATGCTATCCATCTTTCACAATGAATCCTTCATAATCATCTAATAGCAGTTTAAGATCCATATCCATGAAAGAAAGCATAAAACACTTGAGAGAAACAATTGGAAATACCTCTCAAGTGATAAACTATCAAGTAGACCAAGAGTGGGGAATGAGAATACTCCAAGATATCCAAGCCATCATGACTCCTCCAAGAGAAATCTCCTCATTGGTCTTTATTGAACTCACATCCAACCAAGGTGAAGGCTTCTCAGACTTTCTGCTGAAATCTTCATCAAGAGTAACCATCAACACTTCTCTCCTCTCAAGATAAATATAGCCTCACCTTATTCTTTGTGTATCCATGAGAACCTGAAAATGATCATCTCATGGTAAACTCCAAATTTTTCATTGCACTATCATGAAGTTCTCAAGTATATGACCAATGCACCCAAAATAAAAAAGAATTACCAAACCACTATCAAAGCTCCAATCATCTGAATTAGGAACTTATCATTGCATAATGATCTACACATCCCCGTTAGGAGATACCATGCTTCAAGTGAACTTACCATGGTCTCAAGAGAAATGCAACATGCCAAAACTCTAATGTGCAATCAAGAGTCTATCATGACATTAAGCAAACAAACTCTAAACCAACATCACCTGTCAAGCACCACCAACACCTCAACCAAAGACTCCAAGAAACCTCCATGGTTTTGAGATGTTGCACATCTTCAAATAGTGTCCATGCAAATGCGAAAGAACCCTTCTACAACAACAAGATCTATGAGCTCCTCCTAGTAACATCTGCAACACTAGAGAAGACCATCCATCACCAAGTGATGAATCCAAAATCATTACTAAAGCTCCCACTGAACCATGATAACCAAGCTCTCAAGCATCATGACCAAACATCTTCTAATATAAAAATCCTTCAAGTCCACACATCAACATGTCCATCAAGTGGCACCAAGATCTACAAAACAAGCAAAGATTACCATCACTGTCAAAAAATTACACAATACAGTTTATCCAAGCTATCCATGACATTGTGATACACATGCTATAGCTACCCATAACTGACTATTTAGGTACTTGAAACCATTCATCCTATCATCTCAAAGCATCCACACCAATGCACAAGTGACCACAAACAAGGCCGACTAACAATTTTGTACCAACACTGAATCAACGTCGTGGATATATACAGTCCACTTCTGAGTTATCTCACTCCATCCAATGGGTAGCTAATCCACCAACCACAACTCGTAGATCACAAAAATCAAACATGCAAACCCATCATCACACTAGAAACTACAACATTGATATCTCAAAGAGAATTTTTCATGTAGACAACATGACTCAAACACCAGATCAAGCTCAAACCTAATTTTCCAATCATGTCCACAACGAGCACCATAGTCTAGGAAACCAGCAAACATCACCACAAGAATGTTGAGTGAAAAACCACATACCAACACTGTCATGGAGAGACAAAATCACACCTTCTCTTACCATGCATAAAGCATATATGTAGAACTACAACTATCTCATCCAACAATTCCCCCAACAAGCCAAGGTCTAGAAAATAGTTTAACATTAGCTCCACATAGCCACAATTTTTCCTTGACCTTGCAAAACATAAAAAACCACTATGTTTGAAAACACCCATGTGCATCCGCACCCACTTCACATCTAGAAAACCAAGAATATGAATCGAGAAACACCATAATGGTTAAACTAGAAAATGGATTAATCATGAAATAGCATCACCATAGATTTTTTAAATGGAAATCTATAAAACCCTTAAATCCAAAGAACATGGATTTGAGCGATGTAAGTACAACACATCCTTAAAAGGAAACAATAGTTCAGGAACTCTAGGCCCATGTCAGGCCAAATCCAAAACCATCAACATGTACGTGCATTTGAGGGAGAGTGGCTATTGCAGGAGCTTTCAGATCATCCAATGATCAACTCCATAGCCTTCATACAATCGAGGTACCATTAAAACTATGCCTTCCAATACCAAGACAAAAGACCTAGCATAAGCAAATTTCTCCATAGTTGAGAAACAACCCAAGCTTCTCCATATCAATAGGAAGCCCCTTATATAGACACCCAATATGAAAGCTTTGTTACAACACAACCATAGAGTAAATAATATTCCACCCCTTGCATCAAGATTATACTACTGCCAACTTACGAGCTTCAGGTTACATCATTTCAATATGACCAACTTAAGTTTATCAATCATTCATATTGCATGTTGTCTCTTGAAACTCAAACAAAAGAAAAAGAATTTCTACTCAGCAAAGGATCAATCCATCAGTCGATTCCTTCAGATTTCCTCAAGCCTGCCACACTAAGAAATATTCATAGAAGGAATACCTAGAACCAACAACACTAGGAACTCACACTTTTAGAAGTAGGCTCTGATACCACTTGTTGGGAAATTTTTGGTCATCTCATAAAGAAACATCCAAGTTCAATAGTTCCTTCGGTAGCTTTTATTTATCTATAATTCCTCAAAGACACATACTACTATGCCAAAATGCATAATCAAACATAGTTCATTTCCCACATTGAACCTTAGAGAAAAGTTCATGCTAATTAAACTAGTTCCAAACAATAGCATTAAATAGATTCAATCATGGAACCATTAAACATGAAAGATGGAACAAAAAACATGAACACACACATTTATGTGGGGAAAACCCTTTCGGGTAAAAAAACCCACAGTCCAAAAGCCCAGATTGCCATTGTATTATTCAACAATAAAATATAGTTACAAATACAATTTAGGCGAGTTACATCTTGTTCCATCTAGAGAGAATCTTCTAGCATAACCCCTATTCTATTTCCCTCTCTATCACATTACAAAATGTTCAATGATTTATACCATTCTTTCTCATTCTAGGGCAACCAAGAAACCAACCGATTCAGTTCCCAACTATCGATTCAACTTCTATAGGTAACTGATGCTAACAATGATAGGCCATCAAAGAGACTCTTTTCATCTCTCTCTGATAACAACCAAAAAAAACCAACTCAATGCAATACAAACATCCCATTTTATCTCTCTCATTCTTTAGGTCAGCCTAATCTCTCCATGTCATAGTATTGATTTTCCAACCAATGAGCAATCAATTTTTGTAATGCAGTTACATCGTTATCAGGAAATAAAGCTATCGTCTTTAGTTTGAAAAATTTGGTCCAATAATCATTGATTCACAACAATGATGTAGAATCAACAAATGAATCTATGCCACTTGTCAACACATCACTTGTCCAACATCGTTGGCCATCACACCATTCAAGTTCCACCAAGACATTCTTCACAAGCTACCAGGTCACTCATCGTCATATTGGGGGGACACTAATTCATCTCCCACCGATATAAGGAAGTCCCGTTGATGTTCACTTTATAACTTATCAGCCTGTCCCATGTGGTCCCTAAGTTGGAGGTTTCCAAAACCTCACAACCCATGACAAGAGGTTCCACAGTTCTTGTTTTCCACAATCTCGCGACATTGCCACAACTATTGGGTCATCAAAGAGACTTGGTATAGAGTCTCACTGATGAAGCGAAGTCACACCAAAGAGAGCCACCAAAATGCTCACCACAACTCATCGGTCTATCAGGGAGACACAAAGCAGAGTCCCACCAATAACACATTGTCACACCAAAACAGTCACATCAGAGTATCGGGGAGACAACATAGAGAGTCCCGCCGATAAAGGGAAAAACACAACTACTCCAAAAATTTGATCAAGCCAGTAAATTTGAGTCACATTTCTCAACATTCCCCTTTTTTTTAAAGAAACTTTTGAGAACTATAAAATTTTCTCACTTAAGTCCCATTTACCATTCTTGCTCATCACTCATCGTGGATAGCTTTGTGAATCTGTGACTTGTATTAGTGATGTGAGATAGATTCCTTTGTATCACTCATCATGGATAGATTCATGGCTTCATGTTTCACATTAGCGATGAGCGATGTGAGTGTTTCTTTGCATCACTATCTCCTTCGCTATCGCTAATTTCCTTTGGGCCCTTTGCTTTAAATAAGTGATGCACAATGGCCTTCATAATGCTTTATGACTCTTCTCATCACTTATCACTGATAGCTCTATATTTGACTCTTTTAAAAGGGTGATGAGTGATGTGGTCTTTTGTTCTAAATGTTATGTCACTATTTTGAAGCCTTGACATGGGAAATATGTTTTATGCCTTTGATTTTCAAGAGGATACACGTTCCTTGATCTTTCTCCATTGCATTTTCTCTCCATCGCTGATGTGATCTCAAATTTGAAGCATGAATCAATGATAAGTGATGGGAAACAAATGTTACCAAAAGGGTGGGTTTTGATCCCACGACTAAAATTTCATCACACCAAATTCTCTCATCGCTGATTCAACTCCAAAGAAGGAAGTCAAGTACACAATGGGAAATGGAATGTTGAGGGAATATTCTCTTCAAAATATCACCTCTTGTTGCCTCGCTGATTTAATTGAAGGGGTACAAGATAGAGTGGTGATACATGATGGGTGTTAGATTAAGAGATGACTAATAAGATTAAAGGATGATGTGGCAACTTATCACTAATTTTGAGGCACAAGTTGTAAAAGCTAGGAGCGATGCCTAAGGAATACCATTGATTGTGTTTTAAATCCGAAGAGATCGACAACCATATTCAAAGCTGAGTGGCTAGTTGTCAACTCACTCGTGCAAAGATTTCTTCTATTATTAATGGCTACATGCTCCTAATTGTTCTACTTAATATCGACCATCTGATGTTTTATCTCACCAGTTGCAGTAATCAAGAGTTGAGAGATTGGTCTAGAGCTAGGGAAAAGGAATGCAAGTCTAAGACATGTAGTTGTAGAGTCAATGAAGTCCTTGTCCGAGTAAGTTGGTCGTTGTAAGTGCCCTATTCCAATTATGCACTAGTTGGCTTATTGTTTCAAATTCTTGGGATAGTGTGGGTTTTAATTATGTGCATTCTTCATTCAATCGGTTGAAATTATGTGTGTCTATGGGTTTCTTTTCTGCATTTTCTAATTAGGAGTGAACTAGTGAGTTTTCCTAGTCCTTGTCCTGTTTCTTGCAAAATGAGTAAGCCTAGTGGGTTGGCTGAACTAGTTAGGGGGTCTAGGAGACTTAGTTTGCTTGAGTCTCAAGATGATGCTCCTGAAAGTGAACAATGCACACCAAGAGCTCTTGTGACACCATAGGAGAGGAAGAAATCCCATATGAAGGTTGTGCAGGGTGGTGTTGGGAGCACTTATAATTTGAGGATCAAGATTGTTTTAGAAGAATTGGTCAAGTTTAGAAAGAAGGAATCAATTAAGCCTATGAGGGAAGCGAAAAGGAGGAATAAGTACCACAAGGCTTATGAATTTCATATGGGGAGGCACAACTCTCCTATAGAGGTTTTAGATAGTCCTCAGAGTGATGAAGGAGATACTGACCTACAATATGGCTATGACCTTCTTACTCTGGTGCCACATGAGGATTTTGATGAGGGAGTGGTAGTAGCTTCTCTAGTTTCAGCAAGAACATGAAGCGGGAAGGCATACTTTAATGTTGATGAATCAGAGTAGCACCTCAGTTCTATTTTTTTTTTATGACACTAGTGCCACAATAGTGGACTCATCCTCTTCAGTGAGCATATAGTTTTTTTTATTTTTTGATGAATTGGAATCCTTTTTGGCTAGTGTGAAGGAGAGGTGTTGGACACCATTGCTTCAATGGAAAATTTTCCTTTTCTGGTTAACATGTAAGTTTCTTCCTTAGGTGCTAATGGAGAATCTTCTTTGATTGATGTGGATGTAGGATTTTGGAGGTACTACAATGACAATTGATGCCTTTTAGAAGGATGGATGATCTTCTCTAACGAACTATATGGAGTCTTATATTTTGTTGTCCCCCATTTTGCAATTAGTAAATATAACTGTCTAGGGAAATTCTAAAATGAAACATATGAAAAATGTAAATGTAACTAAAATTGTATTTTGGCTTGATGCTTGTCACTCCCATATCTTTATAAATGGGATTTCAAGACTAGTTAAATAAAATGGGTTGGTTGGTTGTTCTGGAATTGGTCACATAGAGAATTGTAAAGGATACTAAACATTCTAGTGTTAAGTCTTAGGTTCAAGTATGCTAATATGTATATAAATTTCTCATATTGATACTGGAAATATAGAACAAAATAGTGCAAGTTCGACACCATTTTCTCTCATATTTACTAGTTTTATAAACTATAAATAATATAATCAAGGGTTATCTTATTTTTATTTTTTGATTTCCAATGGATGTATGATCTTCTCCAATGAACTATATGGAGTCTTATCTTTTGTCTTCCCCCATTTTTCAATGAGTAAATATAACCATCTAGGGAAATTCTAAACTGAAATGTATGAAAAATGCAAATGTAACTAAAATTGTATTTTGTCCTGATGCTTGTCTCTCCCATATCTTTATAAATGGGATTTTAGGGTCGGTAAAAAAAAAGAGGTTGGTTGGCTATTCTGGAATTGGTCACACATAGAATTGTAAAGCATACTAAACATTCTAGTGTCAAGTATTAGGTTCGAGTATGCTAATACACTAGTAGAATTTGGAAAATAAATGACTAATTTGGTCATTTATAAGTGACTAATTTGGTCATCGGGTAAAATCACAACTAAATGACTATATAAATGACTAATATCAAACAAATAAAAATGACTAATTTTAGACAAATAAAAATGACTAAATAAATGACTAAATACATGACTAAATTAATGACTAAATAAATGACTATTACTCCTCTATTCTTTTTTCTTTTTCTTTTGATCATAATCCATAGAGCTTAAGTGCCCCTCATGGACCCCTACCTAACCAGGCCATTTGGCCACCTAGGTTGCTTGGTGCACCAAAAATACCTATTGCATTAAAGGCATTGCTTCTCAGTGCAGTCTTAAGGCCTTCACATATTTTATAAAAAAATTAACATTTACATTATTTAACTTTTATTATTCATTATGTTAATGAATCATTAATGCTTTTAACTATGATTTGAAAGTAGTTTGATTTTCCTGTTGTGTTATCATGTCAAATGTATCAAAGAGAAATTATGGTCAATTTAACTAATAAAATATGATTTAAACAATCCAATTGCAATTAAAATGAAGATTAATTCACTTCTATCTTCGCTTGCTGATATACTTGACCATCTTAATAATGTGAAATAGAAATAACAATGTGTTGATGGTGCCAAATTGACCCCACAACATGCAGGTAAGATAAAAGTGAAATATCTCACCTCTCCTGAAAAAGACAATCAACAATCAAACTGATCACCTCCCAAGGTATTTGGTGTTGGTTCACAATGTTGTTGTTTCATGCAGTGGTCAATATGGTTGTAATGTTCAAGGGGCCTGCTGGTGTTGAGCTTCTGGATTGTTCTAAGATCAAACATAAATTTAAACCTATTTTAACCAGGGTTTTAAAGAAACAAAAAAAGATAAATCAAATATTTGGAACTGAAAAGAATGCTAATTCACCCAACTTAATCAAACTTGTTACCTTTCAAGGAATTTCTAACTAAAACTGCAGAACAAAATTAACTTGTGATTAACACACAGTTTCATTCATACACAGTACTAATTTCAACAGCAGATTGCAAATCACCATTTAAACCAAACAAAAGATAAAACTTCATTGCTTGGAATCTTAGAAAATCAAATGATTAACCCAAGATAACTACCATTCTGAAGCATAATATGAAGTAGATTTAAATCTGGTTGCTTCTACTATTGGTGAAATAAATAGATGCCTTCAAACCATCTCCATCTACACTAAGAAAACTTAAAAGATACATTACTGCCTCTGCTGAATCTAACTCCTAGTATATTTCTACTCTTAAGTTTTCTACCTTCTAATCCTAACTAAGAAGACAAAAAGAAGATCCCATTACAAAGAAACAAGATGCAGTTTTGTCTCCCCTATCTTCCAGAAAATTCCTACTACTTCAAAATATAACTATATGTCTCTCCTACTTCTTCTTGCCTCTCTTCTAAACTATTGTTCCTACTAAAAAAGTCCTCCAAAAAGTGTTGTATATACCATACGTGCCAAAAGGAATGTCGTCCCCTGCTTTAGGGTTTACAAAATATCAGCTTTAGAAGGAACCGCCCCTCAGATCTTTTGGAATAAATTTAATGCAGCATTCAATGTGCATCCCCGTATTCATGTCAGTGAAAGATCGCTCTAGGGATGGCCTTAGATCTTTTGGAATCCTTGCATTAACTCCTGGCCTCCGTGTCCATCTTTGAACTTATATCAAAGCTGCTTTGAATGCCCTAAAGCACCATCATTAATGTCTATCTACCTTTTTCAGTAGACATCCCAATTGTCGCTGAGATTCGTGGCTTCCTCCTTTCTGCCTTCCTCTTGCTCCAGATCCTTCTGCAAGTTGACCTCCTCTGGAAGTAGCATCATATTTCTTTTGTTAGATCCCTCATAGAAAACACCCCTAGATACCGAACCGATCCATCATCTTTGATCACAGAGTAGATCCATGTCGCTTACATTCTGTTGACCTTCTTCACAGGGGTAGTCAATCAGTCAAATGGCCAATGGTTCACCTTTAGTTCTCTCTGATTGGGTGAACACACTCCACATAAGATTCCCGGGTAGTCAAAGGTCATTCAGACTGAATTGCATGCCAGTGAGACACTAGCAGTGTCTCCTCGATGCAATTATACTTCACAGCAGCATCGACCTAGCACACGATGGTCGGCGAGACTTCATAGCGAGCGGCCAGAGTCATATCGATATCCACAGTGGTTGCCGAGACAATCGCTATTGGCTAGACATCATAGCAAGCCCCTTCATCCTTTGGTGAGACACCATCGGGTCAGCGGGACATCACCTCGGGCTCAAGATCCTTCGGTGAGCTTATTTCATTTCGAGGAGACTCCATCCTGTCGGCCAGAGGTTATACCAATATCATTCCATGTTGGCAAGAATTTCCCATGTCGGAAAAAAATTACAACAAAGACCAATCATTCGACCAAGAGTCTTGGCGATGCTCAGCATGAACACATCCATCAGCCAGACAATCGAGTTAGAACTAGGTCTCTGCAAGCCTCCATCGGTCACACCGAAGAGAAAAACCCATTGGCGAGACTTCATCGGTCGGGAAGACATCACACCAAGCACAAATCCTTTCCACGAGCTCATTTCATTTTGGCTAGACTCCACCTGGTCGGCAAGAGGTCACAGTGAATGCACAAGAGTAGACCCATCGCCATCGGCAAGACCACCGCCTGTCGGGAAGATGTTTCAGCGAGCCCAGATCATTCGCTCGGAGTCTCCCCGAGCTCATTCTTATTCCCCCCCGAGCTCGAGCCCCTTTCATTTCAGTGAGACCTTACTTGGTCGGTAGGAGATCATACCGAGGGAAATCCCTTTCACCGAGACTTCCTTGTGTCGGCGAGAGATCATAGCGAATGTAAACCACTCTCCCCAAGCTCCACTATTCTTTCAGGGAGACTCCAACGATTCAGCCAGACATCATGTCGAGGTCATTCCATTTCACCGATGATAACTCCTTTTGGTGAGACTTCCTCTGGTTTGGGAGACTTTACCCCAAAACCATTCCACTTTGGTGAGACCTCACCCCATTGGTGAGACATCACACCAAAGCCACACTCTTTTCGCCGAGACTTCCATCTATTAGCATGAGATCATATCAAATGTAAACCACTCTCCCCGAGCTCCACTATTCTTTCAGTGAGACTCCAGCGACTTGGTCAGACATCATGCCAAGGTCATTTCATTTCACCGACACTAACTCCTTTCGACGAGACTTCCTCTGGTCGGGGAGACTTCTCCTCGATGACATCCTCCTTTGGTAGGACTCCCTCCATTTATCAAAAGATTATGTCAAATTCAAAATCTTTCAGTGACACTAGCCATGTGAACAGTTGTCGGTGAGACTTCTCCGTGTCGACAGGACTTCATGCCGAACTTGAAATCTTTCGGCGAGAGTTCACCGCGTCGGTGAGACTTCACACCAAAACAAAACCTTTTCGTCGAGACTTCCACCATTCAGCCAGACATCACAGTGAATGAAAATCCTTCTCCCCGAGCTTGAATCATGTGAATAACAGTCAGCGAGACATTGGAAAGGTCTCAGCGACTTTCTTCCTTGAGGAGTTTTATATCAACTTTGATTAAGGTATGCCTTCCAACTGACTTCCTTTGAAGAATAGCATCAGAGGTATGATGTAATCCTACAAAAAAAATGTCTCCATTAGTTCTCAAAAGTATATATATAACATCATTTTTTATTATTTCATCATGCCTTCAATTATAATAAAAAAGAAACCCAACTCGGGCTGAGACAGAACCAAATTCAACAGAACAAAAGACAGACATAGGAGAAAAACAAAAGAACTCCAAAGGCCTCAACAAACAACCAAAGGCAACGAGAAAAAAAGAAGAGGGGGACTCATTTTGTTCCAAAAGAAAATGGGGTGGTTATGCAAGGCATAACACAATGATCACTTTTGGTATGCAAATTTTTTCTCTTTTTGGCTTTATATTGTTAATTATTTTATAAAAATAGAATTATTCTATAATCTATGAAATCAATTGTGTGTTGACCATTTTTATAGATGTAATCTATTTATACTGTGATTAGTACAATTTACCTATCCTAAGTGATGCAAAACATAATGCAAAAGAAGAAAACAACACTAAAACACCTCAAGATAGGGCTATGTTAAACTCAAACAAAATAAAGATAGGGAAAGAAAATTTAACCTTGTAAGAGTTGCTCCTTGGTTGGCCCTTTGATAGTTGATGTTTTGTATGCTCCTTGATGGAAAAATGTGATGTTTTGTATGCAAGAGATGAAAGCTTAAAAACATGCAACAATGGAGGTTTGTGAGTGCAAGAATGCAAGTGTGAGAGCCAGAGCTTGAATGCTTGAATTGCCAAAATGTGTGAATGCCTAATGAGATAAATGAAAGAAAATCTTCCATTTTAAGGGAGATTTCTCTAGAGAATTGAATGGTTGAGATCTTGCCAACATGGACAAGATGAAGGGCTATGGTGAGTTGAGGACTCACAAGACCTCACATCTTGCCAAGTGGACAAATGAGTTGGAAAAGGGACATGTGAGGTGGAGCTACTTGCAAGTACCTTGGGATGAGGAGAATATTTCCTCAAAAAGGAACTTCTTGTTCCCATATGGGAGGAAAGTGATATATGAGGAATTTTAGTATTCCTCAAAAATATCCATGGGGAAGATAGAAGTAGTTGGAGAAATAAATGTGAATTTTAAATTCACATGATTGGAAGGGATAAGGTGGTTGGGAGAATAAATATGAATTTTAAATTAAAATGAGAAGCACCTTGTGAATAAGACAAGGTTCTTATGAAGGAAGCTGAAAAGTACCTTGTGGATAAGACAAGGTCCTTATAATGGAAGGTTCTTGACCCCATGTGACTGATGTGACAAGTGAGGATTTCTAGAACTCCTAACAACTTTTATGGGGAAAAGGAACATCTTGGAGGGATAAATGTGAATTTTAAATTCACATGGGGAAGAGTGTCTAGGCTAAATGTGAAAATTGTGAAGGTTGACCAAAAAGGTATGCTAAATGTAGAAAGGGGATTAGATTAAGGTTGTGCGAATAGGTGATTAAGAAGATTAATGAGGGATTAGAGGTAAGTGGGAAAATATGGAGGATGTGACATTAATCCTGATTAAAGGTGTGCACATCCTAATCATAGATTAATTAGACTAATCCAAATTAGAAGGTTATGGAGGATGTGACAAGGAGAGAGAAAAGAGAGGAATTTAAAATTGGTTTAAATTCCAAAAGGGTAAATGACCAAATAAAATAAGTTGATGTATTTATTTAATTTAGAGAAAGGATGAAAGGTAAAGTATTTAATTGTAAAATTAAATACTTTAGGAACCTTAGGGAAAGGGGAAATATTAATTAAATAATTCATTTAATTAATATTGATGAAATAGACAAATAAGGGAGACGGATTTGACCATATGGAAGTGGTCAAATTTGGATGTCTACATTTTTCCCCTCTTCAAAATATTGTTAGAATAATAGTGTTTCAAAGAAAAATAAAATGTAGATGACCCCATATAGGAAGCGACCATAAAATGATGCCCTAGCATGGGAGAGATTACGTGAGCTTTCCATGTGAAGGGAAATGAAAGGAGATGCCCCAATCTCACAAGGGAATGACCATGATAGAGGAATAGAGGAAAATGGTAGTGTATGCCCCCTTGAGAGGGCAGATGGGGAAGAAAAAGGGGCCTTGGGTGACTTCTCGATATGAGGAAATGGAAGGTACAGTTGGATAGAGTTCAAAAAACCATTAAAATTGGCTTTTGAATGGAGTCAAATAGACACATGGTTTACAAATGGTGGCCTCGAGAAGTTAGAGGATTAGTTGAATTAAAAGAGGTTTAAATAAAAGGGAAAAATACCCTTCACTTAAAAAAGTTTTAAAAAAAAGAAGGAAAAGGTTATATAAGGTAATTTTAGGAATTACCTTTCCTCATTTGCATAGCTGGCCATTGAGTGAGATAGAGAGAAGAGAGGAAGGAGATGAGAAGATGAGAATGCTAGATGATTATGATTTTGACATCATCCACTGAGGGGATGAGGTACGATGATTCTTCCATGAGTGTGTGGTTCCACACCAGGTTAGGTTCAAAACCCTCTTTGTGATTTGAAGCATTTTGTGATGGATTTTTGAATTTTAATGCTTTTTGAAAGCATGGGTTTTGGGATGTGGGTAGTTTAGAAAATGGGTCGGGGGTGAAATTTTGATTTCACCGAGTGGGTAGGTAGAATCACTTGTCAGAGGCGAGGGAAAGGGGGGGGGAATTTTCCCAATTAGAGGGTAAATACACCAGGAGAAAGAAAAGAAAATGCTTGAAAAAGGCAAGGGGAAATATAGGGGAGGGTGGATTTTCCCGAGGATCGGGAAAATCCTCCCGAAAAAAGTAGAAAGGGGGAAATGGGCAACCCCACCCAGAACCCCCAAGAGGGGCAACCCTGCCCAGAAGATGGGCAACCCCGCCTCAAGAGGTGTGACCCCTCCCGAGACAGGGACGACCCTGCCTAGGAGCGTCCGCCCATTCGGGGGCAGGTTCGCCCACCTTCTGGGGTGGATTCACCCCCCTCCCCGGAAAGTTCACCTGTAGAGGAGGCGGGTTCACCCGCCTCTCGAGGTAGGTCTTCCTATAGAGGGGGTAGGTTCACCTACCTCCAAGGGTGGGATCACCCATGGAGGGGGCGGGTTTGCCCACCTTCTGAGGTGAGCTTGCCCATGGAGGGGGTGGGTTTTCCCACCTTCTGAGGCGAGCTCGCCCATGGAGGGGGCGGGTTTGCTCACCTCCTAGGGTGGGTTCACCCATGGAGGGGGCAGGCTTGCCCATGGAGGGAGTGGGTTCACCCATGGATGGGGCAGGTTCTCCCGTCCAGAGGGTAGGTTCACCCGTTGGAGGGTGAGCTTGCCCAAGGGGTGGACAAGGGGGAAGGGGGAGAGAAAAAGAAAAAGAAAAGATGAATGGGGGAAAAAGTTAGTGGAAAGAGAGCCTAGTGCCGGCGAAATGGAAAAAGGGGGAGTTGAGGAAAAAGATGAGATGACTAAAATGTGATGTGGTGTGAATGCAGAGCGTCAATAGTTTGCGAACACGTGAGAGACAGTCAGAGGTGTTGGAGGCGATGATAGTGACCATGAACAAAGAAAACCATAAGGATTTGTCATGGGAAGGACTACTACATTTATTAGGATACCCTACGATTAGAGCGCATAGGGAAATGTTGATAGCCTTGATAAAGCACTAGAGTTCAGAGACTTCGACCTTTCATCTCCCGATGGGGGAGATGACTATGACATTGGAGGACATATGGTTGATATTGAGGTTTCCTATAGTAAGCTAGTTGGTGAGTGCGACAACATCAGAAGGGGTGGAGCTGGATCATACCCTGTGGGTGTTGTTTGGACGAGATGACCTTCCTATACAGAGACAAAGGTTTGATGTAGATATATGTCTGGTGTTGAGGGTGCCACCACTACCACTATATCTATGCGGGTTGACCAGTGGATTGCTACTACCAGACTAGAGCAGGAGCTTCTACAGCCTGAGTTATATGGAGGTGATATGACACATCGTCAAGGGGAGAGAGGGGTTGTTCGCATGAGGCACATGCGTACTAGCACAACTCTACAGAGAAATGCATGTTATATGCTATCAAGAGGTGCTCAATGTGACACAAGTGATGCTGCTACAGGTATGTACCTAGGAACACATCGGTGTTGCTAGGTTAGGAGTGGTGAGAGTAGGATTGGAGGATGAGATAGCACCAGTAGCATACTGGTACAGGACAAAGTATGACTGTGTATGGTACTATGAGGGCTTCAGGGATTTGGACAAATGGAGGAGGATACTAGATGATCTACGGGAGGAGGATATAGTGTGGAGGTCATACATGACATGATAGTTTTTAGGATGGAGGAGAGATGAGGTAGGGTAGAGATGCTACTTCTGCACTAGATGCTACATAGTTGAGAGGAAGCCATGAACAGTGGAGGCTCATAGGCTAGATAAAGTGACTAGATAGTTTGGGATTACACACGACATTTTGTGTGAACCAGAGAGGTTTTGAGGGATTCTACAAGAGCGGCCCTGGGGAGATCCAATTTTTCCAAGGTTTGCGAGAGAGCACTGGGAGACATTGTAGCTATCACCCTACCTGGGTAGAATCAAGGGGGACGTAGGGGTAGGAGTGACAATTTGATATGCAGTGTGGTATCTCTGTCATCTGCCCAGATGAATTACTCTAGAGGAGCTGATTGTGGGGGCACTGGGGTTTGGGCTAGAGGATGAGATTCAATTGGTAGGCCAGGGGAGAGGGAGGAGGGGACAACAAAGGAGAGGATAGGAGGTAGCTGGAGCAGCGGGGCAGTAGGGGGATGCAGGGGTTGTAGGATAGCAGGATATAGGATAGGGTGAGGTTGGGGCCGTAGGGTAGTAGGAGAGGATAGAGGAGGGGAGAGGGTAGGAGGTAGCTGGAGTAGTAGGTAGTAGGAGAGAGGACAGATGGCAGCTGGAGCATCAAGGTAGCAAGAGAGAGGACAGATGGCTATTGGGGCAACAGAGTAGTAGGAGAGGGTGAGGAGGAAGAGAGACCATAGAGGAGAGCCCAAGTGGAGATTGAGACAGAGGATGGGAGAGATGAGGTAGATGTGGAGATGATGGATGAGAGAGATGAGGTAGAGGTGGAGGCGATGGATATGGATGTTCATGATATTCCTCCATTCGCCATGGTGCCACCTATAGCAGAGGATCTGACTATACTGTTGAGAGGGGCCATGGTGAGATTACAAATCATCAAGCAAAGATTGAGAGATGCAAAGGTTGTGAGATGTAGACTAGAGGCATAGGTGAGAAAGATGCGAGTAGAGGTGGCCAGTGCGTGGGTAGAGGGAAAGAGGGTTTTCAGATTTGTAGCTGATGTAGCATCATAGTATGAGGAGGAGCTATGGGTAGAGAGGGATAGTTTGCGAGCCAAGGTGAGACAAATATGAGTAGAGGTGACTCGGCTGGAGGGAGAGGTATCTAGAGAGCATGAGGAGGCAGTGGCTATGAGATGGGAGTGAGATAGGCTAGAGGTAGTGGTGACCATATTGCAGGCGAGAGGACAACAAGAGCTTGGAGGATCGAAAGAGCAGGTATTCGCAGGGACCATGGTAGGGGCAGAGAAGGACCTAGATGATTTGAGGATACAGGTGGAGGGGCTACTCAGAGAGAGGACTGAGCTGAGATGGGAGTGAGATGAGCTCTATGATAGAGTCGAGGTAGCATATTAGATAGTGGGAGACATGGGGCTGATGCAGGAGAGAGAGCAGGCTATGAGGACCCAGGTGCAGACCTTATAGGCATAGAGAGATGTAGGAAAAACACATGTGTACACCCTGTAGGGGGAGAGGGATGTAGTACGGATATAGGTGCAGACCCTGTAGAGTGAGAGGGACTCATCATAGAGATAGGTGTAGATCTTGCAGAGTGAGAGGGATGGGCTAGTTGCTTGGGTACATATTGCAGAGAGAGAGAGATGCAGCACAAGGTGAGGGTGGCAAGGCAAGGGCAGATGTGCAGAGATTATAGGCACAGATACAGGCTATGTAGACTAAAAGGGATGGGGGTAGAGATAGATCAGCTAAGGTTGGCACAAGACGCATGGGTGCAGGAGCGGAGATCCATCTGTGGGGATCGAGACAAATATAGACATGAGAAGAATGCATCCAGGTATCAGGCTATGAAGAGAGATGAGTATATGAGGGAGGCGAGCTACTGGATGTGTGCTTATCAATAGACAGTTCTAGATATAGCATAGCACACAACTCACTATGTCTAATAGGTGCCTTAGATTCTTGCACCATCCCAATCATTAGGGACATGTACCCAAGGGTACAGTGACTATCAGGTGACTCCTCTGTGCAGAGGGCCGGTGTCCGAATCTCCACAAAGGTCAAATGTGGGTAGCTCACACTAGAGATGACAGAGGACAAGTGATAGGACACCAGGTTTTGATAGGTGTATGATGGATTGATAGTATAGAGCAACATAGATCAGAGTTGATCTCAAGCCTTGTATTTGTACTTTATTCGATGATATGTGTGATGCATATGTATTTTGATTATATGATGGACATTATTATGGACTATGTGATGTTCATATGATGGATGATGCTATTTATGCATGTGTGTTTGTTTTTGATTTCATTATTGATGATCATGATGATTTGATATATGTATATGCTTATGATGATAATGTTGATGCTTATATGAATGAGATAAATGATATGTATAATGACTAATGTGTATAATGTAGGATGTAATGGGTGATTTATGATTTTATATGCTATGTGGATTGATCTAATTATTTGTGATGTAGGTGGTGATGTATGTAATGTGTTAATGATATGGATTAATGTAGAAATGATTGATTAATGCAATAAATCTAAGATGTTTAGAATAAGCAAATATGATTATTCTAAATAATGTGAGGTGGTAATGCATAGGAGATGAAATGTAATGAACCTAGAATGTGGGATGAGATTCAATTAAATTTCTTACAAACACTAATGGATAAATGAAATGCAACGTGGATGGTAGATGGACCTTATTTGTGATCATGCTTACTTTAGCTTATACAAAATAAAGGTGTGTGATAGATGAATGTGATGGCCTAACATGAAATGCAATGTAACATGAACATAAGTGCCAATAAGGGATTGCATAATAATGAGGGTAGATGGTAGGCATATTATTGGTTTAATGGAAAGTACTTTCCCTGTAATAATTATAAAATTAAGGGAGGATGGGTGTAAAACTGCACCTGTCAAGAACCATAGGTATCCTGAGAAAAATGGGAGATGGAAGGATGAATTTTTGCACAACCAAAATCATAGGTCATATGTCAAGGATGAATGCAATGCAACGGAGTTGATCATGAAATGCAATCGTAATGTAATTTTCCATTTTTGGAGCACTGATTTTTGCTATAGCATAAGACACTAGGTACCATGGTATGTAAACCAAGGCAAATTAGCATCTATTGCAAAAAAAACAAACACAATAGACAAGGAGGCTACCCCAACACCCCAAAGTTGTGAAGACCTTGGTTTGGCCAAGCATTGGGATAACCACAAGCACAAAATGATGCCCCAGTGTAACACAAGACCTTGGGGATCTTGGTGGGTACTACATGGTACAACTAGGAAGACAACAACACAACAAAAAGATCAAGATATGCCCCTATGTTAACTGATCAAGACACACCATAATATGATGGATCATGGTGGCCTTAACAAGTTGTGATAGGGAGCTCAAATGATAAATAAAATCCAAAAGTTTCAAAAGATCGCAATCAATTTCAAAATGTCCTTTTCCATAAGATCAAGAGGATGGATGGGGTTGATGAGGTTTATTAGGAAGGATGCATCCTATTGAGACCAAAGATGGATACTAAACTAAAAGATCGATAAATGATGTAGGGAATTCTGAAACTGACTGAATTTCATGATACAAGTGGATCTCATTTGTGAAGAACTAGCTAGATAATGACATACTTGATGACACGACACAAGACACGTGACACAAGAATAACATACCCTAACAACCTAGGGGCTCGGGGGTCAATCAAAGATTAGCCTTGCCTACGTGAAAGAACATAGCCCTTGTAGTTCAAGAAAAGACTATGGATAAAAGTGGAAAGAGGACTAATGAAGACGAGCGATGGAAAATGATGTCAAAGAAAAGAAAAGAAAAGCCTAGGGGTTGGATCAAGAGATCAACCTTGCCTACGTGCAAGCACAGGGGAAACGTAGTTCGAAAAAGGACTAAAGATGAACTAGGGATAAGAGGGGAAAGGGGACAATGGAGACCATGATGGATGACCAAAACATGATGGAAAAAATGCGCTGGGGGTGGATCAAATGATCATCCTTGCCTATGTGAAAGCGTAGGGGAAACATAGTTCAACAAAGACCAAAAGGACCAACGACATGTGATGGGATCTAAATGAAGACCGACATGATGAAGGATCCTAGATGGACATGAAGGATTGACAATATGACAAGACTGATGAAACAAGCTCAGATTAGGGTAAAAGCTCAAGATGATGGATAATAGGTGAAGATCGTCCAATGCTCAACCAAAATATACCAAGCGACCAGATGATGAATGTGAATGAAAGGATAGGATTAGTGGGATGATAAGATATGAGATTGGGATGGATGGAAGCATAGAGTAACTAGGGAACAAGGTAGATAATGATTAAGCCATTTACGAATGGCACATGTGACTAGGTTTTCACCAAACGTACTTATCCAAGGTGCCACAAAGGGTGGTTTTCACCATAAGATGAATTATTTATCTTTACTATTTTTGGATTTTTCTGATTTTTTTTTTTTTGTATTTTTGACACTTTTCTACTTTTTTGTATATGTTTGGATTTTACAGGATAGGATACCCCAACTAGCTTAAGTGTAAAATATTTTCAATTGAATGATGTTAATGGGCACCTCTAGGGGCTCTCCTTTAGGTGTAGCAAGTTTGTAGGACCCTGATCCATACTTTGTGGTGATGACATAAGAACCAAACGAATTTGCTTCAAATTTTCCCTTCTTTTCTCAGTCCTGTTAAGTGTACTGATTCTCCTTGAGGACTAGGTCACCAATATTGAACTGGCGAGGATAGACCTTCTTGTTGTAGCTTCTTTTTAGACAATTTTGATAGGCTTGAAGGTGGTCATATGATTTTATCCGACTTTCATCAAGGAGTTCTAATTGGCTGAGTCTTGCAACTCGAGTGTCTTCATTACTGATAAGGTTCCTCAGGGAGATTCTCAGTGATGGGATTTCTACCTCAATTAGCAAGATAGCCTCGACACCATAGACGAGAGAATACAGAGTGGTGCTGGTAGGGGATCAAATGGAAGTGCAGTATGCCCAAAGAGTGGGATGGATGTGAAGGTGCTAATCATGACCAGTATTGTTGACCACCTTTTTAAGGATCCTGATGAGGGTTCTATTGGTGGCTTCCGCCTGACCATTACCCTGGGGGTAATAAGGCATAGACCAATGATGTTGGATGTGGAAGGTGTCACAAAGGTGTTTCATAGCTTGGTTCTTAAAGGATTTCCATTATCAGAAATGATGGTTGATGGTATTCCATATCTGTAGAGAATATCGAAGAGGATAAACTTGGAAATTTAAGTACCTATGATTTGTGAGAGTGGCATTTCTTCCACCCACTTGGTGAAGTACTTAGTTGTAGTAATGATGAATATATGGCCATTGGAGAATGGGGGATAGATCTTGTTGATTGGGTTGAAACCTCACTAAGAGAAGGGCCATGGTGCTACAAGAGGCTGTAGATCCTATGTTGGAGCATGTATTAGATCAACGTGTTGTTGACAGGGTAAGCACTTCTTGATGAACTCACAAGAATCATGTTTTAATGTAGGCCACTAATATCCTGCTCAGAGAATTATCTTAGCTAGGGCCATTCCATTTGAGTGGGCCCCACATACACCAGTATGTACCTCCATTAATGCATTATGGGATTTAATATCGTTCAAACACTGGAGGAGGGTTCCATCATACCCATGTTGAGAAAGTGTATCACCTACGATGGTGTAATAGGATGTTCATTGGATGAAAGACTTATGTTGATTGTGAGTAAGATCGGGAGGTAGGATATTGTCATGAAGGTAGGTGTAGATATCATGGTACCAAGGGGATGTGGGACCTACAATGTCACACACCATCTCACTTTTTGGGATATCGTATGCCAGGATTAAGACCTATTCAACGAGGAACTCACATTCTATGTTTTCTTTGGGCATGTCAATTAAGGAACCAATGGTAGCCATGGAATCTATTGCTTTGTTCTGGACTCTTGGAATCTGATCAAATGGGATGGAAGTGAAATACTTCTTGAAGTCATCTACCATGTCTTTATAGGGTAGTAGCTTATCATCTTTTGTGAGAAACTCATCGTTGGCCTATTTGATGATTAATTGAGAATCACCAAAGACTCTTAGGTGGGCGATATGCCATTGGATTGCAATTCTAAGGCAAGTAAGAAGAGCTTCACTTTCAACTATGTTGTTTGTGCATGAAAAATCCAACTTGAATGATTTCAGTATATAATCTCCTTGGGGAGTGACGAGTAAGATTCCTGCCCCCAATCCATTGTGTGTATATGATCCATCAAAGTACAGTGTCCATGTGGCCGCTTCTATTACTGTGAATACCCCTTCATCAGGAAATTCTATTGTCAAGGGATAGGAATCTACTAGGGGAGCATCTTGCAGTTGATCAGCTATCACTTGTCCTTTAATAGCTTTCTGATCCACATATTCTATATCAAATTCACTTAGAAGCATGACCCACTTAGCCATACAACCAATTAGAATTTTCTTGGATAAAAGGTATTTAAGTGGATTGACCTTGGAGATAAGCTTCACTAGATGAATGAGCATGTAATGTCAAATTTTTTGTGAATTGAAACCCACAGCTAGGCAAGCTTTTTCCATTGGGGAATAATTAAGCTCATGACCAACCAGGGTCCGACTAATGTAATAGATTTCTCTTTCCTTTGATGACTCATTGTGTTGTGCCAGTAATGCCCCTAGTGCCATTGAAGTAACCAAAATGTACAACAGGAGTGGCTTACCAGGAATTGGTGGCATAAAGATTGGTGCATGAGCCAAATATTCTTTGATTTTGTCAAAGCCAAGTTGACATTGTTGATTCCACTTAAAAGCTGTATCCTTCTTTAGGAGATGAGTGAACGAATGAAACTTGTCGGCTAATTGAGAAATGAATTGCTAGATGGATTGTAACTTACCTTATAGGCTTCTCAACTGTTTGAGATTGCATGGTGGAGGCATATCCATGATTTCCTTGACTTTTGCTGGATCAACTTCTATACCACTTCGAGAGACAATGAAACCGAGTAGTTTGCCTGATGTGACCCCAAAGACACATTTCTTCAACTTTAGCCTTAGCTTATACTACTCTAAACATTCAAAGATCTTCTTGAGGACCATAGGACATTCTTCCCTTGTTCTTGACTTTCCTAATAGATCATCAACATAATCTTCCATTATTATGTGAATGAGATCATAGAAGATAACAGTCATAGCTCGCTGGTAGGTTGCCCTCACGTTTTTGAGACTAAAAGGCATGAAATTATAGTAGAACATTCCCCATGGTGTAGTGAAGGATTTTTTATGTTGGTCTTCAGGTTTGATTCTAATTTGATTGTATCCAGAGAAGCCATCCATGAGGGAAAGCATCTCATGTCCCATGGTGAGGTTAACCAACATGTCTATGTTTGGCAAAGGAAAATCATCTTTGGGACAAGCCTTGTTGAGATCACAGAAGTCTATGCAAACTCTGATAGCACCGTTTGGTTTGGCTATGAGCACTACATTGGAGATCCATTCTGAATAGCCAATGGGTCTTATGAATCCAACATCTAATAGCTTCTCCAATTCTTTCTTAAACAATAGAGCCACTTGGGGGTGCATTTTATGGAGCTTTTTTTTGACAGGGTTAGCATCGAGACGTACTTATAGATGATATACTACTAAGGCAAGATCAAGGCCTGGCATGTCTAAATATGTCCATGTGAAATTGATTATGCCTTCTTTGAGAAGCTTGGTGATGGAAGAATATTCTTCCTTTGACAATGTTTTGGCTACATAAGTGATTTTGGGGCCCTCTTCAGTTCCCAAATTTATTTCCTGTGTTTCTTCTATCAGGATGGATGATCATTTAGAGAGTTGAGTTCCTACAAGGGGAAGATGAAAATCCCCATCTTCTAGCACCTCATCGATGTTTTTTCCATTAGATACACCCTTTGTTTTTACTATTTCTAGGTCAAGAAGTGCGTCGGGGAGGTTTTCGCTAGGTGACCTTTTTTTATTTTGCTTCTTTTTACTTTTGCGGTTAGGGTTTTTCATCTTCCCCCAATCCCATAATATGTATGTATTGATCCATTATAGGAAAGGTGTCGATGGGGGCGCTACCATGTAGGTCCCAATCTATAAGTTCAAAATGTTTAAGGGATAGGCTAATGGTGCAGATGTTTAAGCAGTTAAACATGGAAGAGAGATCGATGTGATCTACATCATCGTATGCATGTATGATGGATTCCTCCTCTATTATATCTTCAAGGAGATTGTTGCTCTCACTGACATTATTAGAGACACTAGATGATGCTATAGTCCCTTTTTTTTTGTGTCATGACCCAAACCTAAGTTTCTTGGTCTTATAGAAGCCTTGATATGGTGTTTCCTTCCTTGCTCTTCGGTGCCAAGGCCTCCCCCTTGATAATTGTACTTCTCTGAAAACTTTGAGGGCCAAGGATAGTTCTCTTGGAAATATTCTTTCAAAGGAAGAGAGGGGTCTGGTTCCTCATGGTAAACCCATTAACTGATGTCATCTTCAGGTGTGTCTTGCCTGAACCCAGGAGAGCGAAAGGTGCTAGTTCCCACATTCGAAACATTAAAGGTGATGGTCTTCTCTTCTTCCTTCAGTACAAACTCAGAGGGTTGGTCGTATGTGTGGCAAGGGTGGCATGGTTTACATGTTCAATGTTGTGCACATTTCGTACTCATGACAACCCTTGTTAATGATCTAGAACTTGGTAATGGTGGAATCAGATGTGGATGATGGAGTGGATGAAGTGGTGGCTAGTGTGGTGGTAGATGATTGGGATGATGATGTCTGTGGCGATCCCATTTCCACTCTAGGACAATAGTGGAAATGAGGACAAGAAGCTTCTAATGTAGGACAATATTCAAATGGTTGGGGATCCACATGTATGGTAACTTCTACCCCATTGAATGGGAATTTTAGGCATTGATGGTATGTGGATGGAATGACTTGCATGGTGTGAATCCATGGACGACCGAGGAGGAGGTTATAGGGGAGTTCCAGATTGAGGACATGACAAGTAGTGTATTGTACAACTGGACCAACCTAGATCGAAAGACATATGGTTCCTTTAGAATCACGCTCTGCATTATCATATGCCTTGATTGTTATGACCTAATTTTTTAAATTAGCATGGGTGTATCCTACCAGTTTTATGAATTTCAATGTACAAAGGTTTAGGGAAGAACCATTATCTACCAAGACCCTCTTTACCTTATGACGATTTACCAGGACCTCTAGATGGAGGGGATAGTTATGATTAGAGTCAATGCAGGGCATGTCATTTTGGCTAAAACCTAGTTGATAGGTGGCAGAGAGGTGCCCTACCAATGCTTGAAATTGTGCAGGGTCTATGTCATTAGGAACTTGGGTGTCCCGCAAGGTCTTATTTAGGATTTCTTGGTGTGCAGGAGAAGACTTAAGCAAGTCCAGAATGGATATCTGTGTCGAAAACTTTCCCAAATGGTCAAGGATGTTGTATTGAGAACTCATAGGTTGGGGTTGGGTGGGCGTAGAGGCTCTAGGGACTATGATGTGAGTTTGATGGGTGGTAACAACATATTGCAGATCCTTTCCTTTTACGTATATCATAGATACATGTGGTTCTACTTTCTCAATGCGCATGACAATACCCTAATAATTGAATGACACATTCTTATAACTGATGTTGTTTGTGGTGTTATCTTGATTATTGTTGTTACTAGGTCCTGGGTTGGAATTTGACGTGTTGGGACCTTGCTCATGCTTAGGGAAAGCATTTTGATATATTTGCAATTGAGCATTGGACGAAGGCACCGTGTTGGCATCCACATGTATGTCACCATGATCTATGAGATTCTAGATGTACATTTTCATACTTTGACACTTATTCAATGTATGCCCTTTAATCCTATGAAACTCACAATATTCATTTTCTTTAAACCAAGCTAGCTTAGGCTTGGATTCATCAAGTGGCTTGGTCACAGGATATTTAATTGGGTAATTGGCTTGGAAGATCCTATTAAACACAACACTTGTGGGTTCCCCTAGTTGAGTGAATTGAAATTTTCCATTTCCTTGGTTATTCTGATTGGATTGTTGAGGTACCCCTTGTGGCACTGATATGGCATTAGGCATTGACTGTTGAGGGGGATATTGTGACTTCTGTGAAGCATTAGCCACTTGGACATGTTTGGTGTCAATGACACCATCATTGACAATATTTTTGTTTTTGTTCCAATAATCGGGTTTGTCTCCAGACGATTTCTCTCTATCGGAGTTAAATATTTTGACTAGCCCTTTGGTGATGAGGGATCTCTTGAGAATAGGACCTTTCTCCACGATTTTAGCAAAGATCATGACACAATGGAGTCTGAAATTGTGGGCCATGTCTGGATGGGAGTTTTTGATGAACAAGGTGACCATGTCCTTTTCCCTTAGCATGGATTTCATGTGACTGGCTAGGGCTCGCCATCTTTGAAGATAGCTTGTGAAGGCTTCTCCCTCCCATTGCTTTTCCTTCAGGAGATCTAAGGTGTTGATATCCTTCCCCAAATTAAAGGAGAAGTGGGAGAAAAACTCTTCTAAAAGCTGACCAAGGAACTTGATAGATCCTTTCTTGAGACCCATAAACCAATCAAGAGCTATTCCATGTAAACTCCTAGGGAACAATCTTATGAGGTAATTGTCATTATGCATGAGTTCTTGACAGTGGGCGTAGAACTCTTGAAGGTGAGCCTTGGGGTCTTTGGTTCCTTTATATTTATCAAATTTTGGCATTTCAAAATTCTTTGGGAAAGGAACTAATGAAACAAAAGGATCAAACAGATAGGGACAAATGTCCTCAAACTTGAACGAGTGTTTGCTAGTCCCAGCTTGTAAGTCCTTTAACACAGCTTTGACTTCTTCCAAATCTTGATTGATAGGCGCTACGGGAGTAGGATTGGATGAAATAGGCTAATTGTATGGATGATACTATTGATATGATGAGGATGGTGCTGAAGTAGCTGGATCATAAGCGGGTTGAGGTGTGTATGGAGGTGTTTGCTGGTATTGATTGGTGTAAACAGATTACAGATTGATGTAAGGTGGATATGATAGATTTTGATGGTAAGAGGTTGATGTTGCTTATTGGTATGGTGGTTGTTTTTGATAGTATGAAATGGATGGAGTACCCTACTGGTATTGTGTAGTAGCTTGATAGTACGATGATGTATAATACCCTTGCTAGTAAGGTGGCGGGTGCTGATAGTAGGAGGTGGATTGAGCACCCTATTGATAAGGTGGTTGTTGCTATGTGTAGGATGTGGATGAAACACCTTGTTGGTATGAAGGTTGTTGCTGAGAGTGGTATGGATTGGGTTGATAATTGTATGCAACGTTGGGTTTTTGTGTAGTATACGAAGGTGGTTGTGGGTTAGATGACTGTTGGTATGTATTCGTGTGTGGTTGTGGAGGATTAGTGTAAAGTGGGGGTTGAGTTCATGGTGGATTCTGAGAGGCCACATGGATATTCTGATTGGGATTGGATGTAGCAGCATATGTAGTGTACATGCTAGACGGATGGTAGAGATATTGTGTGAGGGGATTCCATTGTGTTTGCATGGGAACATGTGATACGATGGGGTGGTTGTTGCTATTGTGGGGGTTGTTGATAAAGTGGGCGAGATGGGATGTGATTTTATTGTGGGACCACTACAAAATTTCCATGGCATGGTTAGGGTGGCTATGATGCAGTTTGTGTGACTTGATGTGGGGGTTACGTAGGAACAATAGTGTGTTGTTGAGGAATCAAATTGTTTTGCTATAGGATGGTAATGTTTTGTTGTGGGATTGTGAATTTTTTCTTGTGGAGGTTGTTGATGGGGTGGTTGAGATGAAACAACAATGGGAGTAGTATGTTGTGGCAACACTTGCATCACAGTGGATTGATGAGGATTAACGGGAGGCTATTGAAATGAAGGGATATTACCTTGATGGGGTGGTGGTAGATTTCCAAAAGGTGTAGATCCTGGAGGTGGCATCAATGCAAAAAGTGGAGTGCCTCCGGTGTTGATGAGTGGTTGACCAGGATGTTGAGGTGGAAGTGGTGGAGCAGTCATAATGTTTTGTGGCATGCCATAAGCATGGGGGTCATTAGGATCAGGTGGTGCCATAGAGGCTACGGATGGGAGGTGAGGATAACTAGTGACTTGGTTCATTACATCATTTCCGAACTCAGGATGATACCAATTCTCTATAGGTGGACCTTCAAAAATATACAAATTTCCTGGAACATTTGTCCATGGATCTTGTGATGCAGGAAGGGACTAGGCACCGATATACTATGACATATTAAATTCAGGTGGTGGTTTGACTCCTTTCATGATCAGAGTAGTGAGAATATTATCCCCATGCTCATTAAGGAGGTGATCCATCATCTAAACATTAGTGGGTTTTCTTAGGTATTTGTCAATGGTGACTTCAAGTTGATTGACCATGTTCTTTTCTCTGGGTGGTGAGGTGTTTTGGACGTCAATATTGGACTGTGATGATGCACCATTATTGGGATCTTGAGGGATATTTGCACCATTGTTGGTGTCTTGTGGGAAGTTTGTAGTGTTCTTTTGATCCTAAGGGATATTCATGTGGGAACCTTGGGCTTGTTGTTCGGCCATTTGTTTCTTGGCTTGTGATCGTGTCTGAATGGGCATGAAAGTGAAAAATTACTAGGTGAGCTAAGATGTGGTTGAAATCTAAGATGCAATGCAAAGATGACCTAAATGATGATTGAAGGATTGATTGGATGATTGGATAAGGATAAGAATAGATTAGATTGATAGATTGGATGATTGGATAAAGATTAGATTGGATAAATTTGGTCGATGAAAGGATTGGCAAGATTGGATGATGGATGAGATAAGATGACAGAAGGGATTCTAAACCAAGTTTAGAAGCCACCCTAGGTGACTTAAAGTGCTAATTGATCAGATTAAGGATAGATAGATGATTGCGGTACCAAATCCAAATTGAGATGGAAGTGGATTGATTGGGCCAAATGATGATGACTAACTCAGGATGGATGGGCATCCTGAGTAGATGTTGAAGGATGACAATCGATTCAGACACCTAGGTCAATTTGGATAATGACTTCAAGCAAAGTTCAGAGGATTTGGACTGAGAAAACGATGGGGGATATGTAATCTAGATATGTTTTATGATGTACCAATATGATTCAAATGATGCAGATGCAAATTATGAGTGAACAACAGATGAAAAATGAATGAATAGAGATCAAAATCGTCTAACCAAGGTGTAGGATCGCCCAACTAGGGGTCAGGTTTTCCCAACTAGAGGTCAGGTTCACCCAACTAGAGGTTAGGTTCGCCCAACTAGAGGTCAGGTTCGCCTATCTAGAGGTCAGGTTCACCCAAATTTAGGTCAAGTTCACCCAAGTTGAGGTCAGGTTTGCCCAACTGGAGGTTAAGCTTGCCCAAGTTGAGGTCAGGTTCACCCAAGTTTAGGTTAGGTTTTCCCAACTAGAGGTTAGGGTCACCCAAGTTGACTTTTAGACTTGTCTAAATCTGAAAGGAGGATCAAACAGACTATCAAAATGGGAAAAGAAATGCTCAGAATGGGGAAACAAAGGCTCAAAATGGGAAATAGATGCTTAGAATGGGCAAATGGACATTCAAAATGATTAAACAGATGGTTGGAATGGGAAAACAGGTGCTCAGAACAAGCAAATAGGTACTCAGAATGACCGAACAGATGGATAGATGGTCAAAATGGGGAAACAAATGTTTGGAACGAGTAAATGGGTACTCATAATGGGAAACAGATGCTCAGAAAAAGTAAACGGATGTTTGGAATGGGAAAATAGGTACTCGGAATGACTGAACGGATGGTTGAAACAAGAAAACGGGTGTTCAAAATGATTGAACAGATGGTGAAACTGGTTGTTCAAGGTGCAAAATCACCCAACTTGGAGCAGTGGTTGCCCAACTTAGGGCAGGGTCACCCAACTTGGGGTAGGTTCACCCAACTTAGGGCAGGTTCGCCCCTGTTCAGGGTAGGTTCACCCCTATTCAAGGGAGGTTCACCTGTTTGGTGAAAAGATAAACAATTCTGATAGAAACAAGCTAAGAAATGACTGAGACAGAGGGCAAGTTCACCCCTGTTCAGGGTAGGTTCACTCCTATTTAGGGTAGGGTCACCTCTGTGCAGAAACCTAAACTTGACTTAGGTGAAAATGGCTATGGAAAAGGACCAAAAACATAGCAAACAACAAGCATAAGGTAAGGCTGACTTGACTCAACAAAAATTTATTAGTTTCACACAAAAAAGATAATTCAAACAACACAATCCTAAGATTAGTATGAAGGGTATGGCCAACACAGTCCTCTAACTAAGTTGAACAAGGCAACTTGAGAGTCCTTGATATACGCTCGGTATGTGAGGCACAACCGTGAACACTAGCCCATCACAAGCATGAGTCGGGAACCCCAACGAGATACTAAAGGCTTGAACCAACTCTTCATGTCTATCTAGGTATCACCTTAACTTTGACACTCCGCTAGACACGATGTGACTGGATTGGGGTACAACTTTGGCTCTGCCCCCTTTGTATACCCCATCAGTACGTGTGGTTGGGGTCATCCCTAAGCAGGTCCCGCTAAAAAGAGAACACTAACCTTTTTCGGCTACTCCTCAGGCTCACACAAAGTGCAAGGGGAAAACTTTAAATGATATAGTGCCCCTTGGGAAACACAAAGGACAAAGTAAGCTATGATTTTTCATCACCTAGGATCACCAAATGGCGCAAGGAGATTGGATATGTCAATAGCTCACTTTAAATAAAAAACACACAATATATTTGACTCCCCTACTTTAAACTATGTGCCTAGATTAATAAGAAAAAATGATAAAGAAACTAAAAAAACAAGGCTGAGATTGATTCGTCCTGCAAGAAAAGCATTAGTATTTTATCCTTTGATCTTCAACAAGTGTGAGATAGCTACATAAAATATTAGTAAAATCTTGCACAATCACCAATAGAACGAGTTAGGGGGTCAGTATCAACCAAAATAATAGAAAAAAAAATCTGGAAATGACTTTTATACCTTTGTTTTACCTCAAAAATGCCTTTGCTTGGGTCAGGCTTGCCCCTGTTAGGGAAGGTTCACCCCTATTCATAAAATAGTGAGTAAATTTTTTTGCTATCTCTTAGATGGGCGACTTTGCAAGGTAGGGTTGCCTTTGTTCAGGTCGAGGTCACCTGTCTTGGGGCAGGTTTGCCTATCCTTGGGCAGGTTCTCCCTTTTCTAGGGCAGGTTAACCCCTATTCAGGGAAGATTCACATATGTGTGACCTAAACCTGCAAAATATCAAAAAATAGCAAACGAAAAAGTAAAAAGACCAGTTTGTGGGTCCCACCAGGCATGCCAAAAATGTGATCAGTACAATTTACCTATCCTAAGTGATGAAAAACATAATGCAAAAGAAGGAAACAACACTAAAAAACTTCAAGATACAACTACGTTAAACTCAAGAAAAATAAAGATAAGGAAAGAAGATTTATACCTTGTAAGAGTTGCTCCTTGGTGGGCCCTTTGATAGTTGATGTTTTGTATGCTCTTTGATGGTAAAATGTGATGAAAATAGATGCAAAAGGATCTAGCTGAGATGAGGAATGCAATGAGCTATGTAGGTAGTTGGATGGATGAATGCAAGTGCAAGAGATGAAAGCTTCAAAACATGCAACAATAGAGGTTTGTGAGTCCAAGAATGCAAGTGTGAGAGATAGAGCTTGAATGCTTGAATTGCCAAAATGTGTGAATGCTTAATGAGATAAATGAAAAAAAAATCTTCTATTTTAAGGGAGATTTCTCTAGAGAATTGAACAGTTGAGATCTTTCCAACATGGGCAAGATGAAGGGTTGTGGTGAGTTGAGGACTCACAAGCCATCACATCTTGTCATGTGGAGGATGAAGTGTCACAATGACAGATGAGTTGAAAAAGGGACATGTGAGGTGGAGCTACTTGCAAGTACCTTGGGATGAGGAGAAGATTTCCTCAAAAAGGAACTTCTTGTTCCCATATGGGAGGAAAGTGATATATGAGGAATTTTAGTATTCCTCAAAAATCTCCATGGGGAAGAGAGAAGTAGTTGGAGAAATAAATGTGAATTTTAAATCCATATGATTGTAAGGGATAAGGTGGTTGAGAGAATAAATATGAATTTTAAATTCACATGAGAAGCACCTTGTGGATAAGACAAGGTTCTTATGGAGGAAGCTAAAAAGTACCTTGTGGATAAGACAAGGTCCTTATAATGGAAGGTTCTTGACCCCATGTGACTGATGTGACAAGTGAGGAGTTCTAGAACTCCTAACAACTTGCATGGGGAAGAGGAGAGTCTTGGAGGGATAAATGTGAATTTTAAATTCACATGGGGAAGAGGGTCTAGGCTAAATGTGGAAATTGTGAAGGTTGACCAAAAAAGTATGCTAAATGTAGCAAGGGGATTAGATTAAGGTTGTACATATAGGTGATTAAGAAGATTAATGAGGGATTAGAGGCAAGTGGACAAATATGGAGGATGTGACATCAATCCTAATTAAAGGTGTGTGAATCCTAATCATGGATTAATTAGACTAATCTGGATTAGAAGAAGGTTATGGAGGATGTGACAAGGAGAGAGAAAAGAGAGGAATTTAAAATTGATTTAAATTTTAAAAGGCTAAATGACCAAATTAAATAATTTGATGTATTTATTTAATTTAGAGAAAGGATGAAAAGTAAAGTATTTAATTGTAAAATTAAATATTTTAGGAACCTTAGGGAAAGGGGAAATATTAATTAAATAATTCATTTAATTAATATTGATGAAATAGATGAATAAGGGAGGTGGATTTGACCATATGGAAGTGGTCAAATTTGGATGTCTACATATACAAGTTTGAACTCTAGTAATTTTAGGATCACATCATGCTTATGTTAATTTTCACAACCTATATTAAAATGACAATGTAGATAGATGAATTTTTTTCCCCTAAAAATGAAGATTAATTTTTGCATGCCTTCCACATAATAGTTTTTTCTAGTGCATTTTAGCAATAGGTATTTTTGGTAGACAAAAAAAGAAGAAGGTATTTTTGGTGCCTTGGTCGGGTCATGTATGCATTTGGATAGAATTTTAGGTAGTTTATTTTTGGTGTAAAACATTGTGATTGAACGTTGGAGGGAACTTTGAAAGTTTAATCAACAATTTGGTGTTTCAGCTCCCACACGCATTTTAAGGTTTCCCATAATAGAATATATCAAGCAAAAGCTTCGGTCTGAGAGTACATTGCATGTCTAATGAATGAATCAACCATTGAATGCAAAGAGTGGTGGTTTCCATTTTTGTAATGCCAAAGCTTGTTGAGCAACGTTTTCTGAGTTGCAACACCAGTATCATTCAAGAAAGGGCTAGACATTAAACAAGGTTACAAACTAAAGGCAAGTGGAAATCTTGAATCCTGAAACCTCATGTTGATCTTCATCCTTTATGATAGTGATCCTAATGTTGTATATCACTATTCTTTCTTTCCATTTCTTCATTGCTCTTACAATCTTGTGCTTTCACTAATATAATGATAATTCGCTTTGACATTCAATGAATCTCATTGACTTTGACCCCTTTTCACTTTGTTTCATGGTCTTTTACATCTTCTTTGTGCATGATATCAGGTCACATGGCATTCATAACAACTACTATTATCTCCTTCATTTCTCTATGATCCTCTGACACTCATATGCTTTGATATAACAATGACCATTTGCAACTATTTTCCCTCTATATATTGTATTTCATTCCTATCCCTTGCATGCCTTGGACTACTGTTATCATGCATTGAAATTTGGAACTCTTTATTCACTATATTGATAACTCATTGGCATTGTCATTGTTTGTATTCATTTCTATCTTATGATGATTGTTCTTCATAGTCAATCCTTAAAATCATTGTTCTGATAAAAGCATAATTTTTCTCTTTTATTTTTACATTATGATCTCATTGCTTTGAACCTTGTGCTTTGTGATTATCACATCTTTGTTATGATCTCTTCAAGGATAGACTTTCTTTCTCTATTGACTACAAGAGACCCCTTTGATATTACAACCCCAAGCCTCTTAAAGAAAACTTAAAATCAATTGGCAACAGTGAACAAAAAACCATCATAGCTAATTTAATTTCTTTTCCAAGAGAATTCAATGAAAATATAATGGAAAACACACATCACTCTGTGGGGTAGGGTTTATTTGATTTGAAAACCTACCTTCAACATCCAAGTCAAAAAGTCATCCTACCAAGTTTGTGTCGAGTCCTCCAAGTCTTAAGTCAAAAATCAGCCTACCAAGACTGTTTTACGTCCAATTCTTGTATCTATGATACAACTATGATAAATGTTTGAAAATACTGTACACAATTGTATGATACAATGCATAAATTTGTATGCTTTCTCAATATATCAAAAACTTCAAACTACAACTCACAGAAAATAGAAATGAGTTATAAAAAAACTTATTGTCAAGTACAATTTTCTCCAAATCAAAATTGCATTTTCCAATTTACATAAATTTCTGTTTAACTAATTTTTTTGGGAAAAAACATTTACTATAAAAATTAAAGCAAGAGTTTCTTTCTAGGATTTCAAAGTCTTGTTATTCACAAGGCCAATAAGATCATTATTGACCATAGTAGAAACCACCTGCACTAATAGCGTTAAGTCATAAAATATTCCATAGAAAGAAATATATTTTAGATAAATAGAGCCAATTAGCCTTCTAAAATCTAGATAGTTGAATACAAGGAGGAGGGTAAAAAATAAGACATTAAAAGACTTAATACATTGCAATGCCATGTAATTAGTCTAGAAGCATAACATTAAGATAGGAACAATTCGTTTTTCTTAAATAGTCATCATGAGTTTTCTCCCATAAAGAACTCCCCCGACATGAGCAATTAAAAGTGCATTTTCCATCTTGTTTACTGACAGACACTGCATGACTACTCCCTTATAATCCACCAACTAAAGAACTTTGAATGGCTTCATCGCATTCTAAATATTCAGTCAAATCTTTAGTAGCTTCATGTTGCACCTCTTCTCCATTTCCTAGGGTATCCTTTCCAACAAAAAAATAATTTTCAATGAGAGGAATTGAGGAATCTTCTTTTAGAATGTGGAAATTATCAAAAAACTCCTCACCATTGTCTCTAGGGGATGTAACATCTTGTCCATCTTTTGACTGGACTAATGGATCTAATTCTGTTGTATCATCAAGAGTGACATTGTTGATTATTTCACTGCTAATATCATCAATGTTGGTAGATTGAGCTTCTTGTAAGTCTTGATTCTCTATTGACTGTACTTTAAATCCAAGGTGCTCAAGTAGCTTTGTCCTAGCATTGCCTTCATCTTCAAACATGACTCTTAGGAAATTCCATGTCCCCCTCTCTTCTTCCAAACTAAATCAATGCAGAAACCAAAAATTTGCAAGTGAAACAATACAAATGAATGTAGATTGTTATTAATCCCATTCAAAAAGTATCCAAAAATAACTAACCAAGAATCCTGAGATTCATCATTATTGCACAAAGCTCACAATGATGATTTTTCACCATCTACTATTGCAGCTTCAAACTCTATTGAACGAAGCACCAGACTATTCTCAGTAATGAGATTGTGTATATATACCTATAAAAATAGTAGAAAAATGAGACCATTTATCATCTTAATGACATGTACCAAAGAATAAATTGTACTCTACCTCAGAAGAGACAACAATGCTCTGTCATGCTGTACCGAGCCGAAATATAGCAAGATTTCCTCCAAATCCAAAACTGACACCAACTAGTCTCTTCAACCACTTAGGAGCTTTCAAGAGTGCACCTGAAAAGGGAAAAACAAAAAGATAGACATCATGTATTTTAATATAGGATCCCAATTCATTGGGGGATGTAACATCTTGTCCACCTTTTGACTGAATTGATGGATCTAATTGTGTTGTATCATCAAGAGTGACATTGTTGATTATTTCATTGCTAATATCATCAATGCTGGTAGATTTAGCTTCTTGTAAGTCTTTATTCTCTGTTGACTACAATTGAAATCCAAGGTGCTCAAGTAGCTTTGTCCTAGCATTTCATTCATCTTCAAACATGACTTCAAAAATTCCATGTCTCCCTCTCTTCTTCCAAACTAAATCAATATAGAAACTAAAATTTTTCAAGTGAAACAATACAAATGAATGTAAATTATTATTAATCCCATTCAAAAAGTATCAACAAATAACTAACCAAGAATCCTAAGACTTCTTACCACACAAAGCTCGCAATGACGATTTTTCACCATCTGCTATTGCAGCTTCAAACCATGTTGAATGAAGCACCGAACTATCCTCGGTAACGAGATTGTGTATATATACCTATGAAAATAGAAAAAAAAGAGACCATATATCATCTTAATGAGATGTTCCAAAGAATAAATTGTACTCTACCTCAGAAGAGCCAACAACACTCTATGACACTATACCAGGCTGAAATGAAGCAAACTTTCCTCCAAATCCAAAACTGACACCAACTAGTCTCTTCAACCACTTAGGAGCTTTCAAGAGTACACCTGAATAGGGAAAAATCAAAAGATAGAAATCATGTATTTGTATACAAGATCCCAATTCATTGAGAAAATATTATAAGTGATATTCCCATTTCTTAACTAAGTCATGTATGGTTATCACATAAAGCAACACTTACCACCCACTTTATGTTTGAAAGCAAAGCACTATACTTGGGTTATTCATAGAGAGTCATTAGTCAAGAACTATAGGAAAAAAATCATGGGCATATCAAACCAGTAGAGCATAGATAACAATAGTGATCATGCATAAATCTCATGAACATATTTGCATCAATTAAGGTATATGTATTTTGACAATGAAAAAAATCTAGATGAAATAGACCTACCTTCCTAACACTTTCACTTATGTCTATGATTTTTAGTAACATCAAAGGTATATGTAGATTGGGAAGGTACCGTTGGGCTCTAAAGGCCCCTTATTGTGTGATTAAACAATACAAACAATTGGGGAAATGTCAGTATATGTAATGACATAAGTTGAGGTTGAAGGTATTGTTTGATGCCAATTCAAACAATGGAGGCTCTTGTTGAAGTCTACCTCTACCTTATCATCATGACAAGGATAGTGAGATGTAGTTAAACCATGGAATTCATGCATATATTTTGATGAAAAAATGAGCCTAGGCCATCATCACTAGCACAATGAAAAATAACATGCATAGATCATACAAAAAAATAAGAGAGAATAAGAATCAGTAATGGATAACTGAATAAAGCTTGTTGTCTCCAAGAAGAAAAATACCAAATATATATGGTGTTCATTACCTAGCTTGACCAAATCAATGTTAATCCTTTAATTTATGATATTCTTTACAATATCCCCATGTTACTACAATTCTACCAAAGAATTATGACAAGACAAATGCTAGTTCTTCAATAATCAAGATAGTGTTTCAAGCTAGTTGTAAATTTGAAATGGTTGAAAAAACTCTTTATTAAAGAGACAAATAAATCTCCTAACATTGCCCATGATTGAATAGGCTCTGCTACACTTGAAACTACTAATGCATGCATATCTAGTCAGCCAAATTGTCCAAAGTACTTCTGTAGGAATCAACTCAGTTGTTTTCTAGACAACATATACATCGCATTCACTAAGCACACCTCCCACACCCTCCTATAACCACAGTTTTCAAGGGGTTTGTCATGGTAATTTGGAAGTGAATTTTGGAGACACTCATATAAAGAAAGCATGAATTTTGAACATAGAGTTGTGTAAACATTTAAAATCCTTATCCCTAGAGCCACTCTACGAAATAGATTAAAATTATAAAAAATAAGGATATATTTTCCAATTAAAGAATTATTCCAAAACATTACCTGATAAGCCTCCACCAAACACGGTCTCTCTAGAATTCATTTGACTGTAGGCCTAAATTGGATGCACATCAAAAGAGACAAACCCACATTAATTACAAAGATGTTCCTTATGAAAAAAAAGGAACACAACTAACTCACCAAGGAAAAAAATAGTAGTATCTGGCATGTAATTCTAAGTTAGGTGAACCTAGAGATAAGCTTGTGTTGAAATACTTGTAGAAGATATATATCATGTACTTCTAAGAGATGATTTTGAACACAAACACTTGTGATCTAAAATAAATTATGAGTGTATGGATCTATTAAGTTTGTCCTCTTTGACAATTAGACAAAATAATTTATACTAAATACAACCAAACAAAAATCAACCATAAATGATAAAGTTTTTAAAACAAGAGTGCTTGAGATAAATGAAAGACTCTTTAATAAACCCATGAAGGATAATTGACATGATAACATGACTTTTCAAATTTGATAATCCTTTTGATTCTCTAACTAAAGTACAAATGACTCTTGGACTTCAACTCACTTATATATAATAATTCCTTATGTCACATTTACATTATTTGATTAACACCATATGATTGTTACTGGAATATTTAAATATTTTGTATCACCTCCACTCATTCATGACCCACAATGAACATTACATTCTAGCACTCACCATAATGTTATTTGTGGATCAATCCACTTTCAAGGCTCAATCATGTTTTGGCTTTAAGTATCTAGAATTTGAAAGATCCACATCAATCTAGATAAACATCTAGACTTATATATTATCACCTGACTTTCCTCACATTGCTGCAATTCACAAAGACAATATCAATCATCTGAAATCAATTCTCCATTGTCGCTCCTTCTGTTGTTATAGAAATATTTCAATGCAGTAGCTTATTAAAACCTCCCAACTAGCTAATACAAAGTTATGAGTAGGAATTCAAATGCATATGCCATTTTCTTTCCATTTTCCAATATTAGAATTATGAAAACAAGCTAAAATCCTTAAGAAACAAAGATAGGTCTAATCAATTATCGAATGTGGAGTTTTAGCCACTCAACCAATCAAATAATTTAAGATATTTTTTCTAGATGACCATGTGAATGAACCCTCATCAAATAGAGAAGCAAGCAAGGGGATATGACAATGTGAATGAAGCCTCATCAAATAGAAAGCAACTCAAAGGGATATGAAAGTACAAGTTACATGAGTAACAACCATGAAAACAAACCAAAAAAATAGTTATATTAGTTGAACTCAAAAATAGATTATAAGTCAGAGACGACAAACCTTTAAATGCTATTTATCTAGTGGTTTACATAACTTTTCTATATTTATAAGTCAGAAAACTTGTAAAATGTATAATTTTTGGCATGGGAATGAAATTGGATTATTGTTGATGTTTTTTATTCTCATGGGTAGGTATTGAAGCACTTGCATGGGTGATAAAGCTTGTTTGGATAGGACCTAGAGACTTTTGAAAAGGAAGGCAAGGAATTCGGAGTTTGTTGCAACGAATTTGAAGTTAGCGAGACCCTCTACAATGAATTCAGAGGTAATTTGAAACCCTCATTGCTGAAAGTAAGCTGATAGGAAACACATGCATATTCCATTCTTAGTAGGTAAACTTCAAATGAATGTAAGATAGATCTCATAACAATGACTCATTATATCCTCTTCTTTCTATTATGGTCTATACTAAAAGTGACTACTTTCAACAATGTTTTGGCATCTCTGTTTTTAGATTTATGTTTTTTTTTCTTTAAATCAAAAACTATATTAATACTAGAATGCACAATATTATAGATGGATCAACATCGAAGGTTGACTATAGATCAATATCATGCATATGATGAGAGAGTATTTGATGAGAGGGACATTGAAAAATATCCATTTCCATGTAAAAATTGTCTTGGTGGAAAGGTGAAAAAAAGAAATATGATTTATCGACATATGATAAGATATGGGCATAGTGGTATAAACCCTTGGGATTACAATTATTATGAAGATATGATAGAATTGCAGACTGTGAGAGATGAAGAGGCAACAAACATAGATAAAGTGGCACCAAACATATATGAAGAGGCATAAATGTTTGAAAAAGGGTTTACGGTTGATAGAATGTTGAATGAGGGTCTAAACGATGATTGGGCCAAGTCAACGAAGGATGCTTTAAAGCCTGTGTATACTAATTGCAAGTTAAGTCATTTGACAACAATCCTTCAAATTATTAACTTGCAAGTGGTGCATGGTTGGACAAATGAGAGTGTAGATTAGTTATTGGCATTATTAAGTTCATTGCTACCAACTGACTCCACATTGCCAACAAAATGAAGTCAATGTAAAAATAAAATCAGTAAGCTCAGCTTAGGGTATGAAAACATCCATATGTGTGAATTGTTCTGTATTATTTCACAAAAAACTTTCAAATGAGAGTGAATGTCCGAAATGTCATGAAGCAAGGTATAGACAAGGGTTGAAATTAGTTGTGGTTCCTAGAAAGGTTCTTTGCCACTTTCTGATAATCCCACAATTACTCCAAATGTATAGGTGTAGAGACATTGCTGAACTTATGCAGTGGCATGCCCAAAATAAGAGAACTAATGGGAAACAACGACATGTGCCTGATTTTAAGATGTGGATAGAATTTGATAATAGATGGCCCAATTTTTCTCAAGATCCTCATCATATAAGGTTGGGTTTGGCTCTAGATGGGGTGATCCTATTCTCAGATCAAAGTACTAAATGGTCAAATTGGTCAATGTTTCTAATAAATTATAACTTGCCTCCATGGTTAGCAACTAAACCATTTTTCTTAATGTTTCTAATAAATTATAACTTGCCTCCATGGTTAGCAACTAAACCATTTTTCTTAATGTTATTATTGATTATACCAGGAAAGAAAAGTGTGACTTTAGATACAATAGATGCTTATCTAGAGCCATTATATGATGAGCTAATGGAATTGTGGAAAGGAATTGAAGAAATTCAATCTTTAAGGGATAGTCATTCAATCAAATTCAATTTAAGAGCTTCCTTATTGTTTATGATTCATGATCTTCTTGAATATGGCACATTGTCTAGTCTCTTTATTCATGGATACCATGGATGTCTTGCTTGCAACATTAAGTATTTTGTGAGGTACTCAAGAAGTTTGTGTAAGTGTATTTATTGTGGATATCATGCTTACGTTAAAATGGATCATCCATATTGTCGACAAAAAACATGTTTCAATGGTCAAGAAGAGAATCATGAAGCACCATTGATAATAACAAATGATCACATTGTTGAGAATGGACAAAAAAGAATGTCATTTATTGAAAATGATGGGATTGTTGGTAGTAGATATGATCCATGTAATGAAAGCTGTGTAAAACGGTTATGCATATTGTATAAGTTGCCATACATTAAGGACATAGCCATTAGGCATACTGTTGACTTTATGCATACTGAGAAAAATATAGCTTATGCTATTATAGAAACTATTTTTGGTGCTTTTGATACTATTTCATCACGTGAAGACTTTTGAGAAATAAAGATTTGTTGAAATCTTTGGGTTGAAAAATATGATAATGAAAAATATAGAAAACCTAGTGCTCCTTATGTCTGGACAAAGGAACAACATGCACAATTCTTATAGTTGATGTCTCAAACTCGCTTTCCCACTGGATATGTAAGTAGCAACATCAGAATCCAAACTAACAATAATAGCTTAAGAGGCCTCAAGACCCATGACTATCATGTTATAATCAAGAACATTTTACCTATTGTGGTAAATATATCAAGTTTGGCAAAGGGGCCAAGATTGGAAATTATAAGGTTGGGCCTAATATTAAAGAGAATGAGTTTACATGTATTAGATCCTTGAACTTTGATAGTTTGAGGGAGGAGGTTGTTGAAGTCCTTTGTCTATTGGAACAAGAATTTCCACCATAAATCTTTAACATTTCTATGCATCTTTTGATACATCTAGAATATGAAATAGAGCATTGTAGCCCAGTAAGAACGAGATGGATGTATCCTATAGAATGATATATGAAGGTTTTGAAAAAAATTGTTTGTACTAGGGAAAAACCAGAAGGCACCATGTCAGAGGGATATTCAATGCAAGAGACCATGGGATTTTGCACATCATATATGAAAGATTTAAAAAATGTCAATTGACGTGTATGGGATGATGATGAAGATGAGAGAGTTGTAGGTGAAGTATTAGAAGGAAATGGATGTCACTTCAAGCTATCATATCAAGAAAGAAGTGCAGTACATGCCTTTATTATCCAAAACACATCTTCATTCGATAAGTGACAGGTAAAAAAAAATTACACAATAATTTATTTATTCAATTGCATTTACACATTTATATTATTAATCTTACTATTTGTACATCATTATTCTATGTAGAAAATATGAAGAAGAGAATCAAACATGGATGCAACATCGACCTCAAAAGCACAAACGTCTTGATTTGATTAGAGGTGATTCTTTTCCAAAATTTGAAGAATGGATTGCTAATGCAATCAATGATGCAAAATAAGAAGGTCAAGATATAACAATAGAGGAAAGTGAGCTTTCACGACCTCCACATTTATGGGCTATGTGTTTTAGTGGAATGTGGACCAATGTTAGTCATTTAAGAGTGGAAGAAAAAGACAAAGGAAAGACAAATTGTGATTGTGTTGTTAGTGCTAAATTTCTTCATGAAATTGAGAAGAAATTTTATGTTGGATTCATCCAAGAAATTATTCAAGTGGATTTTGGTGAAAATAGTCCTATATTATTAAAATGTAAGTGGATCCAACCATCTGTAGTATAATTTGATGAGTATAGATTTGTACGTACAAATACACGAAAATGTTTATCAGAGACATATGTGTCATATGCTTCCCCTCTTCAAATTAACCAATCATTTCTAATTGATGATGTAAGAAGCCCAGGTTGGTCATATGTCATTCAAACAGAGTCTCGTTCAAAATGAAAATTCATGAAGTTGTTGATGTAATGCTTGATGGAAAATATGTTAATTTACAAGAAACATTCGAAGAAGTGGATGAAGACAATGAGGGACTGTTTGAAGAAGAGATTTTGATTACCAATGAATAAATTGGGAGAGAGAATGTATTGCATGTCACAAATGAGGATGAGGAAGAAAATCAAGTAGATGTAGACACGAGTGATCAGGATTTTGATCTTGTTGGCAATGCAGATGATTATTGATGAGCCCATTTTATGACCTTTTATGTAATACTTTTATGTTGTTTTACGATTGTTTTATGTTTTAAGGACACAGACCTTCAGATTAATACCTGTTTCAAAGCTTTAATGTTGAAAAAAATTGCTATATGAATGCAATGTCAATATTTTTTCATATATAAATAGGGATGCAATATGAATATGAATATGAATATGAATGTAATATGAATATGTATACCATCATTGCTTTACTTTGACAATGATCTTTTCTTGACAACTCCTCTGGATCATTGCTTCCACTGTTATGATAGGATGTTATAACAGTCCTTGACCACTATACTTTGACTCACTACTATGACTGTTATAATGCTTGTACTATTTTGATGCATTTGTATTACAACAAAACCTTCACTCATTAAGTATGTGATGCAAAGGCATGGGTTGTTCAAATTTCTGAATCTATTAGGGCACTGGTTTTGTACTCCATCGCTTATACACCATTGAGACACTACTTGGGTTTTGTGGCTTGGACCTTCTTTAGATTTTGGACCAACATCTTAGGTTATTGTTCACATACATGTTTAGGAAATGACATCACAACAAAAGACCTTTGGAGACCAACTTCAATGTCATACCTCATCCTTTGTATTTAGGACTGTTCATTGATTGGTCAAAATCTCTCTATTTCTTCCACTGTCATTTCACATCACTATTTTTTACTATCTCTCAATGTCATTCTTCATTGTCTTGATAGTGTTATATATCCTTTTGGTCATGATCATGACTATGACTATTGCAACTCATTATTTCACATACATTTCTGCATCATTGTGTATACACCATCAAAGTCATTACTTTTACATTACTGCCTTTTGCATTCATTTTCTTCTTGGCACTATTTACTACTTTTATATATGTTCTTTATCATTGTCATTGTTCTAGCATCCTTTATAAAACCCATCATTGAAGCATTGTTAAACATTGTTTCTATGTTTTATTTTACACTTTTTTACTAAAATAGCATTGTCTTCCCTACATATGACATTATCTTTAGCCCTATTTTGTAATACTATTGTATACCATTTCCTTGTGAACTGCTTTGGCATTGACTGCTCATTGCCATGAAATCATTTCTCATTGTTGTCTTCATTTCTTGGATCTTTCACCCACTGTGGCACTCATTTCCTCACTTATATGGTCTTTTGTTCTCTATTTCTTCACTTTTTATAGTAGTAGTATACAATCCTTGATGATTGATCACTATTTTTTGTCAGTGATCAAGGAATCAATACAATGATTCCCCATTGTAATAAAAGCATTTCCTCATTATATCCCCACTATTTTGGCATTATATGCTGCTCACATCATTTTTTTTCTACACATTCTTTTTAATAGTGATATCACTGTTATCAGTATTTGTGCTTCTGCCTTTATGCACTAGAAATCACTGTCTCATATGTATCTTTATATATTGTAAGGTCATTGCTTTTTTTTTGCTTTGATCAAATGTTCTTCACTATTTTGTATATATCTTGAAGTTCACTGTTGTTTGAATACTTAGTAACCAAATCATGGCGTTCCTTGCTTATAACTCACTATCCACTCCAACATATTTGTTCTTTTCATGAAATCTACCCCTTCATGAATGTATGTGGATGTTATGAACAAATTAGTACGTAACAGAACAACAGAAGTAAGAATCACCAAACACCATAGATATTTCTTAGTGATGGTGCTATCACCTAATCAAATAATTGGTTTAGTTGTAAAAAATGGTTTCCATGCTACAAGTTCATGTCCAGTTAAAATTTGGTAATACATATTTTTTTATTGAACTTTGAATGAAAACATTATTGCTAAAGATTTGATGGATTGATTCAAATACATTGCTATTTTTTTTATGCAATTGGCATTTCTATAGGGCACCAATATTATTTAATATCCCTTGACTAAAATACCCACAACATCTAATGACTATTGTTGTTTGTAGTGCTTTAGACTTCATACGTGTTTTAATGACTGTTCATTAAAATTGAGACCTCATAAAAATGTATTTATGCAATTTTTGTTACAGTTAATTATCTCTATATCAAGTTGCTAATTTATACATTATTGTTTTTTTGGACATCAAGAAATGAGGAAAAAGAATTTAAGGCACAAATTAGATGATAGTGATCACAATGTTGAAATTCAAGTGATAGACTATGAGTGCTTTCGTGAAGAACATGTGGCCAAGAACAATGAATATTTATCATGTCTTGGTTTGACAAACAAGCAAGTTATAAATCCACTAAGTAGTATATTATTTGTTTAATACTATTTAATGAAATTGTATAGGCAAGAGATTTATGTATATAAGACATGATATGATATTTTTTTTTGTTTTATAGGTAAGAAAAAGAGTGTAGAGAAAATGCAGAGAAAAAACAAAAAGAAAGTAAAGATACAGTGCTTCCAGCTCGTAGAAGCCAACACTTTTGTGATTCAACAAATGTAGTTGGTGAAAAAGATAGTTGTGATGAAGTGAAATTTGCGGAGACCAGCACTGATCTACCTGCTCATGCCACACTTGATGTGGCCAAGGAGCATGAATTTCTGGTTAATGAAATTCATGAAGAGAGTTCGCTTACATCTTATGTTCCTGAGAGTGAACCTGTCACATCTACAAGTTTTGATGGAATTAGTGGATCAGCCAAAAATATTTGTAGTGGTGAAACAAAAGATGTGCCTGCTTATGTTAAAAGACAAAGATTGAGTCAAGATTTATATAGATCTATAGAGAGGAATACAAAAGAAATAATATTAGAAGGGAATAAGACATTCTTGGTTGAGGTATCAAGAGATGGTGAACCCATTGGGAAAAATACTGCAAGGTGGGCCTCCAAGTTGGGCGTAAGATGTAGGGCCCATTTGGATATCTAAAAATCAAATTTTGTAGAGCAAGATCCACAAAATGTGGAATATATTATACAAAAAATGGAAAATTCCTCTGACACTGTTGGTGGAAAAATATCTAGAAAATATTACAAGCACAAGATGAGATTTCTGATGAACAATTTTAGATACAATTGTAGAAAAACAATCATGGAGGGAAAAGAGACGTTAGACTCCACTCTATCTCCTAAACAATGGGAGGTATTGAAAGAAAGTAGGGGTTCCGAAGAATATTTGACAAAGAGTAATAGAGGCAAGAGAGCAAGAGATAATGTGAGGGCTAAATATACATTTGGCTGAGGCTGGTTGCAAGCCAAAATGGACAAATGTGGAGTAAGTGTATGGATTTTTGGTTTAATTTACATTGTGTTATTTATTTCAATTTTTTATTGAACTAACTATATGTTGAAAGTGACATCATATTTTAGGTGGAAAACAATAATAGAGAAGTAGGTGTAGAAAATATTGTCAATTATATGGAAGCACTAGATCATACTAAATCTAATACTAGTATGAAGCTGAAATCTAGTTTGTCAATAAACATTTCACAACCATTTGTTGAACACCTAGTAAGAGCCTCTCCAAATCATGTCAACTCAAATGAAGAGTACCAACATATAATGAGTTGCTTAAACTATCTCTCTGAGAAAGTTTCATAGTTGGCTGCCTCTATTAAGCCTATAGTTTTTGCATGGAATGACCATAATTCCACATATTCAGATCATGTAAGAGGCTATCCCTCAATATTTTGATTCTCAACTATGTAATTTTTATATTGTATTCTAAAGATGTCTACAAATTTCATAAATTTTTTCCACAACATGCCTTTATAAAATTACTCTCACGATCTCTAGGAAAAGTATTACGATCATACATAGAACATTGAATCTATGAAAATTTTCCTTTTGTTTCATTGAAATCCATTGTGATTGTCCTAAATTTTGTGACTGTGAGTTTTATGACAAAATGACTATGAGATCAATGAATGATCTACTCTATCTTTTCATTGTTATTCTAAATCATGACTCTCTTTAGTTCATGACTTTGCTTATTGTCACTTAGTTCATGACTTTGCAGCCTTCCATGGTAGTTCATGAAGAAAGTATTTTGTTGCCTTTTATTGAAGTTATTGAAAAAAGTTCTCAAGAAGAGTTTGAATGGGTTGTGCTTTTGGAAACAATAGTGAAATCAAGAAGATGAGAATAAGAAAGAATGTAGGAGTGAAAGGATAATTTCCATAAAATCTAAAAAATATTCAAATGAGAGAGTGGTGGAATTATTTCCTCATCTCAACTATCCAACATGAATATAGAGAGGAAAATAAGGAAGCAAACTTCCTTTCCAACTTTGCCATGGGAAATAAAGAAGACATCATCATTAGCACTATAGTCGAGGCATGGAACTCATTTAGCTCTACATTTGATCCCAAACCTTGCTTTCCATACACCACCAAAGATTCTAGCATCTTTACATAAGGCCAACATCATCACTATTTATGACTATCAATCAAGGAAGGTTGCACTTCAAAGTAATCATTTTTCAATAATCATTAGTTAGAGTCAGCACCAAAATGGAGTGGTATGAAATCAACATTACCTTCTCTCATGAGAGCTAGTACTCGATCACATTTGTCATGACAATTAATTGGTACAAGCAAATTACAATAAAGCCTTGGGAGCTAAAATAAAAGAAAGGCAACAAGAGTGATCATGTTAGACAAGGAGTACATAAAGGTTTATAAGTAATTGAACAATGAATATGGATTACGGTTTATAAGTAGTTTGCTCCATTATTGCTTCAAAATATAAACATTATAACAAAAGTGTCTCAATATGATGTAAATAGGTGAATTGTGTAATCTATCTTCTTACTATGTCTACTATAATGGAAATGTAAAAATGAATTGATAATGTTCAATTGGGTCTTGGTCTCCCTTTATATATGGGAGGCAACAACCTACAGACCCATTACAAAAAGGTACGATGCTTGATAACTAAATGCTAATTAACATAAATAAAAACACAACACTTCAGCAAGTGAATGCGTTGATTCGTTAATCTCCCAGCAGGTGCCTGTGACCACCTAAGATCTGTTCAAGGCTCCTACCCCATGATAATGCATCACCTACAAAGTACACCTCCCCTATGATGTGATGAGGGCACAACCCAAGACACAGAAAATAACCCACAAACAAGAGAATAATTTTATTATTCAGAAAATGGAGCTTCTTACATGCAGAGGATCTCAAATCCCCAAGTTCTACAACACATGCAAGTTACAGAAAGCTACAGAATAACCCTTTCGCAATATGCGAGCTTGTCCCCAAAAAGTTACCCAAAAATTAGAAACCCCGCCCATAAATAGAGCTCCTCATTAGTTTGGAGCCAAAACAACATTCAAATTTGAGTTTAGGTGGTTTGGTGCCAAAAATTTACAACATGAAGTTCAAATTTCAAAAGAGCATTTGCAATTGTATCTTCTAGAAAGTGCGCCAACTTCCCGGGGCCATAACTTTTGATCCGGGACTCTGATTCGCGAACTGTTTGAACCGTTGGAAAGGTCTCAAAGTCAATAACGCATTCAAAATCCGCTACACCAATTTCAAAAAATTTCAAGGCCAATTTGGGAGCTCTAAGTGCCTCAAATCTAACTCGGAAGATTTTCAGGTGCAAATATGGGAAACTAAAACTGCAATATCTTTCAACCCAGGAATAGAAAATAAAAACTGTAAATTGGGAATTTCATTATGATGAAAAGGGTATCCAAAAATGTAAAAACATCTAAAAACCAAGAAACTTGAAATTTAACTATTTTTGGGTGATGCAAGATTTCCCTTACACCACTAGATGCTCCTGCATCATGATGTAGGCTCGTTTTCATGTCCCAATGGATGTCCTGTATTTGATGCATCTATGGTTTGGTTGATGAACAATTTGATAGCCGAAAGATGGTGAGTGTAATCCTCCTCAGCATAAGTCTCTACATTGGAAATTGCATCCTTCATATCAAACTCCATATACATCATCCTTTCAAGGTGTTTATGTGTATTTTGTAACACCATCTCTTCGTTGTTTATTTCTTCCAATGCATTAGGTAGGAACAAGGAAATCTTGGCCTTCCAATCATCTTGCTCCCTAGGATTGCCAAGGCTTTCATGGGGTGTAGGGTGAAAATCAAAATAGGCAAGATCCTCTTTGAGCCTATTGTGGTACTTATTATGTGATTCCACCAGCTTATTGTATGCCTACAATGTCTGAACTTTCATGGCTTTCTCATTTAGGAGCTCCTTCCTTTTTTCAATCATCTTCTCTTGCAATCTTTCATTCTCCATGAGTGTTGAGTGTTTTTGTTGAAAAAACTTCCAATATTCTTTAGCACAATCCATCATCCTGTTGAATCTTACTTTGATTATCTCATACACAACATAGTACTTAGTGGTTTTTATTTCTGTTTCCAGCTCCTTGCATTTCTTTTGGGACTTCTAATGACAGTTTTTCCAATAAGCCACATCTACTAATGCATCCAATATTCTGTTGTCACTCTCTAACCATGGGGAATATAATTTTGGTGTGGAAGACAAGGATGTTTTATCTTTGTAACTAGCCAACTCCTTCTTCAATTTATCTTTTTCTTTTATCAAATTTTCAATTTTTGCCTTAGTAAAATTTGCCACATTTATGTTCAGTTTAGCCGTTTCAATGGGGTTAGTGTCCCCTACTCTCTAGAAAAAAAGATTTCCAAACACCTGGTTTGGGTTATCAATGACAGTGGGTCTCTTATCCTGAGGATACAATGACCAAATTATCAGGGTGGCTTCATCTGGGTTGTACCCCAATCCTGAGTACATTTTATCACTAGCTTCCTCTATTAAGTGCATTGATTTGTCTCCTCTTCTCCTGAAACTATCAAATACTATTACATCACTGATATCCCACCCTAGTAGGAGTAGTACCCTAGCTTCTTGAAGTAATTACCTTCCCCTTTTAGGGGTGATATATTCTAATTCTTTGTCTATTTCTTTCCTTAATTCTCCCAAGGCGGATGCCTCCTACTTAGGAGTGATATCTTTCACCTTTTGTCTCAACATCCTACCTTTATACTCATAAACAAATGATTTAAATTAGAAAGTCTTAACAAAGTCATTATCAAAAATAAATTCTTACCCAACCTTAATCCTCACATCAGAGAGTTCATTTGAAGCTTCAAATTTGACAATGTTATGTTCTTCAAGTGGATGATAATGTGTAACTACAGGGGTGTTTATTTGTTCAATCTCATCATCTTCCTCATCACTTCCTTCTTCATCCTCTTCACTCATGGTTGTATCTATAGAGAAACTCTCCCCAGGAGTGGGTTGTGAGGGTATGTAATCAAGAGGCTCTATTCCCTTAGCTTGCATTCTTGAATGAGTTCTATGAGGTGCTTCAAAGACAACTGGGGGCACATATTTTATTATTTCATCCACATGAGCGATGAGCTGTTCAATTCATTCCACAAGATCCTGCACTTCATCAAACGCTCCTGAGTAGGATGGGATATTCCCTCTCTTGCATGTCTCATCCAACACAACTTTGTTATATGCAATCATCCCGTCTTTTCTGAAAACTTCATCATAATTCCTTATTACATCATCAACAAAAAAGTGGTGTTCATATCCTGATATCCCTTGTGACAACTTTGCTTTATGAATAAATTTCTTTATATCAAAATTCTTTCTTTCATTACCCAACGGTAGATTGTATTGTGCCAACTTGCTATCAATTTATTCATACCCCTCATTTGTTACTACTATAAAATCTCCAAAACTTAAAGTGTTAGGCATGAGAGAATGCTTATTGTATCTCTTAAGGTGTTTTACATCAAATTTATCCAACTTCCTGACAATTTCTAAATAGGCTATTCTATTTGGAACTATCTATGACAATAAATGTGGGGCTCCTTTGAACCCATAAACTCTAATCACAATACAATCAGCAAATGCATACCAATCCCCCCAGTTATGATTTAGCTTTTTCTTGTAGTCCTTTTCCTTTGGTCTCAATAATTTCATTATTTTAGGGGAAAGGTTATAATTACATGGATGTCCCAACAATTTCAAAATTGGTTTCACTAGATATTCTTCAAAGAATAGATAATGTGATCTACCATATCTACTATCCCATATTGAGGTCCACAATTGTACAGGTTTATAATTCCCATTTTTATCAAAATCCCTTATCCTTAACTCTTCTCCCCAAAACCTTTTGACATTTCCTTCATGTAGAAGCAAATGCATCAACAAGGAATAATGTTTAAAATTAATACTATCATTGTAGCTTTTGATCCTTTCCATCCCCTAGTTCAAAGCATTGGCTAAATAACCAACATAGTCAAATTCTCTAGCATCTTTACTTTGTATGTCTGCAGCCAAGACCATTGGGGAAATTGACATGAGGGGAGGAACCTCTACTCCTAACACTTGTCCAGCTAATTGATATGTATATAGAAAATATTCTTCAAATAAATCCTCATGAAAGGGAGGGTTTTCAATGCTAGAAAACCTTTTGAGTTGGCTCCCTTCATCCCTAGGCCTTTGTAGTGGTAGCTTCCATCTTTTATAGCTTGTGTCCATGTGATGGTATTCGGTTAAAATGTCCTTGATTGTAAATGGAAAACTCATAGAGCACTCCAATTGAAAAACTACAAATATGAGATCCTTAGAAATAATGAGAAGATCAGACCCATCATATGATTGGATAGTTCTTCTTCTAGGGTCATATCTAGTGGCTAAAGCTTTAACCAGTTTTGTATTGACAAACACATTGGGTACCACTAATCTCCCCAAGTTTAATCTCCACGGGTTGTAGATAGGTTGAAAATTGTACTATTTCCTATAATGGTACATGAACAACTTATATCCCCGACATGGTGTCCACACGTCTCCTAAACCTTTGTGCTTGTCCCATAACTTGTCCATGGAAGGATTCGACTATGCACTCCTTTTGGGTCTTGGTCCTGACCCAGGGCATTGGTCAATCAAATCCTAGTTTAGAAGTCTTTTCTCTATTTTTTGTTTCTTAGTTTTCTATGTTTCTAAGCTTTCTTCCATTGTTAAATTTTTTTACAAGCCTTTATAAAAGCAACTTCTTAGTAAGGTTTTGTACACTTACTTGAACTCACTTTCTTTGGCTCTGAGTTGTGCAACAATGGCATATTCCCAGCCTTCTCTACTCTGCTCCTGCTTCCAACAAATTCTTTCAAGTCTTAATGACTAAATATGATCAAATTAAAATATAATTCACTCAGCTCTAGTTCATAAATGCTCCACTTTCTCTTAATCTTGTCATCGGAGGAGAGAATTTAATTTGAATATCCCAACAATATCTATGAGATGTCACATTAGTCAAAAACAACAATAATCATTGCATTGGCGGGATCATGATTCCACTTCCACTGATAAACACCCTTTTCACTGATGAACTCCTTCCCTTTGGGGTATCAGTGGGAGGCTAGATAATGTCTCTCCGATGTGCCTTAGTTCTTATGATATCCTTCCTTAGCATATATTTGATGGCTCATGGTCCACCGATAGGTGTCACTTCCTCTGATTCCTTTAGCCTTTTATCATTGCATCAGGGGAACCAGGTTTTATGTTGGCCTGATAGCCTTATGTTCCCTCGATATTCTTTTACCACATGTGTATTGCCCCATTGGTGGGATGTGTTATCTTCTGCCGATATGTTCTAGTGTTTCTGATATGCTTTAATCAAGCCATCAAGGAAATGATATCATTTGTTCCATTGATACACTTATGTTACTCTAATGTGTGCACCTTTGTTGACCCCATCGGTACATCAGGGAGATTCCTTTGGAAGTCATCCCAAAGGAGTGTTGTTACACCAATATTTGTGTTGTGAGCTACTTTCATCAGTCTATTGGTGAAGAAATGAGGGGATTTCCCCTAATGTAGTAATGTTAGGCCAATAGTGTTAAATTTTTTCTTTCATCATTCTATCGATGGAGTGATAAGTGGAGTTCCCCCAATGTAGTAATGTTAGGCCGATAGTGTTAAATTCCTGCTTTCATCATTCTATCAGTGGAGCAATGAGGGGAGTTCCCCTGATGTAGTATTGTTAGGCCGATAGTGCTATTTTTTTGCTTTCATCGGTCTATCAGTGGAATGATGAGGGGAGTTCCATCGATGTAGTAATGTTAGGCCAATAGTGTTAAATTTATTCTTTCATCAGTCTATCGATGGAGCGATGAGGGGAGTTCCCCCGATGTAGTAATGTTAGGCCGATAGTGTTAAATTTTTTCTTTCATTGGTCTATCGGTGGAGTGATGAGTGGAGTTCCCTCAATGTAGTAATGTTAGGCCGAGAGTGTTAAATTTATGGTTTCATCGGTCTATCGATGGAGCGATGAGGGGAGTTCCCCCAATGTAGTAATGTTAGGCTGATAGTGTTAATTTTTTTCTTTCATTGGTCTATCAGTGGAGCGATGAGTGGAGTTCCCTCGATGTAGTAATGTTAGGCTGATAGAAGTAGAAATCTGCAAAAAATCCTGATTAATCCTGATTTTTGAAAAAAATGCCTCAAAGAAATGTGGTCTCATGGTGATGGAATGCCATGATGAATGCCATGACAAGAGAATTGCTATGGATTGTCCTAGCATTCCATCACCATGAGACCACATTTATTTGAGGCATTTTTTCAATTAGTTCACTTCCTATCTATGTTATTGCTTACTATTACGCTTTGATAGATTTTTTCCAAGCATCCATAGCTTATTTGAAAGCACTTGTTTTAGGCTCTTAGCCATAGCAGCAAAATAGTGAACTATTTGATAAAATACTTTAGTAGACATGTATGAAAATGTGGTAGCATAGACAAGGTAGTAAACTATTTGAAAAAATGCCTCAAAGAAATGTGGTATCATGGTGATGGAATACCATGACAATCCAAGGAATTTTCTTGTCATGGCATTCCATCACCATGAGACCACATTTCTTTAAGGAATTTTTTCAAATAGTTCACTGCCTTTTCTATGCTATTGCTTACTATTACACTTTGATAGATTTTTTTCAAGCATCCATAGCTTGTTTAAGAGCAACTATTTTAGACTTTTAGCCATAGCAACAAGGCAGTGAATTGTTTGATAAAATTCTTTGGTAGACATGTATGAAAAATGTGGTAGCATAGACAAGGCAGTGAACTATTTGAAAAAATTCCTCAAAGAAATGTGGTCTCATGGTGATGGAATTCCATGACAAGCACATTGACATCACATTTCTTTGAGGCATTTTTTCAAATAGTTCACTACCTTTTCTATGCTATTTCTTATTATTATGATTTGATAGATTTTTTCCAAGCATCCATAGCTTGTTTGAAAGCACTTGTTTTAGGCTTTTAGCCATAGCAGCAAGGCAGTGAACTGTTTGATAAAATATTTTGGTAGACATGTATGAAAAATGTGGTAGCATAGACAAGGTAGTGAACTATTTGGAAAAATGCCTCCAAGAACATGGTCTCATGGTGATGGAATTCCATGACAATCCATAGCAATTTGCTTGTCATGGCATTCCATCACCATGAGACCACATTTGTTTGAGGCATTTTTTTCAAATAGTTCATTGCCTTGTCTATGCTATTGCTTACTATTATGCTTTGTTAGATTTTTTCCAAGCATCCATAGCTTGTTCGAAAGCACCTATTTTAGGCTTTTAGCCATAGTAGCAAGGTAATGAAATGTTTTATAAAATTCTTTGATAGACGTGTGTGAAAAATGTGGTAGCATATACAAGGCAGTGAATTCTTTGAAAAAATGCCTCAAAGAAATGAGGTCTCATGGTGATGGAATGCCATGAAAATCAAAAGAAATTTGATTGTCATGGCATTCCATCACCATGAGATCAAATTTATTTGAGGCATTTTTTCAAATAGTTCACTGCCTTGTCTATGGCTTGTCATGACATGCCATCACCACATTTATTTGACACATTTTTTAAAATAGTTCACTTCCTTTTCTATGCTATTGCTTACTATTATGATTTGATAGATTTTTTCCAAGCATCCATAGCTTGTTTGAAAGCACTTGTTTTAGGATTTTAGCCATAGCAACAAGGTAGTGAACTGTTTGATAAAATGCTTTGGTAGACATGTATGAAAAATGTGGTAGCATAGACAAAGTAGTGAACTATTTGAAAAAATGCCTCAAAGAAATGTGGTCTCATAGAATGCCATGACAAGCAAATGCAATTGGCATTTGATCCTAGTTCTTAGTTATGAAATGTGAATTAATTGCATAACTGCTTAGGTTGACTTTGTAAAAACTATATTGTAATTGAAATTTTGTCATCTATCAGTATCTAGTTCTTATAGCCATATCTTGCAATTTTGTCAAAATTGTCATATGTAAAAGTTGTAAAAATGCAACATTGGGGAAGATCAACGGTCACATAAATCAAAAGGAAATTTTGTTGGTTGTGTTAGTTTTTTTTAGGAGGGAAAGGTTTAAATATGCTTGGGGTCTCGATGTAATGTCTCTCTTGAATTTTTGGGGAGTAAAATCAATAAAGAAACTTTAAAATTTTTGTGTTTACTAGTCAAGTTTGCTATTTCAGATCTTTGTACTTGCTCGTACAGTTTCTTTTGGATCCCTGATGCATTGAAATTGATGTACATGTGAAGTGACTTCAATTTAGTCTTGTTTTGAAGGATTTTCATAGAATTTTAAGAATCTTATAGCCAAATATCTATAGGCAGGTCTTTACAGTCAGTTTTGAGGGTTTGTAAGTTTTAAAAATGGATTAAACACCCATTCCACCATTGGTTTTTTCTATAACTTGGTGGATTGGGTGGTCTAGGGTAGGATTAGGTGTCTATTAGGTTTCAAGAGAAAGGGATTCCATTTAAGGGGTTTTGTGTGATGCCCTAGTTGCCATTTTCATGTGCTTTTGGCTTAATTTGGTGCTTAAAAGTTGGGAATTCTAGAAAACTCTTGGGGCAGCAAATTTTGAAGGTTGATTAAGCATGTGTAGGCCATTTGGGGCATGTTTGATGAGTTGGTAAGATGAAATAGGCTTTGGGAACCATAGTTTCAATAAACCCCCTTGAAACTAGTCATTGAATAGTGATTGTTAATTGATTGCCTCCCTACTTTGCATCACTTCACGAAGGGTTAGAAGAAATTGGCATCATTTATTCTAGCTTTTCAATTACTTATCACAAGAAATTCCATTTTTCCTGCCTTGCTATATTTGAGGTGTGACATAAATACTATTAATTGTCTTACTCTTATTGTTGTGTTTTCTTTGTTGAGCTCTTCATAATTGTCTTAGTCTGTATGTTTTTATAGCTACTTCTTACTATCAAGGGGGTGTATGATTGTGGCCCAATGATAGTGACCTATAGTATGCTACTTTTTTCCTTGTATAACTTAGGATATTCATGAAATATGACTGTATACTATGAATTTTATGCTTGGAATGGCTCTGTTGACTGTTTTTTAAATGCATTACTCCTCATCTGGATATATTTTTTTTCTTGATGGTTAAACTACATGTAGAGAAATTTTATCAAAGTAGCACGAATTTTTTTTTTCCTTGATGTCAATTATAGTTGTGTTGAAGTTGAGGTAATATAATAGTTGTTGTGGAAAAAAATTTATAGCTTTTGCATTCTTTACTTGACTTATATTAACTTTGCATGATGATTAAACCACATGCAAGGAAATTATATTAAAGCAGAAAAAAAAGGAAAAGACCCTGTCAATAGAGCTCTCGACAAAGCTACACAACTTCAGGACAATGTTGACAATGATTGTGCTGAATTCGAGGAGTATGTGCATCATATCGATAGTACTACTAGTGGTGAACTTGAGGTGAGTGCTATGAAACATTACTTTTCCTTGATTCTAAAACCCTTCATGTATTAATGACTATTATGATCCCAAACAATGAACAAGCTTATAGAATAGTGAATAGACAACTAAAACATTGAATGTAACCCATAGAACAATCATTGTACCTACTTTGTCACTTTTCAGTGGGGATTGTTGGCACTTGAATTCTTTATGATGCTTGAATGTGTTTTAGGGAATTGTAATTGACCTTGTCAACATCTTGAGCTTAGCGTGCTGCTTCTTTTATTGGATGACACCTATTGTTCTTTCCTTCATGAATCTGTTGTTAACTCTTCATTATGGTTGTTATTAAAAAAAAAATTCTTTTGATATTCTTTCTGCTCTCTCTTAATGTCTTCTTTCTATTTAGTAATGATATTTGTTGCTTGATCCATTAAACTCATTGTTATAGCCATAAAACTCATTTCCCTTGCACTAAACTCACTGCTACAACCATGAAACTCAATGCTACTAGTACTTGTTCATTGGATATCATTCCTTACTTCTTTTTGCATACTCTTTCACTATTTTCTAACAGTGAAAGGCTACATTGCTTCCTCAATGACTATTCTTAATGGATGTCACATGTTGCCTTGATACATTTTGTTCTTTGTTCTTCTTTTATATGGCATCATTGATAGGGTTATGTTGACTACATGGAGTTATGTTTTAGAGCTTTAATGCCACTAATTTTGTGCATCCCAATGTATTTCACTTTCACCTTGCAATAGTAGTAGTAGTGATCTCATATTGCATTCTTTTTTTGTGTGCATTAGCTACCTTTTTTATGTGTAACAGTGTTGTCATAACCTTATGTGTCTGGTATGCATGCATGGTAATGTAGTGTTTATATTTGTGGCCTTTCTATCTTATTAGCATGAAGCTAATAGTAACATTGTAAGCACAACTATGAGTGTTGGTTTTTTAGTAAATTAGATTGATCATTGCAATTATTTTAACACACACATGCAAGTACTATTTAAGTAACTAATGGTTGTTTTATTATGCAAAAAGGGTAATCATTACCTATGTAATATAATGTGTTTTTCTTTTTCTTTTTGTAGAAATGTATTGATAAACTCAAAGAAGGGGATAAAGTTAGGGTGTTGGATCTATTTGATGGTGATGCTATGGGCATTGCACGGATTCACTCCCTATCTATTGTACATGGAGTCAACTTGAAAGGAATGGGAGATGAAAATGTAAATATTTTAAAGGTCACAAGTAACATACCCCTTGTTTATGAGGACAAAATAGATGGAGTTGTTCATCTGAAAGAGAAAGAGGGAAACTTCACACGGTGGCCACTAAAATATTTGCAAAAAATGACATAGTTGAAAATGTTTATCATGTACTAGTTGTTAGACATCTTGGCTCACTACTTTATGCACTATTTTGAATGTTTTTTTCAAGGATCTTAATTATCTAGGTATATTTGAAAGAGTTGAAAACTTTTAGACAGCTTTGACATCTTGTAACTTGATATATATATATATATATATATTTGCATTAAATTTTTTATTGTATATTACCTTTATTTATCATGATGTTGAATCAATCTTTTAATTTCAATCTTTTAATTCTAGCATGTTGTAGCTTGTTCGTATATGTAATATTTTTATTTTCTTTTATGTTTTAGTTCAAGTTTAATATTATGTTAGTTTTTCATTATAAAATTTATGGTATTTAATAAATTATTCATTTCATGACTATATTTACTACCAATTAATGGAAACCAGTAAATAAAAATGACTAAATTAATGACTAAATATATGACTAAAGTAATGACTAAATTAATGACTAAATATATGACTAAAGTAATGACTAAATTAATGACTAAATATATGACTAAATTAATGACTAAATATATGACTAAATAAATCACTACCATGACTAAATAAATGACTAAAATAGTTTATTCATAAATTTGGTCACGTTATAAATGACTACAAATAAACTATTAATAGTCACATGACTAAAATTAGTCATTTATATGCAATTTTTAGTAGTTTATTTAGTCATATATTATTGTTTGTGTACTAGTGATATGCATATGAAATTCTGATAGTGATACTGACAATATAGAATAGAATAGTACAAGTTCAACACCATTTTCTCTCATATGTACTAGTTTTATAAAATATAAATAATATAATCAAGGGTTATCTTATTTGTCTTTGTTGATTTCCAATGGATCTATGGTCTTATTCTTACTTATTAATTAAAACAATTGATGCAAATGCTTGAATAGAACTATAGGTTTATGTTAAATCGATTGTCAAGATGCTAGTAAGAAGTAATGGTTGAGATATAATGTTGAAATGTTGTAATGCAATGTTTTCAAAGCTTTAAATAGTGTCATGTGTGAAAATTGCTATCAAATTATGTGGGTATTAGAATTGATTTCATTCCAAGGATGAGGAATTGTTCTAAGTGAAGAATCATATTGTGTTTTGTTGATTAATTCAGCAACAAACCATTCATTAAATCAAATTCCATGAAATGGGCTACAATTATGTTAGGTTTTACCATTCTCATGCTCCTAATGTGAACAATTGTTAAGAAGTAGCCAACTTCTTTAATCTATTCTATTAGTTAAGCATTCATGTGATAATTATCTATGTGTTGAAATGTTTATGATAATAATGCCACAAGAATATCATGTAAAAATTATTAGGATTACCCTCCTGGGTTTAACAAAGCTTGAAGTGAAGAAGTAATGACCTAGTAATCCTTTACTTGTTTGTTGGCCAATCCTTACCCTTGCTAATCATTGAATTATGGAAGATTCATAGGTTATTGGTAAGATCAAGTTTGGTTCTAAAAAAATAACCAACAGGTACTACATCACACATCTATTAGTCAGGTTCTACCTTAGAAAATGGGGCCTAATTTCATCAAGTTTCAAAAAATCAGATCTTTTTACTAGAAATTCTCAATCCAAAACACTCATTGTTTAGTACATTTTTCAGCATCCTTAAGATTTCTTAGGTAAAACTTAACATCAAGTCAACATCATTTTAGGAATCATATCATATGCCCCTCAAATTTTTGTCTTCAAAATATGAAAATCTGAAAACCAAAAATAGATTCATAAAGTTAAAGTCTAGAGTCATGATTTAGGAAAATTGTCAAAAACCTCATCCTTTTACAAATCTACCCTCACCAACAAAATCTGAAACCCAACTCATAATTCTAGTTGTGGAATCATTTTTTCTATCAAACCACCATCATCATCACTTTGAGGTTTTAAGATTTTTCACTTGTTTGCATTAGTCTAAAAACTAAAAAAAATTCAAGGTAATCACATTCTAAGATCCAAAGTCAAAATATCAAAAGGTCTTTGCATTCATTCCAATTTTCATCAATAATCCCAAAAACATAGGTTAAAATTTCCATCAAAAGTTTTGCATCACTCATATTCAAAAAATTGAAAACCTTAAAACATAGAATAGACTCATTATAGTTTGCATTCATCCCTAAAACAACAAAAATATTAAAAAAAAATCAATCTATTATCCACCAACTTATCCATTCAAACCATCTTATTGCTAATCTTAATAATAACCCACAACCATGTCTTCATTTTACCTTGAGATTTATCATAGTCAAGTTGAATACAATATTCTTTGTCAATACCAACAAAATGCAATTCCTTATCATACATCCATCTCTCATCCATACCCACAACCCCCAATATTCCAACCTACTTACCAACAAACCATAAGCCATAGTCATCCACCCATCTATCCTCAATATCAAGAACCATTTAACACCATCCAAATCATTTCTCAACACCAAACCATATCACAAATCCCTATCTCCCATGCATATCTTAAATTTTCACCTCCATCATCAAATCAAGAAACTCTTATAGCCTCCATATCCTATTCTAATCTAACATCCACTACATCCTAATCCACAAGTCCATCCAAGAAAAGCGCATTTATTGATAATCTCCTAATAAGAATAAAACAAAATTATCAACTTTAATACAAAAAAAAAGTTAGGAGATCATATCATATGGATAATCCTACATCATCTAACACTCTACCACCATCATTCCCTTCCTCACCTACTAATATGTATAGCTCACATGATGAGAAATTAGACATATATCAAGATAATTTTCCCAAGCAAGATCAAAACCAGTTACCTATATCTAGCAATAGCCATAACTCATTTGAATTCTTGATAGGACACCTTAAAGAAGGATGCCCACAAGAAGTCTCCATCTCTCCTTCCACTCCATCATTAGAAAATTTGCAACACCAACCCATATCATCCCCATCAATCGAAGCATCCACTAATAACTCATTCCAAGATTTTCCCCAAGGGCTACCCAAAATAGGTAATCCAATGTTTGATACAAATCCAATCCATAATCATGAAACATTAGACCAAATACCATCATGCATCCCATCCATCCCATCACCCACTGTCGATATTCTTATTCAAATTATACTAGCACCATCCCAACATATCGAAGCCAACCAAGATTTTTTTATTCCTACCACATTATCCAAACCTGATCTATGTCAATAACACTATCCAAAGCATCAATTAAAAGTCTCTATAACTAATCAAGATCAAGTTATTCAAATCCTACCATCACATCCTATCCTTGATCAATATCCCAATATTCCTTTCCATGTCATCCATGATCCAAAAAATAATATTGACCCCATCCATATTCCAATCACCTCCACTTCTACAAATGAGACACTTTCTTCCATTGGATGCATAGATGATCTTCCTCTAGAAAAAGATTCTCCTATTCTAGACATATTTGCAAATGATCAAGCTATAGCTGAATTTACATGACTTTATGGTGATATTTTAGAAGATGACCATGAATAAGGTTTTTAAATCAACTTTGAAGCACCAATATCTTTTGAAGAACCATTAGAAGACAATATTTCACAAAAATAGGTTGAAGATATATATCGATCAGAAGGTTGTCCCACATATTGAGGAACTTATCACTTATAAACATGGATCACCTTTGTGTTGATGTTCAAAAGTAACACAACAATGTTAAAATAGAATATCTCTACTCTATTTCTCCTGAAAAATACAAATGATCTAAAACCACCTATCTTCCAAGGTCTCTGTAGTTTGTTCTCAATTGTGTTGTTATCCTTCAATGGTCCATGTAACCATAATATTTAAGAGGCCTACTGGTAAATGAGTACAAATAAGGTAGTATGAACTAATTTAACATTTGGGGGGTATAAATAAATATAAAAAGATAGATCAAAGCCTAGGATAGCAGAGCATGAACACATATTTCTTTTCATTTAGACATGCAATTCTTATAAATAATGAGCACATTCCCTAATTAACCAAAACTATAAAACAACATAATTCATGAAATAATCCATACCATTGCATCCATTCACAATGTAGATTTAGAGCATACAACAATTCATCATCACTTTTTTTAAACCTTTTCAATAATGAAATACCATAAGCTCATTACCAGATTTAATAGATCAACAAATATTAGGAAATATCATCCACATATAATGCAATAATATAGTTTCAAAGTTGGATTCTTCTATTGATTTCCATCAAATAAGAAATATTTATGCGTAGAAAGATGCACTGGCATACAAATAACCATTGTTTATCAACATCATTGTTAAACTGACAAACTTTTGAAATAAAACTAATTGCATTAAAATTGTAAAAAGTGTTAAGTATCTTTGCATGAAAACTATAAAAACTATAAATTGTATCTAATCTCTCTAGGTATCCAATCTAACTTCAATAAGCCAACCTTTACAATGAGGAGAGAATTCTACTTTATATATAAAATTAGCATAAATCTCTCCTATCAAAAATCAAGATCCCTTGAATCTGGGACCCAGATCCACAATTATAGGGACACCCACTTAACTCCAAGTTTTTTATTTGCTAAAATTGCAGGTGTTGAAAGGTACACCACATGCTTCTTCAATCAAAAATCTGATTGTGAGTTTTGATTTCATCCTCTACTAATCAACATGCCCAACTTCTGACTCACCAAAACTGATATGGAGTTTTCCATCTACTCAAAAACTGACATGGAAATGTTGTTGTCCCAAAAAGGCACCTGACCTACGTGTCTTCCTTATGAGGAATCTTGTGATACTCATCATAATTGGAGAAAATATACTTTAGCATATCATCATTAGGTCCATTGACCCAATCAACTTTAAACTTTGACTCTTCAAATTTCTTCTCCACTACAACAACAATTTCCCTCAACTGACTAATGTCTGTGATTTCCCACCGCATGTCACATCAAATGTCTAGCAGCCTATCCATGATTGTTAACTCAAAAATATCTCCTTCCTTCATTATATTATCAAGTCTTACCTCCGAAGCATCTTTTATTTCCCCCAATGATCCAATTCTCTGATCTGGAGGTAAAGTTTTATGAATGAGTTTTGCAATAATATCCTCAAAGATGCCTGCCTATTCTCATATTTCATGAATGCACTGGAGCATGGATATTCTTTGTTCAACAAAATTCCATGTTTTGAAAATAAACACATGAATAGACTTTGAAATATATTCAAGGATGTCATCACCCAAAATCTATGACTAAACCAACTCTCAATTGGAAATTTTAGCAACCACCTTCATCTTTCCCAAGTATTGCTTGAGCTTTTCTTCCTCTTCCCACTATTTCCTTATAGATTCTTCTATTGTTTTAAGAAAATAAAGGCCTACATAATAGTTCTTAAAGCCTTCATCTAGATGCTTATCCATGTCATACTTGAAAACATTGAACCAATTATCAAACCATGTGGCCTTCTTTTTCATTTCACTCAACCCATCCACCTCCTTGTGGATCATCAAAATAGGGGTCTCCGATGGTGTGGGCTACTTAGGAGTGGATGAAATTAACTCCTCTAGAAAATATTTCATCTTTCCAACTGGAGCCTTAAACTCATCTTTAGCTTGCTTATCTTTGATTAACCTTGACTTGGTGGTGGTGACAATAATATCGATTAGGTTTATCTGTTGGTTTCATGTATTCTTTTCTAGGTTGACAATGCTTAACTAATAATCTTCATCCTGTAATTCTTTTTCATCATTATCAACAATAGGGGTAGCAATTTCTTATATCGAATTCCCCTTATCATTCAACTTTGTGGAATGCACAGCGTGAGGCTTCTTCCTTTATTTCACTTTGTCAATCTCCATTACCATCTCATCCCACATCACTGACTAAGCTTGCACTTGTTGCCTCTTTTCTAAATTCAACTTGAGCCAAGTGGGAGTAGTTGGCTAAGTAGTCACTTGTTGAACACTGGGAGGTGTCAAGGATGGAGGTGTAGAAGAAATTACCTCAATGGTTTGTTGATAAGAAGCCTTATGTTGATCCTCTTGTTCTTTGTGTAACCATTCCTACTCCATTCTCTCATTTTTGGCTCTAATCTCTTCTATCTTCTTCATTTATTCCTCTTTACTTGCAGCCTCCTCTTCATCTTTCAACCTCTATTGTTCCAACTCTTTTGCACAAAGATCGTCTTTTGTAGCCTTTTTCTACTCAGCTTTTCTCTATTGCTCCAATTCACATTCAAGAGCATCTTCTTAAGCTTTCTTTTGTGCTTCAACAACTTCCTTTTTTGGGGTTAGCTCTTCAATTTTCTTTCTTTGTTCTTCCTCTTCCTAAGTTGACTGCTTAGTAGCTAAACTTTGGGCACTTTCCATTAATTCCTCCTGCTCTTTTTTAGTCAAAACTTTATTTAGCTCCAATTCCTCACCATACAAGCTTCCAAGATAAAACCCAATTTCTTCTTCTCCTAGTTCCTCCTCAACCTTCTTCAGATATTCCTCACATTTTGGTATTTCTCCTTCCTGAGATAGAGTTCTATCAGAGTTTGAAGAAATAGGTGATTCTGTTACATCAATCACAAGGGGCCTCTCCTCTTCAATAGTTGATGTTGTTCCTAATGTTGATGGAATAGTACAAATAGTATCCTTGGTTTGTGGAGGGGCAAAAAAAGGTGCTTGTTCAAAAAATTATTTCCCAAGATGTACAACAACTAAGGGTGTGGCAACAAAACCTGAAGTAACCCCAACAACAACTACCTCATAAGTAAATTTTTCTTTTTGCAAAGTATCATCAATTTACTGTAATGAAATTTCATCTTCTATTGAGGTAGGATCTTTTGTGGTTCTCTCCACTTTTGCAGCACCTTTATTCAATCTTTTGTATTGCTGTGTCTCTGTGGAGGAAGTAGGTTCACTACTAGAACCTCTTTTCTTTCAATCCTTAACTCTTGGCTACTTTAGCTGAAGCTCAATCCATTTCAAACTTCTATTCATCACTCCCCATGATATTTTATGGATCTTAGTTTCCTCTTTTTCCACCGAATTGATGGGCTCCAAATCCTTAGTGGCTACTTTATCCATTTCATATATGGGGTCAAGTGTGTTCCCATCATCAATAGTTCCTTCTAGAATATTCGTTTTAACCTCAAAATATCTCATATGGGGAATTGTTAATCTTTCATATCCCCTTTTTCTCACTTCAAATTGATCTTGAATATTGGCCCAAAAGTCCTCGAGAAGTGGTTGATAATGAGGAAACTGAGAAGCATACAACCCATACATTTTTCTCCTTGGATCAAAGAATTTCCTATATGCTGTTGGAAATAAGTGGACTGAAATTCTTTTGTTGTTGTTTTAGCCACTATTGAAGAGGAACAAGAATAAAATCCCAATTGCATTATGAAAGAATGAAAAACTATCTTATGTTGTGCAAAAAATTTGTCATTTACCTCGGTAGCCTATCGAGCAAACTCCATTAAGACCCATCTATAACCACAACACCTTGGAAATTTAAAAGGGTGACCATCATAACAAAAAATCTAAAATAAGTGGACTAGGGGTATTGAATAAACCAATATCCCCATTGTCAAATGAATTCCATAGCCTCTCGTGACAATCTGAAACCAATGTCACCTATGAGCTGATTGATAACAACATATAGAAATGCATAGTTGACTCTTTTAAAATGTTTTTCTACCTCCTTAAGCTCCAATTAGTCATAATATTTCCAGACCTTCTTTTGATATGGGCCATCATCCATTGACCCTTTAGTGTTCAACCCAGGAAACCATCCCATCCTTGCAACACAGTATATGACATATGAAGACATGTAAAATGTCTTGGTTTCTGCTACTTTCAGTAGTTGGTTATGTATATTATTAGAGATTATATGTCCCCAATCGAGAAATTGATTCCCTTCCATAATCATTTGGATGAATGGGAACGTCCAATGCTCAAAAATATGAGAATTATGTTTTCCAAATACCCTGGCCATCAATGTAATCATGTCCCCTATATCTTCATAAAAAATCAAACCTCTTGGGATTTGATGACAACTTCTTCACTGACTTTTTTTCAGTTTTAAACCACTTTTTATCAATTAACTTCTTGTTTCCTTCCATGTCCTTTGCTTAGATATTAAGTTCTTGATCCTCGGTCATGATCTTGAGATTGGGATAAGGATGAGGGTCAAAAATGTGTCTGAACATTGTTGGGGTTAGATCAGTTATTACATTGCCTTATACATCAATGCACTACCTTTGTGTAGGACTATATGTTTATGCAATAGTTAGAATGAACTCGGGACACTACATAGTAATAGGAAAACTAGCTACATGAATAGGCCCAGACTCTGCAATCCTCTTTGCCCTTGGGGAAACATCCTCTGAAAAGGTATCTCTGTGAAATTTCTCCAAATTAATGTGTATCAGTGATATTCATGACCTTTGATGACAACTTCTTCACTGACTTTTTTTCAGTTTTAAACCACTTTTTATCAATTAACTTCTTGTTTCCTTCCATGTCCTTTGCTTAGATATTAAGTGCTTGATCCTCGGTCATGATCTTGAGATTGGGATAAGGATGAGGGTCAAAAATGTGTCTGAACATTGTTGGGGTTAGATCAGTTATTACATTGCCTTATACATCAATGCACTACCTTTGTGTAGGACTATATGTTTATGCAATAGTTAGAATGAACTCGGGACACTGCATAGTAATAGGAAAACTAGCTACATGAATAGGCCCAGACTCTGCAATCCTCTTTGCCCTTGGGGAAACATCCTCTGAAAAGGTATCTCTGTGAAATTTCTCCAAATCAATGTGTATCAGTGATATTCATGACCTCAGACCCAAAGTTATATGGTACTACATTCCCTTGGAATTTGTACTTCATTGTAAGAGGCACTTGTTCTATTTTTAACCTCTTTGGCCTTGTTCCCTTAGATTTTCCTTTAGTAGGCACTTCCTCCTCTGAGATATAGATTTGTTAATTATGCTTCACTATTGAAAATTATCATATAAAGAAAAGAAATATGAAGAACAATTTAACATAGGCATTCATATTATATCAACATTAATTCAAGCTAAAATCCCATCAAACAAGTTAATTGAGCATCTTTGGGTTTTGAGTTTGGGACAAAACATGAACGTAACCTTTTAAAACATAAAATTTCACTTTGTCGAAAGTCAGGATTGGGCTAACACTCGACATCAATACCTGTGTTAATGAAGAAGTTTAATGCGATTCCATGGTTCAATCCCATAGTGTGTTCGGGAATCGGAATTAGGTCTTCACCAAGTAGTGACACTTTAACCAATAGAGCCAATGAAGGGGTTTCATTGAGTTTTGATCCTGATGTTGAATCAGAAGTCAAGATCAGGTCATGATTGAACACCTAACCCATAGTGATGAGCAGGTGTAATTAGCTTCCTGAGTTTTGATCCCAATAGGATATCGAGAATCAGGGTCAGGACTTAGTCATGAACTAGACCTTCAATATGCATGGTGAGAATAGGTCAAACTCGAGTTTTGATCCCCACCATGTTTTTGGGAATTAGGATTGGGGTGTTACCAAGTCATGGTGCTTAACAATGTGACCAAGGTTCGGTGTCAACCCAATTTTCGATCTTGATGGTATGGCAGGGATCAGAATCTGGACATGAAATAACACTTTGTCAAAAACTCTTAATCATTTTATGGTGACAATGTGATTCTTGATCCCACTGGAACATCAGAAGTCAGGATCTGACAAGTGAAGGAACCTAGACTCAAACAATGGTAAAGCCTAAGTGGAGTTTCGATATCCAAGTTTGGAATACATGCAGGAATTGGGAATAGCAAAGTAACAATAACGAAGGAAAAATACATGTAATAATATCTCCAAATTGTGCTTTTGGGATCAGGCTATGGTTTGGAACAAGATCTTTGATATCAAAATGGTCGAAGTTTCAAATTCATCAACTCTAACACAGTTTCAACTAGTGGTACATAAAAACCCTAGAACACTAGGGCATGATGGGATGAAAAATCCCACAAAAAAAACACAAAAAAACGTGAGGGAAAACCCCAAATGAAAAAAACCAAATAAAAAAATGAGGAAAGGAAAATCCCTAATGAACCAAAAGGGTTCGAGAGTGAAGAAAACACACCAAAGGGTGCAAAGGAAAACATAGACAAACCAAACAAAATAAACGAGAAAAGAAAATAAGAAAGGAAACATGTGAAACAAGAGAAATGCAAACATAGACAAAAACAAAAAGTGAAAGCATGAGAGAAACATAGGAAAAAAAACCCCTACCTCCAAACACAACCAAGAATCTAATAGCAAGATGAAAAATTGAAGTGCCTTCTCAAACCCTAGCTCAACGCCTCTCTTGTTCACTTCATTAAACTATACAAGGAAGAACGGATGGAAATCGAACAGTGGAATAAAAAATCGTTCACGCGTGTGAACGGTTAGACACTAAATGCAAGTCAGTCAAGCCTCGGGATCAAGGTGGACATCATTAATGCTTAGTTGCATGAATGTGGGAAAGCAAGAATAGGGATCAGAACACGACATGACAACAAAATTTCAAAAGGTGCAAAGTTCAAGTGAAGGTTCATGGTCCAAAACTCGACAAATAGACAAGACAAAGCGGGAATCAGAATTGGGTTGAGAGATGAAACCAAAACTTTGAAAAGTCCTTAGTGCAAGTCACAATTCGAATTCCAATCTCAAAAAATACAAAGAGAGTCGAAAGTTAGGATTAGGATGGAAACAAGAACAAGAACTTTGAAAATTCCTTGGTTTTGGTTCTGGTCTAATGTCCGACTCTGACACAAGGAAAACACACAAGGAAAAAAGGTAGAAATCGGGATCAGGACAAGAATAGGAACTTACAATCGAAAAGGTGCAAAGTAATGGTTCCAATCTAAAACCTGACTCTAACACAAAAATAAAAAGACAAGGAAAAGCATGAGGATCAGGATCGGGACATGGATAGAAACTTATACTTCAAAAAGTAACAAGTGTCAATGTTGGTTCAAAGCCTAAACCAAAAAACAAAGAAAACTAAGACTTAGGGGAAAAAAGAAACAACTCCTAAGACTAGAACAAGAACATGACCAAGGAAAAAAGAAACAAAAGGGGGACCCATTTTGACCAAAACAAAATGGAGTGGTTATACAAGGCATAATAGTTGGTGACTTGGTTACAACAAACAAGGTTGAGTTGGAATCTCAAACATAAATAAGCAATAACAACTTTGATTCTTAGTGTGTGCATGTATGGTGCATCTCTTTCCCTAAAGACTCTACCTATCCTTGAACAACTATGTTAAGATCCAAGCTACGTGAGGTGAGCCATTTTAACTGTCATGCAATGATATCCTAGGCATTTCTTCACTGCCATCTAGGCATTTATAGCCCTGACAGAGATACCTCTAGTTCTCTCAAAGCATTTCTCTACTGCCAGCTAGGAATCCATAGCCCTAGTAGAGATACTTGAATTACCCTTATCATATTTAGTTTTCCATTATTATGCTTCTCTTTACTTTTCTTTTGAATGGGCTTTACTTGGAGAAATTCTTTTCTTATCTTTCCTCAATACTCAAATGTAATAACCTAAAATTTTGGTTGAGAACTATGGTGGACCACATAACAATGTTAAGGACTTAGATTTTTCACCTGAATGATGAATACAATCACCCTAAGATAAATAAGCCCTTATGAAAATAGATGATTTTATCTATTATGTGATAGCTTCAACTGTGGTTTATGAGATCACTTACAATGTACTTGTTTGTTCCTAACCCTTTAGACTATTATTAAAATGAACTTAAAACATAATTCTTGAAATGAAAGATTCCAACAGACATACATGAAAATACCTAAACCTATTTCTCTCCCAGTACCCTTAGTACACTTTGAATAACTACCCGTTCACCTTGAAATGGAGAAAATTAAGGTCCCCAAAAACAAAAGACAAAGAAAAAGAAAAAGAAAAAAATAAACAATAACAACAAAAACAAAAAACAAAGGAAACACAAACAAACTAGAAATGAGAGAACGACTAATTACATATATACAATTAGACAAATGATTAGAACTTCATGGGCCAAAATAATGTTTAAGAAACTATCCATTGATAGGCAATGGGATAGGTTCTCCTAATAAGGTGTTTAACCAGAAGGCATTCTCACCAAGGATTTCAGCGATCTGATATGGACCCAACCAAAGTTGATCAAACTTTTAGTGATCACCCTTCCTTTCTCTAGCTTTGCCACATAACAACACAACGTTTGATATTTTGAAGGCTTTAATTTTGGCTCTTTTGTCAAACCAACATTTGACAACAGCCTAATGTTTAGAAAATTATTGCAAAGTAGCATCTCTCTATTCTTCTAGATTGAGTAAACTAGTTAATCAAACCTCTATCCTATCATTATTAGGGTAAAAATCTTGCATAAACCAAAGGACATGTATCTGTAGATGGATAGGAAAGACTAGGTCTTGGCCATAGACTAACTTAAAAAATGAGTTTCCTAAGGAAGCTTTGATTCTAGTCCTATCTTCCCATAAGGAAAATCTTAGCTGTGTGTGCCAATCCCTAGGATTACTTTCTAGCAGCTTCTTAATTACCTCCAATAGATTTTTATTAATAGACTCCACTATTCCATTACCCTATGGATAGTAATTAGAAGAGTATTTCAAGACAATTTTATGTTCATACACCCACTAAATAGATTCTACAGAAGAAAAGCCAGGGCCATTATCACATACCAGGGCAAATGGTACTCCAAACCTAGTAACGAGATATTCATTAAGGAACTTGATAACAACTTCAATAGTACTATTCTTACAAGGTTGACCTTTAGTCCAACATGTGAAATAATCCATTGTAGTTAAAGTAAACTTGTGACCTACAGATGAATTCAAATTAATTACCATAATAAAATCTAATGCCCACTGGGAAAATGGTCTTAACTCGTATACTGGTTGTAAGGGAATTGTTGGATTGCATTCTATAGATTTTGAAGTTTGACATGTATGACATGTCCTAACATGGTGATGAGCATCCTGAAATACATGGGACCAATAATAACTTGATCTTAAAATTCAATTTTCCATGGCGTCAGCTGAATTGTGCCCAGTACCATGTCTGGCATGAAACTTAGTAATGGCTTGTTTTGCCTACTGCTAATCTAGGCAACACAGATAAACACCCTCAAAGTTTCTCCTATACAAAGCTCCTCCTTTGCGCATATAATGGGAGCTCTTTAGTCTCAATGATCTCCTTTGAGTGGTATTTATTCCATTAGGACATTTATTGTTTAGCAACAAGAAAATCAAATCAGCGTACCAAGAATCACCTGAGAATGATTGCACAAAATACTATTGGCAAGTAATCTTGGTTTCAACAACAACCATAGACTTAGATAAGCCTTGTCCTTGGACTAGCTTCATTAGGTGAATTTCAAGGTTGAATTCCTATAAAATTTCCATCCATTCTCCTCATCTTTCTCCTAGCTCACTTTGCATTAGAAGGGACTTTATTGTAGGGTCTAGAACTATGGCAATGATTTGACTACATAGAATGTAGTGTTGAAACCTCTTGACTACTCGTACTAGTGCGAAGGCCTATTTCTCCAAGGGTGGATATCTAATTTCAGCATTCTTGAATGGAGAACTCATAAAAGCTATTGAGCTCTAATCCCCTTCACCCCTCTGTTATGTTAAAACAACAACACACGAATCATCAGATGTGAAGGAATAAATGTAGAAAGGCATCAAATAATCGAGACTGGTTAGAACCAGTGCCTCTGAAATAGACTATTTTATTTGTGAGAGGGCAGGCTTAGCCTCATTGCTCCATTCAATCTTTGCATCCTTCTTCATCATTTCATTGAGGGGTTTCATGATCTCTACAAATCTAGTTATAAACTTTCTTACAAAATTTCTCTTCCCGAAAAAAGATCTCATCTCCTTTTTGCTACCTAGCATGGTCATTTTTAGAATGGATTCCAACTGTTAGGGTCAATTGATATCCCTCTCTCTGATATTATTTGACCCAAAATTTTCCCCTCTAAAACCCCGAACACACATTTCTTCAGGTTGAAGGATACCCCACAACTTATACATTTTTTAAGAACTTTTGAAAAATCTACCGCATGGTCTCCCCTATTCTTGGAGAATACAGTTAGATCATCCATGTAAAGGATAATACATTTACCTACTAGGCCCTTAAATGCCACATCCATTGCACACTAAAAGGTGGCTCCAACATTAATAAGGCCAAATGGCATCCTTCGATGGGAAAATTTTCCCCACTTGGTAGTGAAGGTGGCCTTCATTCTATCTTCATAATTAACCAACACTTGATTGTACCCTAAATAGCCATCCAAGAATGACATCATCTGTGAGTCGTTAACTATCTGTAACACCTCATCAAGAGAAGGAAGTGGGTAGTTATCTTTCTCTGAGGCTTTGTTGAGGTTTCTAAAGTTGACACATAATCTAATTCCCCCACTCTTTTTACGAATAGGGACTAGATTGGCAACCCAAGTTGAATGCCTTACTGGAAAAATTATTCTTCCTAAGAGAAGCTTTTGTACCTCTTTAAGAATCAGAGGTTCAATCAGGGAATTCACTGGGTGTTGCTTTTGATGGAAGTGCTTTGCTTCAGGTTTCAAGGGGATAGTATGTGTTATTATCGAAGTATTGAAGGTATTCAGGTCTTCATACCCCCAAGCAATTGTTGTAATAAATGCTTTCAAAAATTTCAAGATTTTATCTTGAATATGTTTCAGGCAAGTTTTTCCAATGAATATATTTTTCTCTAGGCCTGAATCTGCCAAATTATATGATCCGTACTTCCCTCCATCACTATCTATAGGGAATATTTCACGGGCTTGAGAATCATAATCAAATATTCTTTCCAATGCTACCATTCCCTTGGGAATGTTGTTGGTTTTTAGCTTAATTATTCCCTATGTCACAATTTTTGGGATCCCAGTCTCCCTGATCTCTATCAGATTCATCGATGATTTTCCCCTCAAAGATGTCTAAACTCACCAAGAAGGAAAGTATATGCTAATCATTATCAAAAACTTGGAAATTCCAGACATTGTTCAGGAAGGTTGGGATCAAGACTAATTCCACTAAAAATATCTTCAACTTGGAATCTTGCATGGGTTCCAAGGTACTAGCAGCAACTATTAGTACATCTGCAATATGATTATCTTCTCTGGGAATCAATTTGATTCCAAAAGCGTCAAAGTCCTCTATCAAATTTCATATATTTTTCATGTATGTAATCAACCTCTTGTTATGGCATGTGTATTGGTTGTGAACCTTCTTGACAATTACATCAGAATCTCCCATGACTGTTAGAGCTATAACCTTCTTCTGATGTGCAAATATCAGTCCCCTGACAAGAACTTTGTACTCCACAACTTTATTAGTACAACCGAACTGCAACCTATAAGAAGCAAAGTAGGTTTTCCTTTTTGGGTTTGTTAGTTCAACTCTAGCTCCACTCCCTATTTTGGACTTGGAACCATCAAATTTGAGGATCCACAACTGATCTTGGGAAGGGATTTCTTTCTTTAGGTCAGCTACAAGTGATTGCTTGTGAGAAATAGGTGGAGGTTTAGATTGGTTCAAGATATCAAGATTAGGAGACTGTTGTAAATGATGATCATCAAATATTTCACTCAGATTTAAAACATGTGTAGAAACTACTTTTTTCACTTGATCTTGATCAACAATTTTATAGTTGGTTATCTTTTCGAGCAACCACTTGGGAATTGGAAGGTTATCAGGGGCGGGTGTGTCAGACAATTTTTGAGATTCCTCAATCTTATTTTGTAGATCAAAGAATAGGATATGAGTTTGTCCAGTTTGGGGGGAGACTTCTTCTTGGGTATTATTGGTCCTTGTCAAAATAGTCACATCTCTAGCCTCAAATGGAAACTAATTTGGAGATGTTTTGTGGTGGTGTTCACATGTTTCTCTTGACTAACAAACATGGTTCAAAATTTCCATATAAGGTTGACATGTCAGTTCAGAATGGTTCTAGTAATGGACTCTACAATTCGGGAGTAACAAACTCCATAAATCAACCTCCTCTCCCAAAACCAGCCTATCTTGTTTCAATTTACTGATTAAAACTTGCTAGTTGGCAGTGATCATAGATTCACTATGCTCTAAATGTTGTGGGAAATTAGGATGAAACATCAAAAAGGTCATAATTTTTCCCTCTTATACACTCCTATCTTAGTTTCAAAATAGGCCACTTCATTATGACAGTCATACTCAGTGATCATATGTTTCAGACAAAACTCATGTTTGATCCTAATCTGAGTTGCTACCCCTTTCCATGGTAGCCACATGTGTGAGAAATCCAAGGAGAGATAACCTCCAATGCTTTTCATCAAGTCCCAGCTTAGCAGCTCACCATATGTTTTAAGGATATCAACAACCTAAATATCCATATAGTTCTAGATTTGTGGCTCTAATCCAATCTGCACATGCACATTTTTTAGTTCTCCAATGACATTAACCTTAGTTTTTTCTAACTGTATTACTTTCTTATGAGTATGAACTAGACTTAAACCCAAATTTTTGCAAATAGAGAAAGGAATAATGTTTCTTGAGGCTTCATAATCCAAAATGAAATTATGTTGATTCTTTCTGAAGATTCTTAGATTTAAAAGGAATGGGGGTGTCCCCATCTTACCTCTATACAAGACCGCGTTCATGTTGGTAGCTAGAGTCCCCTTATTTTTTCCTTTCAATTGATCTGCCTCTTCTAGAGCCCTCAACACAATGTCACGTTGGGTGGGGAACCACTTGAGAATTTCAAAGAATGATAGAGAGGTATTCTATTTCTACATTTCTAAAATGAAATCAAATTCTACGTTATCATTGGTTTGATATTTAGGAATGAATGCAAAATTACCTTTGTTTAGAAACTATGGTGGGCCTTTTGGTGGAGGCAGATTGTTGTCAACATTCTGATTAGGTAGAACCATATTGTTAGGAGGGGCAGATGTGGTGAATGGCCCCTTGTTCTTATTTCTCAGAAAATGGCCTCCTTTGGTTTGGAAAGCCTGAGCGTCATATGTATCTACTTTTGGTTCATTTTCCTCTTGCCTAGGGAAGGGAGATCCCTCATCATAGGTCTCAAAATTCCTGGTTGTATCCATAGATCCACCACCTTTGTTGGGAGTACCCTACAATGGTTGGGAATCAACTTGTGTAATCTTAACCATTTTTTTCCATTTTTGGGAAATTAACCTTAGAATGCACTGCACTGTCATGCAACCTGCACCAATTAGTCATGAAGTTTAGATCTACAATGTTTGCACTATGTGGTTTATCTTCATTAGCTTGATAGTTATGGAGAACTCCCCCATTGTTTGGTGCAGTATTCCACTACCTATTGTTATTGGGTTTCTGGTTATATCCCCTATTCTGGTTTTGATAGTTTTGGTTGGGGAAGTTTTGATTCTAAAAATTGCTTTGATTTTGGTTGGAATACCCTCCCTGATTCTGGTAATTTTGATTCTAATTTTGGTTTTGAGGGGGGTTAAGCTTGAATTGTGCCATCTCATTGGCCACTTGGGATAAATTTTTCTTCAAAGTTTCTAACTCTATTGTCAAATTAGCAGTACACTCACTTTCTATAGTAGTTACAATTGATGGGTGAGTCATGGGGTTAGACCCTCCATCATGATTATGGGAATTATGATTTTTCTAGGAGGAATCTAAAGTGCCACCATTAACCCATGGTTGCGAGGGTGGAGGTTGTAACTCAACCAAAGGCCCATAGGTAGAGTGGGACATCCCTAGAAGTGTATTGAACAAGGGGTTGGATTAGGAATCTGAGGATATCCTAGGGGAGGGAAAACCCCTCCTAAGCCACCTGATTGTGAACTTATCTGCTGCTACAGTTTGATGGCCAGGTGATACACTTTAGATAGGGAATCAATGTCTGGTGCAAGGTAGCTTCTTTGCAGAAATAAGCCAATCAGAGGGTCTATGGCTTTTAGATATGTATGGATGAAGATGTTCTTAGCCACCAAGTATGGTTCTTGTAACCACTAGTACATCCTTTGGAATCATGTGTTAAACAGAGGAAATGGTTCATGTGGTTCCTTCCTTATTATGGAAAATTGGTGGTATAAGATGGCGAGGTCAACATAGACCCAAAATTGGTTGATAAAAGCATCTTCCAAATTTTTCCAACTCAGGATGGATCTGATAGGCAGGTTCAGATACCAATTTTAGGTCATATCTTCTAGTGAATAAGGGAATAGTCTACATGCAACGCCATGATGGGCTATTCGAGCCCAATTATAGGTATCTTTGAATGCTTGTATGTGCTCTTCAATGCTTCATGCTTCTCCACGGGATTACCTAGGGCAAAATTTCTCTAGATTCCTAGGAATTTCATGTATGCCACTAGGAATAGTTAGCAGTGGTGAAGGATTATTAGCAAGAAATTCCATGGGTCATGGTGGATTTCATTGTACCAGCTATGGTATTGGTGGAAATCTAGGTGGAGTAAGTGGTGGTGTTAACAGTGGTGGGATCAGAACCCTACGAGCCTTGGGTCTAATCAGGGTTTGGAGTTAAACTAATGGTAGTGGATTAGTAGGAGATCTGAGAACTCTATCAAACCTATCTGGTGAAAAGGACCCAATTCACTCCATTTTTTTCCTCTAGGCCCTCCTTCTAGCACCAATTTTGTTGATGGTCAAAACTAATACAACAATGTTAAAACAAAATATATCTACTCTATTTCTCCTCAAAAAAAAAATGATCTAAAACCACCTATCTTCCAAGGTCTATGTAATTGGTTCTCAACTATGTTGTTATACTTTAGTGGTCCATGCAACCATAATATTCAAGGGGCCTGCTAGTAAACAAGTGAAAATTGGGTAGTAAGAACTAATTTAACATTTGGGGGTAAAAATAAATAGCAAAAGATAGATCAAAGCCTAGGACAACAAAGCATGAACAAATATATTTTTTTATTTAGACATGCAATTCTTATAATGAGCACATTCCCTAATTAACCAAAAATTTAGAACATAATTCATGAAATAATCCATACCATTGCATCCATTCATAGTGCAGATTTAGAGCATACAACCATTCATCATCATATTTTTTAAAAATCTTTTCAATAACAAAATACCATAAGATCATTATCAGATTTAACAGATCAACAAATATTAAGAAATATCATCCACAGATAATGCAATAAAATGGTTTCAAATTTAGAGTCTTCTATTGATTTCCATCAAATAAGAAACATTTATGCATAGAAAGATGCACTCACATACGAATAACCATTGTTTATCAACATAATCATTAAACTAGCAAACTTTTGAAATAAAACTAATTGCATTAAAACTATAAAAAAGTGTTATGTATCTTTTCATGAAAACTGTTAAAACTATAAACTATATATAATCTCTCTAGGTAGCCAATATGACTTTAATCAACCGACCTTTACAATGAGGAGAAAATTCTAAATTATAGACAAAATTAGCATCAATCTCTCCTATCAAAAATCAAGATCCCCAATCTAGGGCCCAAATCCACAATTGTAGGGATGCCCAGTTAACTCCAAGTGTTGTATTAGCTGAAACTGTAGGTGTTGAAAGGTACACCACATGCTTCTTCAATCAAAAATTTTACTATGAGTTCTGATTTTGTCCTCTATTGATCAACATGCCCAACTTCTAACTCACCAAACTGATCTCGAGTCATCCATCTGCTCAAAAACTGACATGGAAATGTTGTTGTTCCAAAAAGGCGCTTAACCTACTTGTCCTCCTTATGAGGAATCCCATGATACTCATCATAATATGAGAAAATCTACTTCAACATATCATCATCAGGTCCATCGACCCAGTCAGTCTTCAAATTTCTTCTCCACTACAACAACAATTTCCCTCAGGTGACCGATGTCTATGATTTCCTACCACATGTCACATTTGATGTCTAGAAGCCTATCCTTGAGTGTTAACTCAATAGTATCTCCTTTCTTCATTATTTTATCAAGTCTTACCTCCCAAGAATCTTTTATCTCCCTCAATGATTCAAGTCTCTAATCTAGAGGTAAAGTTTTATCAATGAGTTTTACAATAATGTCCTCAAAGATGCCTGCATGTTCCCATATTTCATGAATTCCCTTGAGCATGGATATTCTTTGTTCAATGATATTTTTTGTTTTGACAACAAACACATTAATAGACTTTGAAATATATTCAGGGATCTCATCACCCAAAATCTGTGACTAGACCAACTCTTCATCAAAAAATTTAGCAATCACCTTCAGCTTTCCCAAGTACTACCTGAGCTTTTCTTCCTCTTCCCACCATTTCCTTATAGATTCTTATATTTTTTTAACCAAAGAAAGGCCTACATAATAGTTCTTAAAGCCTTCATCTAGATGCTTATCCATGTCAGACTTGAAAACATTGAACCAATTATCATTTCACTCAACCCATCCACCTCCTTGTGGCTTATCAAAACAGGGGTCTCTGATGGTGTGGGATGCTCGCGAGTGGATGAAATTAACTCCATAAAATATTTAATATTTCCAACTTGAGCCTTAATCTCATCTTTAGCTTTCTTATCTTTGATTAGCCTTGACTTGGTGGTGGTGGCAACAATTCAATCAGGCTTATCTGTTGGTTTCTTGTATGCTTTCCTAGGTTGATAGTGCTTATCTGATAATCTTCAACCTATAATTATTTTTCATCCTTATCACAATAGGGGTACAAATTTCTGCCATCAAATCCCCCTTATCAGTCAACTTTGTGCAATGCACAACATGAGGCTTCTTCCTTGATTTTACTTTGTCAATATCCACTACCATCTCATCTCACATCACTGGCTGAGCTTGCACTTGTTGCCTCTTTTCTAAATTCAGCTTGGCACTTTCCATTAATTCTTCCTACTATTTTTCATTCAAAACTTCATTCAGCTCCAATTCCTTACCATACAAGCTTCTAGGATCAAACCCAATTTCTTCTTCTCCTAGTTCCTCCTCAGCCTTCTTCATATATTCCTCACATTCAGTTCTTTATCCTTCCTGAGATAGAGTTCTTTCGAATTTTGAAGAAATAGATGATTCTATTACATCAATCATAGGGGGCCTCTCCTCTTCAATAGTTGTTGTTCCTGACATTGATGGAATAGTAGGAATAGTATCCTTGGTTTGTGGAGGGACAATAGAAGGTGCTTGTTCAGAAACTTCTTCCCCAGGATGTACAATAGCTAAGGCTGTGGCACCAAAACCTGAAGCAACCCCAACAACATTTGCCCCATAAGTAACTTTTTCTTTTTGCAAAGTGTCATCAATTTGTTGTAATGAAATTTACTCTTCTATTGAGGAAGGCTCTTCTGTGGTTGTCTCCACTACTACAACACCTTTCTTCAATATTTTGTATTGTTTTTTCTTTGTGGAGGAAGTAGGTTCACTGCTAGAACCTCTTTTCTTTGAATCCTTAACTGTTGGCTACTTTAACCGAAGCTTAATCCATTTTAAAATTTTGTTCACCACTCCCCATGATATTTTACAAATCTTAGTTTCCTATTTTTCCACTCAATTCATGGGCTCCAAATCCTTAGTGGCTACTTTATCCATTTCATAGCTGGGATCAAGTGTGATCCCATCATCAATAGTGTCTTTTGTAATATCCGTTTTAACCTCAAAATCTCTCATCTAGGGAATTATTAATCTTTCATACTCCCTTTTTCTCACTTCAAATTGATCCTAAAGATTGGCCCAAAATTCCTTGAGAAGTGGTTGATGATGGGGAAATTGAGAAGCATACAACCCATACATTTTCTCCTTGGACCAAAGAATTTCCTGTAAGTATGCCGCTAGAAATTCATGCACTAAAATTCTTCAGCTGTTGTTTTATCCATTATTCAAGAGGAGCAAGAATAAAATCCCAACTACATTGGGAAAGAATGAAAAATAGTCTCATGTTGGGTGGAAAATTTGGCATTTACCTCTACAGCCTATCGAGCAAACTCCATTAAGACCCATCTATCACCACACCATCTTGGAAATTTGAAAGGGTGGCCATCATAATCAAACAATCTAAAATAAGTGGACTAGGGGTATTGAATAAACCAATATCCCCATTCTTGAATGAATTCCATATCCTCCCGTGAAAATCCGAAACCAATGTCACCTGTGAGATGATTGATAACAACATGTAGAAATGCATCGTTGACTCTTTTAAAATGTTTTTTTCCTCCATAAGCTCTAGTTGGTCATAATATTTCCAGACCTTCTTTTGATTTGGACCATCATCCATTGACCCTTTAGTGTTCAACCTAGGAAATCATCCCATCCTTATAGTACAGTATATGACATATGAAGACATATAAAATGTCTTTGTTTCTACTACTTTCAACAGTTGGTAATGCATATTATTAGAGATTATTTGTCCCCAATCTAGAAATCTCTTCCCTTCCAAAATTAGTTGGATGAATGGGAACATCCAGTGCTAAAAAACATGAGAATATTATTTTCCAAATACCCTAGCCAACAATGTAATCATGTCCCCTATATCTTCACAAAAATCAGACCTCTTGGGATTTGATGACAACTTCTTCACTGACTTCTTTTCTATCTTAAACCACCTTTTATTAATTAACTTCTTATTTCCTTCCATGTCCTTTTTCCTAGATATTAAGTGCTTGTTCCTTGGTCATGATCTTAAGATTGGGATAAGGAGGAGGGTCAAAAACATGCCTAATCATTGCTAGGGTTAGATCAATTATTACATTGCCTTATGCATCAATGCACTGCCTTTGGGTAGGATTGTATGTTTGTGCAACAGTTAGAATGAACTCATGACACTACACAAAAATAGGAAAATTGGCTACATGAGCTAGCCCAGACTCTACAATCCTCTTTACCCTTGGGGAAACATCCTCTTAAAAGGTATATGTGTAAAACTGCTCCAAATCAATGTGTCCCACCAATGTATTAATGATATTAATGACCTTGGACCCGAACTTAGATGGTACTGGGATCCCTTGGAATTTGTACTTCATTGTAAGAGGCACTTGTTCTAGTTTTAACCTCTTTGGCCTTATTCCCTTAGATGTTCCTACAGTAGGCACTTCCTCCTCTGAGTTAGACATTTGTTAATTATCATGCACTACTAACAATTATCAAATAAAGAAAAGACATATGAAGAACAATTTAACATAGGAATTCATATTATATCAGCATTAATTCAAGCTAAAATCCCATCCAACAAGTTAATTAAGCATCTTTAGGTTTTGGGTTTGAGATAAAAACCAACTTGACCTTTTAAAACATAAAAGTAAACTTTTTTGGAAGTTGGGATCGAGGTGACACTCAGCACCAATACCTATGTTAATGAAGAAGTTTAATGCAATTCCATTGTCTTGTCCCGTAGTGTGTTCATGAATCAGAATGGAGTCTTTGCCAAGTAGTGATAGTTTAACCATTGGAGCTAATGAAGGGGTTTCGCTGAGTTTTGATCTCAATGTTGAATCAAAAGTTGGGATTGGGTCATGACTCGGAACCTGACCCATAGTGATGAACAGGTGTAATTAGCTTCCTAAGTTTCAATCCCAATAGGATATCGAGAATCGAGGTCTTGACTTATTCATGAACTATACCTTCAATATGGAAGGTGAGAATAGGTCAAATCTAAGTTTTGATCCCCACCATTTTTTTGGGTATCAGGATCAGGGTGTTACCAAGTCATGGTACTTAATGATGTGGCCAATGTTTGGTGTCGACCCAACATTTGATCCCAAAGGTATGGCGAGGATCGGAATCGAGACATGAAATAACACTTTGTCAAAAACCCTTAATCATCTTATGGTGATGATCTGATACCCAATCCTGATGAAACATTGGAACTCATGATTAGAAAAGTGAAGGAAGCTAGTCTCAAATACCAGTAAACCCTAATTAGAGTTTCAATTCTCAACTCTAAAATACATGCAGGAATCAAGAATTGTAAAGTAACAATAACAAAGGAAAAAATACATGTAACAATATCTCCAAATTGTGCCTTTGGGATCAAGCTATGGTTGGGACCAAGATCTTTGATATAAAAATAGTCAAAATTTCAAATTCATCAACTCTAACATAGTTTTAACCAATGGTACAACAAAACCCTAGAACACTAGGGCATGACGAGACGAAAAATCTCACGAACAAAACACAACAAAATGCAAGGGAAAACCCCAAACATAGAAAACCCAAAAAATGAAAATGAGGAAAGAAAAATGCCCAACAAACCAAAAGGGTTTGAGAGTGAAGAAAATGCACCAAAGGGTGCAATGGAAAACACAGACAAACCAAATAGAAAAAGTGAGAAAAGAAAACAAGAAAGCATACATGAAAAATAAGAGCAACACAAACACAGACAAAACCAAAAAGAGAAAATGAGAGAAAAACACAGTGAAAGAAAAGACCCCTACCTCCAAAAGAAACAAATAATTTGACAACAAGATGAGAAATTGAAGTGCCTCCTCAAAACCTAGCTCGGAATCACTCTCATTCACTTCATCAAACTATACAAGGAAGAATGGAAGAAAATTGAGGAGCAACGGAATAAAAGCTTGTTCGTGCGTGTGAATGGTTAGACATTAAATGCAGGTCGATTGGGCCTCAGGATCAGGGTGGACGTCATTAATGCTCAGTTACATGAATGTAGGTAAGCTAGAATCGAGATTGGGACATCGGACGACACCAAACTTTCAAAAGGTGCAAAGTTCAAGTGAAGGTCAGTGGTCTAAAACCCAACAAATAGACAAGACAAAGTAGTAATCAAAATCGAGTTGAGAGATGAAACCAAAACTTTGAAAATTCCTTAGTGCAAGCCATAGTCCGAAGTCCAATCCTGAAAAACACAAAGAGAGTTGGAAGTCAGGATTGGGATGGAAATAGGAACAAGAAATTTGAAAAGTCACTGGTTCTAGTTTCGGTCTGATGTCCAACTCTGACACAAGCAAAACACACAAGGCAAAAAGGTGGAAATCGAGATTGGGACAAGAACAAGAACTTACACTTGAAAAGGTGCAAAGTAATGGTTCTGATCCAAAACCTGACTCTGACACAAAAATAATAAGACAAGGAAAAGCACAGGGATCATGATTGGGACATGGAAAAAAACTTATACTTCAGAAAGTAACAAGTGTCAGTGTCGGTCTGAAGCCCGAACCCAAAAAACAAAGAAAACCAAGACTTAGGGGAAAAAAGAAACAACTCCTAAGACCCGAACAAGAACATCAAGGACAAAAGAAACAAAAGGGGGACCCATTTTGAGAAAAATAAAATGGGGTGGTTATGCAAGGCATAACACTTTGAAGATCCATAATAGAGAAGAGAAGGATTAGAACCTTGTTTCTAAGATAAATCATATTCAGTTGCAAACAAAATTTTTCAATGGATACATTATTAGGGAAAAGGATTAGGCCTGTGTGAATAGGGTATCCTAGAACTAGTGCAGATTATCAACAATCCTAAGCATCAAGGTCTTGGTTATTTAGCAATAAAGAATATAAACATATCAACAATACCTCCATGATATTAGGGGAAACTTTATCTAATGCAAACATCAACAGGGGGAGAACAAAGAATCCTTATGATAAAACCACAACCAACACTTCAACTGTTCATATAATGAATGAAAATCCTCACATATTTCCACCTGAAAAATTGGGGCCAACAAGAGAAAAATCTATACAAAAGAAAAGATAAAGTCGTTGAAGCAAAATAATTAAGAAATCAAAAATTGATGAGAGCCACAACCCGAGACTCAGAAAAGCACACAATTTCCTCCTTTCCAATCCCCCTCTAAATTTCCAAAATGATTCCTAAATAGCCTTTTTCTAGCTTGGAGCCAAAAATACAATTTGAATTTTCAATGTAGGTGGTTGGATACCAAAATTTAAAATTTGAAATTCAGAAATTGAGTCCCAATTCGAAAATTGGCAATTTTCCAAAAATTGACCAACTTTCAGAAGCCATAACTTTTGATCCAGGACTTCGTTTGACACACCATTTGAAGCGTTGGAAAGGTATTGAACTGTAGTATGTGATAAGAACCATCTCTATTGGTTTTGAAAATTTATAGGCCTGTATGGGACCATTTAGTGCCTCAAGCCTGGCTCAAAAGAGTTTTCAGGGCAATTTTGGGAAACTAAAACTTGAATATCTTTCAAATCAGGAATGGTCTTGGCCTGATTCTTTCACCAATGTGTCTATTTTTTTTGTCCTGAAGCTTCCCATAAATTTTTTCCTCCTCACACCTTCAAATTCATACCTACTAAAAATAGTAGTTTGATTAGAAAAAGCAGAAAAATAGTTTTGAAAGTTGGGAATTCTTATTCAATGAAAAGGGTATCTAGAAGTGCAAAAACATCTACCAAAAAGCTAACATAAAGGAAATTTTTTTGGGTGATGTCGGATTACCCTTACACCACTGGATGCTCTTGCATTAGACACCCAAGGTAATTTGAGAAGTGACTGCATCATGTATCAGATGGTTGAGGAAAACCCAAATGGTCAACCTCTTCCTTACACAACCAGGATGAATCTTCCACAGGCCTTGCTCTCCACTTCACCTGATCTTCTTCATACTGCATGTTTTTGGTACTCCTTCCCACATGAATATCCAATATTGCTTCAATCTCCTCCCTCTCTAAATTAGGTGTAGAAATGCCACATTGTTCCATTCCTAGTCCATCCTCTGTGCCACCTTCATGATACTTTGTTAAATTTGCAATGTTGAATATAGGGGAAATATTGATTCCATCTAGAAAATATACCTCATATGTGTTCCCTGAATCATGTTTCTTCAAAATCCTATAAGGACCAAACTTCTGCATCTTCAACTTGTTGGAGGTTCCCACTAGAAACCTTTCTTTCCACAAGTGGACCATAACTTTGTCACCAATTTAGAACTCATTATACCTCCTCATATGATTTTCCTTAGCCTTATACTCCATATACATCTTGTTAATATGTTCCCTTATCTCTTCATGTAATTTCTTGATGTGCTCTACAAATTCTTTGACTTTGGTACTTGTCTTCTTCTCTTGGTCCATCTTCCTCAATTCTGGAGCAGTCCTGGAACTGCCTCCATACACAATTTGGAATGGTGATCTACTAGTGCTCCTGTTGATAGAATTGTTGTAAGAAAAAATTTTCTAGGGTAAGATCAGTTCCCATCCCTTGGGTTTATCTCCTACCAAGCATCTTAGTAAGTTACCCAGACTCCTATTTACTACTGCAGTCTACCCATTAGTTTGTGGATGGTATGCAAAACTAGACTTAAACTCTATCCTCAATTTCTTCCACAAGGTCCTCCAAAAGTACCCAAAAAATTTGGTGTCATGATATAAAACTATACTTTTTGGTAGACCATGTAGTTTTACCACATCTCTGAAGAAAACATCAACAATGTGGACAACATTGTGGGTCTTTTGGCATGGGATGAAATGTGCCATCTTTGAAAACCAATCAACCACCACAAATATTGAGTCATTTCCTCTCTGTGTCCTTGGTAAACCAAGAATGAAGTCCATACTTATATCTTCCCATAGCCTCTCTAGTACAGGTAATGGCAGATACAACCCTTTGTTTTGGCTGACTCCTTTATCCATCTAGCATACTCTGAAACTTTGCACAAGTCTCTTCACATCCTGTGATAACTGAGGCCAATAATAGTGTTCACTAATAATGGCATAGGTCTTATCTCGACCAAAGTGTCCTCCCATTCCTCCATTGTGCTTCTCCTTGATCAGGTTCTCTCTCATGGAACTCCTCAGAATACACAATTGGCTTCCCCTAAATAACATGCCATCTTGGATTATAAAATCCAACCATTTTGTCCTATCGAATGTAACAAGCTCCTTTTAGGCTTTCCAAGCTTCTACAAAATTATGATATTCAGGATACAAGGTCTTGAGTTCACTGAACCCAAGCACCTTGATCTGCATTTTTGTCAACAATGTTTGCCTCCTACTCAAGGCATCTGCAACTCTGTTAGACCTCCCACTCCTATGCTTCAAAGAAAAAGTATAACTTTGCAAAAATTCTATCCATTTCAATTTATTTTTATTCAATTTTCCCTGACTATTAAGGTACTGTAATGCTTGATGATCAGTATACAAAACAAATTCTTTTGGCAACAGATAATTCCTCCATTTCTTTAATGCCTAAACTATTGCATAGAATTCTTGAACATACACAAAATAACTTTTCTTTGCATCATTTAATTTTTCAATGAAATATGAAATGGGCTTACTTTCTTATCTCAAAATAGCTCCAATGGCATTACCATTGGCATCACAATCCACTTGAAATGCCTTACTAAAATCTAGAAGGGACAAAATAGGTTGCTCTATCACCTTCTTCTTCAACATGTCAAAACTTTTTGTTGCTCCTGTGCTCCACTTGAACTCTTTTCTATCCCATCTCATTATTTCGTTCAGGGGTGTACAAATACTACTAAAGTTTCTAATGAACTTACTGTAAAATCTATCCAACCCATGGAATGATCTCACCTTAGTAGCAGTTCTTGAGGTAGGCCATTCCAGAATAGCCTTCATCTTCTCTAGGTCCATTTTAAGACCTTCTACTGAGACAACAAACCCCAAGTACACTAACTCCCTCTTTACAAAACTACATTTCTTCAAATTAGTCAAAAATTCTCCTCTCTTAACTTCTCAAAGACTTTATGAATATGCATTAAATTCTCATCCAATGTCTTACTAAAAATCACAATATCATCTAAATACACAATAAAGAAAATTCCCAGAAATTCTTTCAGTATCTTATTCATGAGCCACATGAATGTGCTTAGTGCATTGGTTAGCCCAAAAGGCATGACTAATCACTTGTAAAAGCCTTCTTTGGTTTTGAAGGTGGTCTTCCATTCATCACCCTCTCTAACTCGAATCTAGTGATATCCACTCTTCAGATCTATCTTTGTGAAGTACTGAGCTCCACTTAAATAGTCTATACTTGATTTTTATCTTTTTTATGACCCTAGAGTCTATACACATCCTCCATTCCCCATCCTTCTTTGGTGCTAGTACTACAAGTACTACACATGGACTCAGGCTCTCTCGAATCAATCTTTTTATTAAAAACTCTTGAACTTGTATGTTCAACTCTTCATTCTCTACAGGAGTCATTCTATGAGCTGCCTTATTTAGAAAATTGGCTCCAGGGATCAGGTCAATCTAATGACTGATCTTCCATACTAGTGGTAAACCTTCAAGTACATTATCAGACACAATGTCCTAAAACTCGTTCAAAAAATTTGAAACTTCTATTGGCACCTCCTTATTGTCTTATCTATCTAGTCTAGGAATTAAAGAATAACACATGCACTCGTGTTTCATGCCTTCCAAAAATTTTCTTCCATCAACAAAACAAATCCTAGCACTACTGCATACCTTTTCTTCCACCTCCTTTAGGGGTTTCAATTTATGGTGGACTCCATTCTTTGTCAGGGAATAGGTGTTAGCATGGTCATCATGTACAACATGCCTATCAAACTGCCACGGCCTCACCAACAACATATGGCACACATTGATGGGGATGATATCAAACAGTTCCTCATCATGGTAATTTCCAATCTTGAATTTCACTAGGAATTGCTTAGTAACCAAAACTTTGTGGTCCTTTTGTAACCAGGAAATCTAGTACAGATGTGGATGTCTTTCCCTCTTCAGCCTCAACTTCGTGACCATACCTTCTAACACAAAATTATCGATGCTTCCACTGTGAATAATGACATCTCAACATTTATCCTCACATTTTCATCTTGTTTGGAATAGACTCTTCCTCTGGTGTGGTTCCTTCTCCTCATTCAACAGGGTTCTCCTAACAACTAGGGTTTCTCCCCTTTCAGCATAATTAGAATGCTCAAATTGAGCTTCCTCATCTACATGTGCAACTCTTGCATGATCTTTCAGTCTTCTGTCTGTCCTTCCTTGGTGTTGTGGACATTCATAGGCTTGATTCCCTTCTTCACCAAACTGTAAATAAGTTCCTCTAAAACCACCTCTCAGATCCTTGTCCAAGTCTTCCTCTTCCTCTTCCTCATTGTTCACCATTTTTTTGATCACAAGGGTGGTAGAAATTATTATTCTTTTGACTTCGACTAGTATCCACATCTTCAATTTTCTTCTAATCCTCATTTTTATTCCCAAAGGATCTTCCACCACCCCTTCTTCCTTGACCTCCTCATCCTTTTTTATTTTCTTGAAACCTCTTATTTAGCTTCTCTTCAACCTTCAAAGCAAACTGGTATGCATCTTCAATGGTGATCATTCTAACCAGGCTTAGTTCCTCTTGAATACTTGACCTTAACCCATTAAGGTAATAGGATACCTTCTCTTTGTTGGCCTTTACATGGCCTATTCTAATAATCATTTTGTAAAAATATTTTGTATGCTCCTTCAGAAACTTCCTTCCTTGCTTTAACCCTTGCAACTTCGTCAGCAAATCCAACTTGTAGTCCACTGGAATGAAATGCTTCTTTATTTTATCAATGATATGGTCCCATATGGTGATCTTTCCCTTTCCTCTCCTATTTCTTTCCAGTTGGACCTCTTTCCACCAGATATTGGTGCGGCCCTTTAGTTTTGGTTTTACAAACTTGACTCGATATGGATCCTCTATCTCTTCATACTCGAAATATTCCTCCATCTCGTTAATCCAATCAATTAACTCTTTCGAGTTCAAATTTTCAAAATAACTAGGAACTTTGATTCTAGTTCCCTTTCCTATCTTGGAAATGGCCCTTAATAGCCTATCTTGATGTCGATCTTCTACTTCTTCTATCTCAACCTTAGCCAGATCTTTAATCTCTTCTTCATCCTCACTCTCTTTCCCTCTTCTCAAATCTTCCTACAATGCATCAATCTGTCTTTGGAGGGCTCTAAAACCCTCATCTTCCAAAGAATTTCTCCCACTAGCATTTCTAGCACCACCACACATACTACACATCATTCTTCGAAGCATCTTGACCTCAAACCCACAAGCCACAAGTCCTAGTGTGAACTACATCATGATCGGCGATCTGTCCACATGCTTAGAAACAACCTGCTCTGATACCACTTGATGAGAGCCACAACCTGAGACTCTGAAAAGAACACAATAGAGACAATAACAAAATTATTATTTATTTATTAAAAATATGTTGTCTTTATAGAGAAATTACATTCCAGAGGATCAAATCCTCACAGGCTGCAATACATGCAACTTTTCCTATTTCTAAAAAGAAATTCCCCCTTTCCTAATACAATTTCCTCTTTTCCAATGCTCCTCTGAATTTCCAAAATGAGTCCTAAATATCATTTTACCAGCTTGGAGCCAAAAATACAATTTTAATTTTGAATGTAAGTGGTTGGGCACCAAAATTTCAAATTTGAAATTCAGAAATAGAGTCCCAATTCGAAAATTGACAATTTTCCAAAAAATTACCAACTTCCGGAAGCCATAACTTTTGATCTAGGACTTCATTTGATGCACTATTTGAAGAATTGGAAAGGTCTCAGAGTGTAGTATGTGCTAAGAACTAGCTCCATCAATTCTGACAATTTCTAGGCCCATACAAGACCATTTAGTTCCTCAAACCTGGCTTGAAAGAGTTTTTCAGGGCAATTTTGGGAAACTAAAAATTGAATATATTTCAAACCAGGAATGATCATGGCCTGATTCTTTTGATAAAGTGTCTATTTTTTTTCTTGAAGCTTCCCATAATTTTTTTCCTCCTCACACCTTCAAATTCATACCTACTAAAAATAGCAATTTGACCAAAAAAAGCAGAAAAGTAATTTTGAAAGTTGATATTTCCTATTTGGTGAAAAGGGTATCTAGAAATGCAAAAACATCTACCAAAAAGCTAACAATTTTTTTTTTTTGGGTGATGCAGGATTACCCTTACACCACTAGATGCTCCTGCATCAAAAATGGACAAGTAAAATTCAAATGGATGCCAAACAAAAATAAATAAATAAATTCCTATCAAACTCCATTAGTCAAAGAAACTATGGGGAAAAATAAAAAAGGGAATTTCATCCATCAAAGATGTCCATCAATGCAAAAGAAATCTTCAAAAGTGACATACAAAGTATATCAAGAAATTGGTCTTAATTCAGCTTGAATCTTTGTATCCACCTTCTATTGCTCATCATCCCAAGTTTAGAGAGTCAAAGATTCCAAACTATCAACCAACCCACCTACATCCCATATCCCTCATCGCATTTCACCAACCACTTTGATGTCCATGATATCTAAATATTGCATCAACCATTTCTTGGAATCAACTCTTTATCATAAGGATTCTAAGAGCACTCTATTGTGATGTGTGCATCTAGGTGAGGTTAATTGCAGTATGGACAAAGAAGAAAAGAACATTCAAGGGTTACATACAAGCACCCATATCTTGGAAAAGAAACTCCTCCAGGAAGGATATTATTGGCATATCATGACAAAAACATCTACATCAACACCACTAGGTGGTCTAGCATGATTGGTGATCATTCAAAAATAAAAATGTAAAAATTTAAAATTTAAAAATTTAAAAATTTAAAAAAGTAAAATGTAAAAATAAATAATCCATCCAATAGTAAAAACCACTCTAGTGGCACTTTGGATAAGTACTATGATGAAAACCTAATAAACATGCATCATTTGTAATAATCAAGCATCTATGTGCACCATTCTAGTTGGGAGCAACTTATCTTATAAATAATAAATCCAACATCCTGTCCATTCCATCCATAATAAATCTACTATCCACCCATTCCACTTGCATCCATCTTCCCTATTCATCTTAATCTTGATAAAGACTAGGGACACATACTTCAAAACATGCTATTTTGGAAAATATTGACATGGTCATTTTAGTTTGACCATATACTATCCCATGTCATACCCTCACCTACATGGCACTATCCAAACATTTTCATTTGGGTTAAACATGATATCCTATCATTGGATAGTCCTTGGAAGTAAAATCCCTTATCCTAGATCTATTTTTCCATTCCCATCACACTAGTCCATTCATCCACTCATGGTATTGCCTACATTTCTAGACACTATAGCATGTACTTACCTCTCACTTCAAAATAAATATTGATCTATATCTTCTAGCTCACATTGTGATCAAGGAATCATCCAAAAAATACAAACAATCCATATTAGTTGCATCTTGTTGATGCTTCAATGTGGTATCAAAACATTTAGCAATTGTGTTCCTAGCCTAGCTACAAATCTTGATCAATCAATCATCACCTTATGATGTATCCTTCCCAATCCTCATGTTATTCCTATCTTGACAACACTATCCTTGCATTGTTGTGTATCCTCAATAATGTTATCACTATCGGCAATCACTCAATTAGATCAATCAATTTTAGCTTGGCTAGTGACAAGATCTCAAAAGGTCTTTGATATCAACACATCGATATCTCTTCATCATTCATCCATATCATCATCACCAAGAAATCAAAACACATCAAAAAATTCACAAAAATATCAAAACATTCAAAATCCAAAAACATCAAAATATCCAAAATTCAAAAACATTTGAATATTCCTTCAAATATTAAAAAATAGTCATAACAATGTTAGTAAAGTTAGCAAAAAAGTGTCATGGTTAATTGAACTATGTTTCCTCTGCACTTCACATAGGCAAGGCCATCATTGATGAGACCTTGAGGCATTAGGCCAGTCCCTTTAGGTTTCGTCAAGTTAATTTCTCTATCCATCTATCATAGTCTACATTTCATAATAAAGTTTCACCCGGCATGGTCATTCGAACTACATTGTCTCTGCACTTCACGTAGGAAAGGCCATCATCAATGAGCCCCTGAGGCATTAGGCCAATCCCCTTATGGTCCATCAAAATCCACCATGATCCATAATAAAAACTATCCCTTGTCAAAAATCGACACGTTGGAAACAAGCAAATCATCTTATAGAAACCAAGCTTCACAAATCATGAGCCAAAAAACAAAACTACCAAAACAACCATCAATATGGCTAATCAATTGAATAATCATATATCAACATCATTTATCTTTATCAGATATCATTTATCTTATATAGGTTGTTGTATCCTCGACACTAGACCCAACGTCTTATACGAGGTATGTTAGTCCTAAAACTAGACACTATCATATCAAAACACATTCACTTTAGGCATTAAGGTCTAGATGATTGTTGGCTCATTTGATCTTTTTTAATTCTAATTTTTCTATCTTATTTATCTTATGTCATGGTCATATAGTACTCAAGGATATCTACAAGTGATTAGAGGAGCGATGATGGATCATTGCATTTTTTTTATTGTTTATTTTTGTTTGTAGTTTGTCTTGATAACATGACTAGGGAAAATAAGGTCCTTGTGTGTGTTATAATTTCATTTGGAATAATCCAAACATTCTATGCAAGTTAATTCCAATTTAACTCTTTCTTGCATAAGGGTAAACATGCTCTATGGTTATTCTTTTAGATATTCCAACAAGGTTCTATTGTTACTAGTATGAAATTGGGCACTCCTTGTCTGATGTGTTTGAGTATTTGACAAGTAGATACTAATGTTACCAGGGTTCATCTCAACTTGGTGTATACTTTCCACTTGTCCATATATCCATATCTTTAGGCAAAGATAAACAAAATCTGCCTTGGCAATTCATGCTTAGGTGTGCATACATCCACTTGCCACATAATAAAACACTCTATGATGATAAACATGCACTACTAAAAGCTCAAATACTATCAATCATGCATCGATCAAGCTCTATCTAATAATTTTTCACTTATTACTAACATTTATTCTAGATAACATTTATATTTTCAATCCTCACACCTAATCACATAAAATGAGCTTGTTGAAAATTTTGGAATTTTTACCAAATTTCCTGAGGGGACACCATGCTATCCCACTATCACTAGGGCATACCAGGGCAATTCCTAAACTTGAATTTTTCAAATTTCTTTGACACAACTATATAAAAATGTATTATATCAAAGAGGTGCAAAATGTAGATGCCTAAAATTTTCCTAGCCTATGAACAAGCATTTTAACACTAATTATCATCCTTCCCCTAATGATTAAATAATACTTCATTATTCAATTATTATCAAATGTCATATTCTACTATTAATTAATTTATTTTACATTATTTAATTAATTCATCTTAATTTACCCTTCCTCACTAATTAAATAAATCATATTTATTTAATTATGTCCTAATTCCCATTTATCCATTTAATTAAATAATATTTTGTTATTTAATTAAATGTGAGCTGATTTTCATTTTCATTTTCAAATAATTTCCATTTCTATCTCTTCAGTCAACCCTTTCTTCCATCATTAGTCAATGAAGTATTCAAATTGGAAACATCTAATATTCTTTATAATTAATTAAATCATTTATTTATTTAATTAACTAATTTCTAAATTCTTCCATAATTAATCATGTGGGTGATTTATTTATTAAACTTACCTTATTTCTTCAATCTTTCCATCCTTTTCTCTTCAGTCAACTTGTCTTCATTTTAGAATCCAAATTTTCAACTTTCCTTCATTTTAGAAATATCATCAGTTAACAAAGCATGAAATTAGAAACTTCATGTGCACCATTATCCACCATTTTAATTATATAATTCAATATTATATCTTCAATTAAAATGGTAACTTTCCTTCTTTCTCATAATCTCATCCGTTCATTTTTCTTTTGAGTATTGATCATCACTTTTCTATCAAATCCTCTATAAAATCAACCTTCCTTCTCATTTCGAGGAGAACCAAGAATTCTCAATATTTTGCATCCTTCATCATTCAAAAACATTTAAATCTTGAAGCAACATTTAGCATACAAAATTTGAGAGCAATATTCAAGGATACAAATGAAAAGAAATAATCAAGGTAATTCAAAGATAGCATAGAAAGGAAGTTAAAATTGTATCAGTTTGTTATCTTCTATGTTGCATTTTTTATTGATTGAGAAATTGATTTGAGTTAGCTTGGATTTATAGTTTAGTGGTTACTATGATTTATTCATGGGTTTATGTTTATTATTTACCTCAATTTCTGATCTTACACTTCCATATCTATGTCTTGAGCCCTCAATTGGCTCTCCCACAAAGGTGACTCATGATCTCCATGATGCAAGATGTGTGTATACTCAAAAATTTCAAAATTATACCTATACTCAAACCCATGAGAATTTGAAAGATCCTTGTGCTTGACCATCATAGGGGGTTCTCCCCTCAACCCATGAGTACCACTCCCATCCTCAAGTGTTATGACAGATATAGAAGACTGAATTTCTATTGTGGATGATGATGATTGAACCAAGCTTAATTCCTCATAGAGCTCATTAATCAAAATATCTAATTCTTGAAGGGCCATTTGAGTGCTCTTCAAAGAATCTTTGGTAACCTCAAGCTCATAGGAAAGCTTGTCAACTTCCTCTTCTTTCCCTTTCAGTGCTTCAAAATAGATCTCACCAAGATTCATTCCTATTGTAGGTAGTTTGAATTCATATCCCTGAAGACCTCCAACAACATTTTTCCATCACCTTATGTGTATCATCAAAATGATTTATGGTTACAATAATCTGAACTTCATTATTTTCAATTGTCCCACCAAATGGTAGAACTCTTGATACCTACCAACCTCATACAATTTTTTTGATTTATAGTCAACATCATGCAACACTAAATCAATTTTTTTTAAGGTTAATATCAACACCATTAATTCCATTAATGCCAGATCCCTCATGCAAAACTATGTAGATGAAGTTGGAACATTAGTATGGCTATAAGTAGATCCATCCCAAGTAGGATCCATGTCATATCTAGGAGCCATCACAATCGGATCCCAAGTGTTAAAATGTTGATTGCTCTACTCAAGAAAAATGTAGTCATTATATTCCTCATGATTAGTTTCCTCTATGAATAAATCATTCTCCCACTCCCTAGTATAGGCATCATGATAATCACTCTCCTCCATAGGCTTGGTTTGAGGTTCAAACCAAACACCACCTATACCATCATCTCTAAAATTAAACGTAGAACCATCATCACCAATTGATTTGGAGACTCCAACATATCTATTCATAATATGCCCGTCAATAAGTGTTGAACCATGAGGTGCATCATATTGAAATCCCATTTCATCACCTATTGCAACATATTTCCCATGACTAAAAATTGCACTTTCAAATGAAGATTACTCATCAGATGTGGCTGCAATAGATGACTAATTTTCTGATTTGTCAATCTCCATAGATGTTGACTTATTTTTATCTTCCCCGTGATCACTTGTAGGCTACAAGTCACAAAAAAGTGCTTATTCTTCCTTCTCTAACCCTTCTTCAATGGTGACTTCTGATTTTTCTTTCATTATTCTTCTAATGTACTTCACCAAGACCATTTTTCTAGGTTTTAAGGTTAAAACTAAACTCAATAAATCATCAAAGGAAAACTATTTTTCAAACCCATCAAGCATGCTTTGATACTCTTTATAGATTTGGATGGCTTCCTATTCATAACTCTTCTTGATCAAGACATTTATCCCTACTGAAATCCATTGTCATAACTCCAAATTTTTTTGAACCTCCTATTGATGGTCAAAAGTTACACAACAATGTTAAATAGAATATTTCTACTCTATTTCTCCTGTAAAAGGAAAATGATCTAAAACCACATCTCTTCCAAGGTATCTATAGTTGGTTCTTAACTGTGTTGTCATCATTCAGTGGTCCATGAAACCATAATGTTCAAGGGGAATTTACTAGTAAATGAATACAAATTGGGTAGTTCAAAACAATTTAACATGGGGGGTTTCAAATAAATAGAAAAAGATCAAACAAGGATTATAGAACAGTAATATGTGAACATAAATTTCTTTCAATTCAGACATGCAATTCTTATAACGACCATTTTCCAATTAATTAAAACTACAAAATGACATAATTCATGAAATAATTCATACCATCACATGCATTCATAGAGCAGATTTAAAACATGCAACCATTCATCATCACTTTTTTAAAAAACTTTTCAACAAAAAAACACCATGAGCTCATCACCAAAATTAACAAATCAATAAACAACAAGAAACATCATCCATAGATAGCATAATAGATGGTTTTAAACTTAGAATATTCTATCAATTTTCATCAAGTGAGAAACATTTATGCACAAGAAAATCCACTGACATACGAGAAATCATTATCTATCAACATTACCATTGGACTAAAAACCTTTTGAAAATAAACTACTTGCATTAAAACTATAAAATTGTTCAAGTGTCTTACATAAAGCTATAAAAAATAAATTGTAAATAGTATCTAGGTAGCCAATCTGACTTCAATCAACCAAACTTTACAATGAGGAGGGAATTCTAAGTTATAGGTAGAATTAACATCAATCTCTCCTATCAAAAATCAAGATCCACAAATTTGGGGCCCAGATCCACAATTATAGGCACGCCCCAGTTAAGTTTGAGTCTCCCTTTGCTAAAATCCTTGCACCTAGGAAGTACGTCATATGCCAATCTAGCCACTTAGCTACTCTTAGATGCCTTCTATTTGAAATAATCATCCATATTATTAAAAAATTGTTGCACTATTTCCTCCTCAAGTGCATCCACCCATTGTACCCTGAACATTGCTCTTTCATATTCTTTGGTAGTGGCTTTGTATATATCCTGTAGCTAGGAAACATTATGGGCAACGTCTCATAGATAAAACCTAACATCCTTGAGCTTAACCAAAATAAGCCCTTCATCATCATCTCCTTTCTTAATCATTTCCTCCAACCTATTACTCCATTGATCCTTCATTTCCTCGAAAGAAATTGAATCTACACTTGGTGAAGCCTCCTTACCAATCAATTCAACTATAATTCCATTCATGATCTTTCTTTCCTCAAACAAATCCTACTAAGCCTTCTGCAATATTCTTCTATGTTCCATGAGGACTTCTATTTTGAAGATCAATATATTCATGCAATTATCAAGGTAACCAAAATATTGATCTTCTAGAATGGAATACTCAATCACATCCGCTTTAGGCAACCTCTTCAATATTCTCAATTTCTTCATATGTTTGGCATATTTATCCTCTTCTCTTCCAAGCAACTTGATATATTCCCCTAGGGACTTGATTAGATCACCTACCTATTTATAAATCTTTGAACCAACAGTGAAAATATCCTTAGTATCCTTCTTAAGAAGGTCAATCTATTTCTAAATCACTTGTGATTTCCTCATTTCAATCAGCTCCTTCACCTCTTTGCGGCTTATTAAGACAACAACTTCTGATGGTGCTGGTTGTTAAGGAGTAGATGTGATTAGCTCTTTAAGAAAAGTCTTCATGTGCCCTACCTAAGCCTTGAGCTCATCCTTAGCCTACTTTTCCTTGGTAAGTTGTGACTTATTAGTGGTGGCTACAATATCGATCAGATTTATGTATTGATTTATTATCTAATTTCCTAGGTTGAAAGTGTTCATTTGATAATCTATGGCATTAATCTCCCTATCATCTTTATCAGCCATAGGTGTAGAAATATGCACTATCAATTCTCCATCATTAGCTAACCTTGTAGAGTGAACAACATGAGGTTCTTCTTTGGATTCACTTTATCTATCTCATTTACCATTTCATCCCATGTTACAAGTTAGGCCTGAACCTGTTGTCTCATTTCCAAATTCAATTTTAACCAAGTAGGTGTAGCTTGCCAGGTTACTACCTATTGAGCACTAGGAAGTGTGGATGAAAGAGGTTTAGAAGAAACTATTTGCATTGTTTGCTCAGAAGAGATTCTATCCCTCTCTTCTTGCTTTCTCTGGAATCTTTCCTATTCCATTCTCTCATTATGAGCTTTAATTTCTTCTATCTTTCTCCTTTCTTCTTCTTTTTATGCAGCTTCATCATCATCGTTTAACCTTTGTTGTACTAACTCCATTGCATGAAGTTCTTATTTTTTTGCTTTATCTTGCTCAGCTTTCATCTTTTGTTCCAACTCTCATGCAATTTCTTCTTCTTCGGCCTTCTTTTGTGCTTCAACAACTTCCTTTTCATGGGCTAGCTCTTCATTTTTCTTTCTTTGTTCTTCTTCCTCACTAGCCAACTCTTCATTTGCTAATTTCTAAGCACTTTCCATTATTTATTTATGCTCATCCTTGATCAAAACATCATTCATTACAACCTCACCCAACAAGCTTCCTTCTTGGAACTTAGTCTCTTCCTCTCCAACTTCTTCTTCATCTCTCTCAAGATACTCTTCCCATTCAACCTTTTCTTCCTGAAGGGGAGTTTCTTTAGAATATGAGGGTAAAGGGAAATCAGTCATATTAATCACAGGAGGTCCCTCTTCTTAAATAACTACTATTTATATTGTTATGGGTACATTATGAGAGGTATCCTTAGTTTGCATAGGCACCATAGAAGGGCCTTCCTTAGTAGTTCCTTCCCCAAGATACACAGTGGCTATGGGTGTAGCACTGAGACTTGAAATTACCCCTATATAAGCAGCCTCATAAGTAACCTTAGCCTTTTCAAAAGCTTCATTAACTCGTTTCATTGAGATTTATTCCTCTATTTAGGAAGGCTCTTCTGTGGATGTAACATATTTCTTCAATCTCTTGTATTACATTGTCTGAGTGGAAGAAGTGCACTCACTATTAGTATCCTTCTTCCTTGCAGCCTTAACTCTTGGTTTCTTTAGATGGAGGTTAAGCAATTTCAGGCTTCTATCCACCACTACCTGTGACACTTTACAAATAATAGTTTCCTCTTTTCCCATCCAATTGACTGGCTCCAACTTCTTGGTAACGACTTGATCCATTTCATAGTGAGGATCAAGAGTAATCCCATCATCTGTGATGCCTTCTAGTATATCCTTTGCAACCTCAAAATCCTTCATTTAGGGAATTTTTAATCTTTCATATCCCCTTTTCCTTACTTCAAACTGATCTTGTAGGTTGGCCCAAAATTCTTCCAGAAGTGGCCAATGATGGAGAAATTGTGAAGCATATAAACCATACATTTTCCTCTTAGGACCAAAGTCCTTCCTAGAATTATGATGTTTGAAATTCATGGACTGAAACTCCTCTGTTACCGTCTTAGCTACTATCGAAGAGGAAGATGAATAAAGCCCCAATTGCATTGGGAATGAGTGGTAGCTTGCCTTGTGTTGTGCAAAGAACTTGCCATTCACTTGTGTTGCTTGACGAGAAAACTCCATCAATACCCATCTATCACCACAACACCTTGCTAATTTCAAAGGATTCTCATCATATCCAAACAATTTGAAATAGGTGGATCTAGGGTATTGGTTAAAAAAATATCCCCACTCTTCAATAAACTCCATTGCCTCTCGAGACAATTTGAAACTAACATCACTTGTGAGTTGATTAATGATAGCATATAAAAATGCATCATTAACTATTTTAAAATGTTTCTTCGTTGTCTTCAGCTCTAGTTTTTCAGAGTAGTCCCAAACCTTCTTTTGATCTAGGCCCTCATCCATTGATCCTTAAGTAGTTAAACTAGAAAATTGTCTCATCCTTGCAACACAATATATCACATATGAAGACATATAGAATGTCTTGGTTTCTATTACTTCCAATAGTTGGTCATGGATATTTTCTAAAATTGTCTGTCCCTAATTCAAATATTGTTTTCCCTCTAGAATTAGTTGAATAAATGGAAACATCCAATTTTCAAAGATACAAGAGTTTTCCTTTTGAAATACTCTTGCAAACAATGTGATCATGTCTCCAATTTCCTTAGAGAAGTCAGACCTCTTAGGGTTAGGTGGTACCTTCTTTACTTCTTTCTTCTCTATCTTCAGCCACCTTTTTTTAATGACCCTCTTTTTCCCTTCCTCATCCACTACCCAGTGTTTAAGTGCATTAGCTTCAGACATAATCTTGAGATTAGGGAAAGGAGGAGGATAAAAAACTAGTCTAATCATTTCTTAGGTTAAATCAATTATTACATTTCCCTATGAATCAATGCATTTCCTCTGAGTTGGATTATATGTTTGTGCAATAGTTATTATAAATTCTAGACATTGCACTACAATGGGAAATGTAGCTACATGAACCAACCTAGACTCTATAATTCTCTTTTCCCTTGGGGTAGCGTCTGCTACAAAAGTATCCTTATGAAACTGGTCTAAATCAATATGTCCCACATGTGTGTCAGTGATCTTCATAACCCCAGATCTAGACTTGGATGGTACTGGGGTTCCTTGGAACTTATACTTCATTGTAATAGGAACCTATTTCAGTTTGTCTTTTACCCCTTGCTCCTTTTGATCTTCCTTCACCAATGACTTATTCTTCCAAGTCAGACATTTATTAATCACTTGCAATACTAACCATTATCAGAAAAAGGGAAGATATGTGAAGAATAGATTAGCACAAGAATTCATATTAAATCTCCTTTCATTCAAGAAAAATTCCCATTCTAGAAGTTAATTCAGCATTTTAGGGTTTCAAGTTTCAAATAGAATCAAGAACTTGGTCATTCTAAGCACAGTACTGAATTATATTAAAAGTCAAGTTTGGGGAAAACCTTGAACTTGAACTTAATATAACACCTTTCAATTCTATTGGACATCAAAATTGGGTTTTGGATTAACACCTATACCTATAGTGATAAACAGGGCTTGGTTTCACTCTGTGGTCCGATCTCACAATGTTTTCAAAAATCGGGATTAGGTTTTCACTAGGCAGTGACACCTAAAAATTGGAGTCGATAAAGGGTTCTCTCTGAGTTATGATCCCAATCGAAGATTGGAAGTTGGAATTGGGACATGGTTCAAAACTAGACCCAAAGGAGTGAACAAGTGTGAGTAACATCCTAAGTTCCAATCCTGATATTGTGTCAAAAGTCAAAATTGGGACATAGTTTGGAACTGAACGTTTACAAAACAAACATGGATACATCTACTCTAAGTTTCAATCCTGGCATTATGTCGGAAGTCAAAATTAGGTTCGCAACAATCAATGGAACTTACAACTATGTTAAGGGTTTGGTGTTAGTTTGAAATTCGATCTAGATTGTAAAGCGAGAGTCGGAGTCAAGACATAAAGTGATACATTATCAATAAATCTTAACATATTGAGGTAACAATCCAATCCCCAATCCCAATGGAATATCAAAAGTCAGAATCAAATCAAACAAAAGAGAAAGACCTAGATGGTGGTAAAAGCATAAGTGTAGTTCTGATTCCCGATTCTGAAATAGATGTGGGAATCAAGAATGAAACAATCGACTAACATGAAAGAAAAATAAACATAACAATATTTTTAAATCATGCCTTCAAGATCGAGAAATGTTTGGAGTTCAAGATTTTTGATTTTTAATAGTCAAAATTTCAAAATTTATCAAGTTTAACCCAAATTCAACTAGGTAGTATGGAAAACCCTAGAAAAATAGGGCATGATAGAATAGGAAATCCCATGAATGACAAACAAAACGTGAGGAAAAAAAAAGAAACAAACAAAAACCCAAAATGAAACTAAGAAAAATGAACCAAAAGGGTTTGAGAACTGACAAAAAAAAAACCACACCAAAGGGTGCTAAGAAAAGAAAACAAACCAAAAGAATAAAGAAGAAAAGAAAGAAAGAAACCAAAAATGTGAAACGATGGAAAAAAAAAATGTTGGCATACCAAAAATAAAGGGAAAACACAGGATAAGATTCCTACCTCCAAACAAAACCAAAAATCTGACAGCATGGGGAGAAATCCAAGTGCCTCCTCAAAACCTAACTCTTGGTGCCACTATGGTTTATCCATGAAAGTATACAATCCAAAATGAACAAAAGTTGAGGAGTGGTGGGAATAAAAGCCCATTCACGCATGTGAACGATTAGACATTAATGTGGTTTGATCAGGCTTTGGGATTGGGGAAGAAGTCATAAATGTGCCATCGGAAGAATGAAGGTAAGTGGGAGTCGGGATTAGGGTAGGGCATGACACTAAACTTTCAATGAGTGCAAATTTCAAGTGAAGGTCCAAAGTTTGAATCCCAAAAAAAAAATATGGATGTGGGAATCAGAATTGGAACAAAACATGAAACAAGAACTTTGGAAAATTTCTTAGTTTAAGTTCCAGTCTGAAGTCTGATTCCGAAAAAGACAAAGAAAGTCAAAAATCAGGATCAAGATGGAGACAAGAACTAGAACTCTAAAAAATTTCTTAATTCAAGTTCCGGCTCAATGTCCAATTCTGATACAAGAAAAAATGCACAAGAAAAGTGAAAGTATGGATTGGAACAAGATAGGAACTTACACCTTTAAGGGTATAAGGTGATGATTCTGATCTGAAACCCAAATTCGACAGAACAAATAAAACACAAGGAAAAGTGTGGGGATTAAGATTGGAACACAAACAGGAACTTGAACTTTGGAAAGCACCAAGTATGAGTGTTAGTCTGAAACCTAAACCTAAAAAACAAAGGAAAACTAGGACTTAGGAGAAAAAGAAAACAACTCCTAAGACGCGAAAGAGAACACCAAGGAAAAAAAATGAGGGACCCATTTTGACCAAAAAAAAAATGGGGTGGTTATGCAAGGAATAACAATTGGCAAGTCAACTAGGAAAATGGTTTACCCATTTACAAGATACTAAAGAATTCAGTCATCTAGAACCTCTGGTTTATGAAAATTTTAACTCAAGTATGATCAGTTACAATAAACGAGGCTGAGCTAGAATCTCAAACATGAATCAATGATAATAAGTTTGAATCTGAGTGTGTGCATGTATGGTGCATCTCTTTCCCTAAAGACTCTACCTATCCTTGAAACAATTGTATTAATATTCAAGCTACCTGAGTTTAGTCGTTTTAACTATCGTGCAATCATATCCTGGACATTCCTTCACTGCCAGCTAGGCATCTATAGCCCCGACAAAGATACCTCTAGTTCTCTCAATTCATTGCTCTACTACCATCCAAGTTTCCATAGCCCTAATAGAGATACTTGAATTACCCTTATAATATTGAGTTTTCCATGATTTATGCTTCTATTTTCTTTTCTTTTTTGCATGGGTTTTACTTGAAGAAATTATTTTCTTATCTTTTTCTCAATACTCAGATGTAGTAATCCAAAAATTGGGTTGAGAACTATAGTGGACCTCATGATAGTGTTAGGACTCAGATTTTTCACCTGAATCATGAATATAGTCACCCTAAGACAAATAAGCCCTTATGAAAATAGATGATTCTATCTAGTATGTGATAGATCCAGCCGTAGTTTATGAGATCACTTAAAATGTTCCTGCTTGTTCCTAACTTTTCAAACTATTATTAAAATGGGCATGCAACATAAGTCATGAAATGAAAGAGCTTGACAGACATACTTGAAAATACCTAAATCAATTTCTCTGTCATAGTATCCTTAGCATACTTTGAATAACTGCCCTTTACTTTGAAATGGAGAAAATGAAGGTCCCAAAAAATAGAAAGAAAAGAAGAACAAAAAAACAAACAAACAATAGACAAAAAAAATGGAAAACAAAGGAAAAACAAACAAACAAGAAATGAGAAAACAATAGAAAAATGAACTACATATATACAATTAGACAAACGATCAAACCTTCATGGGCTGAAGTAATGTTTGAGAAACTATCCATTGACCAGCAATGGAATAGGTTCTCCTATTAAGGTGCTTAACCAGAAGGCATTCTCACCAAGGATCTTAGTGATCTGATACAGACCCAACCAAAGTCTATCAAAATTTGTATAATCACCCTTCCTCTCACTAGCTTTGTCCCATAACAACACAAAGTTTATAAAGGTTTGAAGGCCTTGATTTTAGCTCTCTTGTCAAACCAACATTTGACTACAGCCTCATGTTTGGAAAAATGCTACAAAGTAGCATCCCTCTATTCTTCTAGATTAAGAAAATTAGTTACTTAGACCTCTATCCTATCATCATTAAAATAGAACTCTTGCATAAATCATAGAATGGGTATCTGTAGATGAATAGGAAAGACTAGTTCTTGGCCATAGACTAACTTAAATGGTGAGTTTCCTAAGATGACTTTGATTCTAGTCCTATATGCCCATAAGGAAAATCTAAATTGTGTGTGCTAATCCCTAGGATTACTTTCTAGCAACCTCTTAATTACCTCCAAAAAAATTATTATTGGAAGAATTTTCTATCCCATTTCCCTATGGATATTAATTAGATGAGTAATTAGATGAGTACTTCAAAACAAATTTATGTTCATATGCCCACAAGATAAACTGAGTGGAAGAAAAGGTAGGGTCATTATCACATACCAGAGAAAATGGTACTCCAAACTTGGTAATGAAATATTGATTGAGGAATTTGATAACGACATCAATGGTACTATTCCTGCAAGGTTGAGCTTTGGTCTAGTGTGTGCAATAATCCATCGTAGTCAAAATAAACCTGTAACCTGCAAAATAATTTAGATTAATTACCCTGACAAAGTCTAATTCCCATTGGGAAAATGACCTTACCTTGTATACTGCTTATAGGGGCATTGTTGGATTACATTCCTTGGATGCTGAGGTCTGACATGTGTGACATATCCTAGCATGTTGATGAGCATCTCAGAATACATGAGGCCAATAATAAATGGATCTCAAAATCTGATGTGCCATGGCATCGGTTGAACCATGCCCAATACCATGTTTACCATGAAACTCAACAACGGTATGTTTTCCCTACTACTGATCTAGGCCATGCAAATAGACACCTTCAAATTTCCTCTTGTACAAGGCTCCTCCTTTGATCATATAATGAGCACTCTTCAATCTTAGTGCTTTCCTTTGCATGGAATTCATCTCCTCAAGACACTTATTGTTCAGTAGTGAGAAAATCAAATCTGCATACCAAGGATTACCTATGAATGATTGTATAGTATACTGTTGGCAAGTAATCTTGGTGTCAACATCAGCCATCACCTTGGATAAGCCTTGTCCTTGAACCAGCTTCATTGGGTTAATTTCAAGGTCGAATTCCTATAGAATTTTCATCCATTTTTCCCTTCTTTCTCCTAGCTCACTCTGCATAAGAAGGGACTTTACTGCAGGGTCAGGAACTATGGTTGTAATTTGATTGCATAGAATGTAGTGACAAAACTTCTTAACCGCTCGCACCAGTTTGAAGGCCTACTTCTCCAAGGGTTGATATCTGATCTTAGCATTCTTGAATGGGGAACTCATAAAAGCTATTGGTTGTTCGTCCCCTTCACCTTTATGTTGTGTCAAAACAACAAGACATGAATGATCATATGTGAAAGAATAAATATAAAAAGGCATTAAATAGTTGAGACTAGCTAAAAAAGGTTCCTATGAGATAGACTATTTGATCTATGAGAAGGCAGCCTTAGCCTCATTATTCCATTCAATCTTCACTTCCTTCATCATCTCATTGAAAGGTTTGACAATTTCTATGAACCCAGTTGCAAACTTTCTTATGAAATTTATCTTTCCAAAGAAAGATCTCATCTCCTTTTTGCTACTAGGCATGGTCAATTTTAGAATGGACTCCACTCTATCTGGGTTGATTTAAATCCCTCTCTTTGATATTATATGTCCCAAGAGTTTTCCTTCTGAGACCCCAAACACAAATTTCTTCAGGTTGAGGGATACACCATAGCTTATACATTTTCCAGGTACCTTTGAAAAATATGCACTGTGGTCTTCCCTATTCTTGGAAAATACAATTAGATCATCGATGTAAATGATAATAAATTTACCTACCAGATCTTTAAATGCAATGTCCATTGTGCACTGAAAGATGGCTCTAGTGTTAATGAGACCAAATGACATCCTTCGATTGGAAAATGTCCCCCAATTGGTAGTGAATTTGGTCTTCATTTTGTCTTCATAGTTAACCAGCACTTGATTGTACCCTAAATAGCCATGCAAGAATGACATCATCTGTGAACCATTAACTATATATAGCACCTCATCAAGAGAAGGAAGTGGGTAGTTATCTTTTTTTGAAGCTTTATTGAGGTTTCTAAAGTCGACACACAATCTTATTTCCCCATTCTCTTTACGAATAGATGCCATATTTGTAACCTAGGTCAAATGCCTCATTGGAAAAATTATTCTTGCTGACAGTAGCTTATATACCTCTTTAAGAATCAAAGGATCGATTAAGGCATTCACTAGATGCTTCTTTTAACACAATGGTTTCACTTTAGGTTTCAAAGGGATAGTGTGTGTTATCATCGATGTATCAAAGGTTTTCAGATCCTCATACCCCCAAGCAATTGATGTTATATCTGCTTTCAATACTCTCAAGATTTTTTCCCTAATTTCCTTAGGACAAGTCTTTCCAATGAATATGTTTCTCTCTGGGCCTGAATCTACCAAATTGCATGACTCATACTTTCCTCCATTAGTATTGGTAGCCAGTTTCTCATGGGCTCGAGGATTAGAATCGAAGATCCTCTCTAGTGCTACCATTCCCTTAGGAATGTTGTCTGTTTTTAGATTCATTATACCCTCTGTATCGTAATCTTTTGGAACCCAGTCTCCCTGAACCCTATCAAAATCATCAATGATTTGTCCTTCAAAGACATCTGAACTTGCCAAAAAGGAAAGGATATGTTGATTGTCATAAAAAACCTAGAAGTTCCAAACATTATTAGGGATGGCAGGGATTAACACTAATTTGATAGAGAAGCTTTTTAGCTTGGAATCCTACATAAGCTCCAAAGTACTAGTAGCCACAATGAGTGCATCTGTGATCTAGCTATCTTCTCTAGGAATCAACTTAATATTGAAAGCATTGAAATCTTCGATCAAGTTCCATACCCTATTTCTGTATGCAACCAAACTTTTATTGTGGAATGTGTATTGGTTGTGAACCTGCTTAACTATTACTTTAGAATATTCCATTACTTTTAGAGCTATCACTTTCTTTTGATGCACAAAAATCAGTCCTCTAGCAAGTGCCTCGCATTCTGCAATGATATTAGTACAATAAAACTATAACCTATAAGAAGCAAAGTAAGTTTTCCCTTTCAGGTTGGTTAGTTCCACTCTAGCTGCACCCTCGGTTTTAGATTTGGAACCATCAAATTTGAGGATCCACAGTTGATCTTGGACTAGGTTTTCTTTCATTAGGTCAGTTGTGGATGATTGCTTAAGAGGAATAGGTGGCAGCTCAAACTGGTTTGAGATATTAAGATTGGGTGAATACTGTAAATAATTATTGTGAGGTACTTCATCAAGATTTAAAATATGTGTGAAGAATGTTTCTTGTACCTCATCATGTTTAATAGTTCTACAACCCATTCTCTTTTTGAGTAATTCCCTAGGAATTGGAAGGTTAGCAAGGGTGGGGGTATTAGACTATTTCTGAAGTTCCTCATCCCATTTTTGTAAATTGGAAAATAGGATCTAAGTTTGACCAACTAGGGGTAAGACTTCTTCTTAGGTACTATTCATCCTTTTAAAAATAGTTGCATCCTTAGCTTCAAATGGAACTAATTTGGAGGTGTTTTGGGATTGTATCTACAAGTCTCTCCTAACTAACAAACATGACTCAAAATGTCTAAATAGCGTTGAAATGTCAACTTCGAATGGTTCTAGTAATGAATCTGGCACTAGTTCGAGAGTAACAAACTCCATAAATCAACCTCTTCTCCAAGGATTGACTTATCTTATTGCAATTTTTAAATTAAAACTCGCTAGTTGATGGTGGCCATAGGGTCACTATTCTCTAAAGGCTGTGAGCAATCAGGATTAAACATTGAAAAGGTCATAATTTCTTCCCTCATATAAACTCTTATCTCAGTTTCATAATAGGCTACTTCATTAGGGTGGTCATATTTCATGATCATATGTTTCAGATGAGGTTTGCTTTCAATCCTAATCTAAGTTTCTACCCTTTTCCATGGTAGCCACATGTGCGAGAAGTCTAGGCAGAGGTAACCTTTGATAGCCTCCATCAAGTCCTAGCTTAACAACATGCCATACATTTTAGGGATATCAACAACTTGAATACCCAGATAGCTTTAAATTTTTGGGTATGGCCCAATCTACACATGCACATTTTTTAATTCCCCTATGACATTAACTTTAGTTTTAACTAACTGTATAACTTTCTTGTGAGTTTGAACTAGGTTAAAGCCCAACTTTTTACAAATAGAGAAAGGCATAACATTACCTGAGGCTCTATAATATAAAAGGTAGTTATGTAGATTCTTCTCAAAAATTCTCACACTCAAAAGGAATGGGGGTGTTCCTATCTTACCTCTATACAGGGATGCGTTCATGTTAGTAGCTGGAATTGCCTTAGTCTTTCCTTTCAACTAGTCTGCCTCTTCCAAGACTTTCAACATGATTTCACGTTGAGTGGAAGGCCACTTCAAAATTTCAAAGAATGATAGAGATTTCATTTTATTTTTCATTTGTTAAATGAAATTGAATTCCATGTTATTATTCATATGATGCTTAGGAACGAAAGCAGAGTTACCTTTGTTTGGAAACTCAGGTGGGCCTTTTGGTGGAGGCAGATTATTGTTGGTATTCTAGTTAGGGGGGACCATTTGTTGGGAGGGGCAGATGTAGTAAATATCCCCTTGTTTTGATTCCTCAGAAAATGGCCTTCCTTGGCCTAGAAAGCCTGAGCGTCACATGTATCTGCTTCTAGTTCATTTTATTCTTGCATGGGAAACTAATATTCTTCATCATAGGTCTCAAAATCCATGGTTGTATCCACAAATCTGCCATCTTTGTTGGGAATACCCTGTGGTGTTTGGGAATCAGCTTGTGCAATCTTAACCATTTTTTCCATCTTTGGGTAGTTAACTTTAGAATGTAGGGAAGTGTCATGTAATCTGCACCAATTAGTTATGAAGTTCAAATCTACAACATTTGTAGTATGTGGCTTATCTTCATTGGATTGATAGTTATGGAGAACTCCTCCATTTTTTGGTCTAGTGTCCCATTATTGGTTGTTGGGTCTTTGGTTGCATCCCCTATTCTGATTCTGATAGCTCTGACTCTGGTAATTCTAGTTCTAGAAAATTCTTTGATTCCAATTACTGTTAGGGGTTGGAATAATTTCCTTGGTTGGAATACCCTCCCTGATTCTGATAATTTTGATTCTAATTTTGGTTTGAGGGGGGTTCAACTTGAATTGGGCCATCTGATTGGTCACTTAGGATAAAGTTTTCTTGAAAGTCTCTAACTTTGTTGTCAAATGAGCAGTACACTCACTTTCTATAGTTATTACAACTAATGGTGAGTCATGGGGTTATACCCTCCGATATGATTATGAGAATTCTAAGTTTGTTGGGAGGAATCTAAAGTACCACCATTGACCCATGATAACAGGGGTGGAGGTTGTAATTCAGCCAAAGGTCCATAGGTAGAGTGAGACATCCCTAGGACCGTATTGAATAGAGGGGTTGCATTAGGCATCCCCAGATATCCTAGGAGAGGGAAGAACCCTCCCAAACCACCTAATTATGAACTTATCTACTATTGTAGTTTGATGGCTAGGTGATATGGTTTAGACAGCTAATTAATGTCTAGTGCAAGGTAGGTTCTTTATAGAAATAAGCCAATCAGCAGGTCTATGGCCTTTAGGTACGCGTAGATGGCAATATTCTTAGCCACTAGGTATGGTTCTTGTAATCGTTTGTACTTCCTCTAGAATCATGTATTAAATAGAGGCAATGGTTCATGTGGTTTGTTCCTAATTGTAGAAAATTGGTGATATAGGATAGCTGGGTGTACATAGACCCAAAATTGGTTGATAAAGGCATCCTCTAAATTTTTGCAGCTCAAGATGGACCCAGTAGGAAAGTTCAAGTACAAATTGTAGGCTATTTCTCCTAGTGAATAGAGGAATATTCTACATGCAATGTCATGATGGGCTATTTGAGCCTGAGTGCAAGAATCTTTAAATGCCTGGATGTGCTTTTCAGCACTTCATGACTCTCCATGGGCATACCTAGGACAAAACTTCTCTGGATCATTAGGCATCTCATGTATGCCACTAGGAATGGTTCCCAATGGTGAAGGATTATTGGAAAATAATGTCATTGGTGGTGGTGGATTTGGTTGTGCCAGTTGTGGTATTAATGAAAACCCAGGTGGAGTGAGTGGTGGTGTTAACAATGGTGGGATCGAAGTCCTAAGGGTTCTGGGTCTAGTTGGAGTTCAACTAATGGTTTAGGATTCGTGGTAGATCTCAGAACTCTTTCAAACCCATTTGGTGAAAAGGACCCAATTCACTCCAGTTTGTTCCTTTAGGGCCTCCTTCTAGCACCAATTTTTTTGATGGTCAAAAGTAACACAACAATGTTAAAAAGAATATTTCTACTATATTTCTCCTAAAAAAGAAAAATGATCTAAAACCACCTATCTTCCAAGGTCTATGTAGTTGGTTCTCAACTGTGTTGTCATCATTCAATGGTCCATGAAACCATAATGTTCAAGGGGCCATTGTTGGTAAATGGATACAAACTAGGTAGTTCAAAACAATTTAACATGGGGGGTTTCAAATAAATAGAAAAATATAAATCAAGGATTATAGAACCATAATATGTGAACAATTATTTCTTTCAATTCAAACATGCAATTCTTATAATGAGCATTTTCAAATTAACTAAAATTGTAGAATGACATAATTCATGAAATAGTTCATACCGTCACATGCATTCACAATATAGATTTAAAACGTGCAACCATTTATCATCACTTTTTAAAAAATATTTTCAATAATAAAATACCATGAGCTCATCACCAAAATTAATAGATCAATAAACAACAAGAACCATCATCCACAAATAACATAATAGATGGTTTTAAACTTGGAATCTTCTATCGATTTTCATCAGTTGAGAAATATTTATGCGTAACAAAATCCACTAGCATATGAGAAACCATTATCTATCAACATTACTATTGAACTAACAAACTTTTGAAAATAAACTAGCATTAAAACTATAAAATTGTTCAAGTGTCTTGCATAAAGCTATAAAAAATAAACTGTAAACAGTATCTAGGTAGCTAATCTGACTTCAATCAATTAACCTTTACAATGAGGATGGAATTCTAAGTTATAGGAAAAATTAACACCAATCTCTCCTATCAAAAATCAAGATCCACAATTTTATGGGTGCCCCCAGTTAAGTTTGAGTCTCCCATTGCTGAAATCCTTGCACCTAGGAAGTATGCCATATGTCAATCTAACCAAAATGTGAATGGGAGTCACTGCTTTGTTCACTGTTGATCACCATGCCCAATCCTTGGTCTTTCAAAACTGACCTGGAGTTGTCCACTCATTCAAAAATAGATCTGAAGATGTTGTCTTAGGGAACTTGGAGATAGTTAACATTTTTGACATCATCCATTTCAGAAAATGGAATATTCCCTTATCACTTAGCTACACTTAGATGCCTTCTGTTCGAAATAATCATCCATATTATTAAAAATTTCCTACACTATTTCCTCCTTAGGCACATCCACCCATTCTACCCTGAACATTGCTCTTTCATATTCTTTGGTAGTGGTTGTGTATATATCCTTCTGTTGGGCAACATTCCAGGCAGTTTTTCATACATAAAACCTAATGTCCATGAGCTTATCTAGAAGAATCCCTTCATCATCATCTTCTTTCTTAATCATTTCCTCCAACCTATTACTCCATTGATCCTTCATTTCCTTGAAAGAAATCAAATCAGCACTTGGTGAAGCCTCCTTACCAACCAGTTTAGCAATAATTCCCTTCACAATCTTTTTTTCCTCAAACAAATCCTATTGAGCCTACTGCAATATTCTTCTATGTTCCATGCGGAATTTTTTTTTGAACATCAATATATTCATACACTTATCAAGGTAACCAAAATCTTGATCTTCCAGAATGGCATACTCAATCACATCTATTTTAAGCAGCCTCTTCAATATTCTCAATTTCTTCATATACTCGACATATTTATCCTCTTCTCTTCCAAGCAACTTGATATATTCCCCTAGGTACTTGATTAGATCACCTACCTCCTTATAAATCTTTGAGCCAGCAGTTAAAATCTCCTCAGTATCCTTCTTAAGAAGGTCAATCCATTTCTCCATCATTTGTGATTTCCTCCTTATTTCAGTCAGCTCCTCTGCCTCTTTGAGGCTTATTAAGACATGAACTTCTAATGGGACTAGTTGTTCAGGAGTAGATGTGATTAGCTCTTTAAGAAAAGTCTTCATGTGCCCTACCTAATCCTTGAGCTCATCCTTATCATGATTTTCCTTGATGAGTCATGACTTAGTAGTGGTGGCTACAATATCAATCAGATTTATTTGTTGATTTCTTGTTTGTTTGCCTAGATTGACAATGTTTATTTGATAATTTGTGGATTAAAGCTCCCTGTCATATTTATCAGCAATAGGTGTAGCAATATTTGCTATCAAGTCTCCATCATCAGTTAACCTTGTAGAGTGAACAACACGAGGTTTCTTCTTTGAATTCACTTTATCTATCTCCTTTACCATTTCATCCCATGTTACAGGTTAGGCCTGAAACTGTTGTCTCTTTTCCAAATTCAATTTTAACGAAGTAGGAGCAGCTGGCTAGGTTACTACTTGTTGAGCACTAGGAAGTGTAGATGAAAGAGGTGTAGTAGAAATTATTTACATTGTTTTCTCAGAAGAGATTTTTTCCATCTCTTCTTGTTCTTTCTATAATCTTTCCTATTCCATTCTCTCATTTTGAGCTTTAATTTCTTCTATCTTTCTCCTTTCTTCTTCTTTTTGTGCAACTTCCTCTTCATTATTTAACCTTTGTTGTTCTAACTCCATTCCACAAATTTCTTCTTCTGCTAGCTCTTCATTATTCTCTCTTTGTTCTTCTTCCTCATTAGCTAACTCTTCATATGTTAATTTCTGAGCACTTTCCATTATTTCTTTTTGCTCAACCTTGGTCAAAACATCATTCGTTACAGCCTCACCCTACAGTCTTCCTTCTTGGAACCCAATCTCTTCCTCTCCAAATTATTCTTCATCTATTTCAAGATACTCTTCCCATTCAACCTTTTCTTCTTGAAGGGGAGTTTCTTTAGAATCTAAGGGTAAAGGGGAGCTACTCACATTAATCATAGGAGGTCCCTCTTCTTGAACAACTATTGTTTCTATAGCTATGGGTATAGTAGGAGAGGTATCCTTAGTTTGCATAGGCATTGTAGAAGGGCCTTCCTCAATAGTTTCTTCCCCAAGATACACAGTGGCTATGGGTGTATCTCTAAGACCTAAAACAACCCCTATACTAGTAGCCTCATAAGTAACCTTAGCCTTTTGCAAAGCTTCATTAACCTGTCTCATTGATATTTCTTCCTCTATTGAGGCAGGCTCCTCCTTGGCTGCAACAGTTTTCTTCAATCTCTTGTATTTCCTTATCTTAGTGGAAGAAGTGGGTTCACTACTAGAATCCTTCTTCCTTGCAGCCTTAACTCTTGGTTGCCTTAGATGAAGGTTAAGCCATTTCAGGCTTCTATTCACCACTACCTATGACACTTTATGAATATTAGTTTCCTCTTTTCCCATCCAATTGGCTGGCTCCAAATCCTTGGAAACCACTTTATCCATTTCATAGCGAGGATCAAGAGTAATCTCATCATCAATGGTTCCTTCTTGTATATCCTTTGCAACCTCAAAATCCTTCATTTGAAAAATTTTCAATCTTTTGTATCCCCTTTTCCTTACTTCAAATTGATCTTGTAGGTTGGCCCAAAATTCTTCCAGAAGTGGTCAATGATGGGGAAATTGTGAAGCATATCAACCATACATTTTCCTCTTAGGATCAAAGTCCTTCCTGGAGGTATGATGTTTGAAATTCATGGACTGAAACTCCTTTGTTGCTATCTTAGCTACTATCGAAGAGGAATAGGAATAAAACCCCAATTGCATTGGGAATGAGTGGCAGGCTGCCTTGTGCTATGCAAAGAACTTGGCATTCACCTCTACTGCCTAATGAGAAAACTCCATCAATACCCATATATCACCATAACACCTTAGTAATTTCAAAGGGTGCCCATCATATCCAAACAATCTGAAATAGGTACATCTGGGATATTAGATAAACAAATATCCCCACTCTTCAATAAACTCCATTTCCTCTCAAGACAATCTGAAACCAACATCACCTGTGAGTTGATTAATGATAGCATATAAAAATGCATCATTAACTCTTTTAAAATGTTTCTTCACTATCTTTAGCTCCAGTTGTTCATAATAGTCCCAAACCTTCTTCTGATCTAGGCCCTCGTCTAATGATCCTTCAGTAGTTAAACTGGGAAACTAGCCCATCCTTGTAGCACAATATATCACATATGAAGACATATAGAATGTCTTGGTTTATGTTACTTTCAATAGTTGGTCATGGATGTTTTCTGAAATTATCTATCCCCAATTAGAATATTTTTTCCCCTCTAGAATATATTGAATAAATGGAAACATCTAGTGTTCAAAGATATGAGAGTTTTCCTATCTAAATACTCTTGCCAACAATGTGATCATGTCTCCACTGTCCTAAGGGAAATCAAACCTCTTAGGGTTAGGTGGTACCTTCTTTACTAATTTCTTCTCTTTCTTTAGCCACCTTTTGTTAATGACCCTTTTGTTCCCTTCCTCATCTATTTCCTAGTGTTTAAGTACATTAGCTTGAGATATAATCTTGAGATTAGCATAAGGAGGAGGATCAAAAACTACTCTAATCATTGTTGGGGTTAAGTCAATTATTACATTTCCCTATGGATCAATGCATTGCCTCTAAGTCAGATTGTAAGTTTGTGCAACAATTAATATAAATTATGGACATTCCACTACAATGGGAAATGTAGCTACATGAGCCAACCCAGACTCTACAATTCTCTTTTCCCTTAGGATATCGTCTGCTAAAAAAGTATCTTTATGAAACTAGTCTAAATTAATATGTCCCAAAAGCATGTCAGTGATCTTCATAACCCCATATCCAAACTTGAATGGTACTTGGGTCCCTTGGAACTTATACTTCATTATAACAGGAACATGTTCTTGTTTTATCCTTTTACTCCTTTCTCCTTTTGATGTTCCTTCACCGAGGACTTCTTCTTGAGTCAGACATTTGTCAATCACCTGCAATACTGACCATTATCAGAAAATGGGAAGACATGTGAAGAAAATATTAGCACAAGCATTCATATTAAATCTCCTTTCATTCAAGAAAACTTCCCATTCTAGAAGTTAATTCAGCATTTTGGGTTTCGGGTTTGGGATAGAATCAAGAAACTGACCATTCTAAGCATAGTACTGAACTATATCAAAAGTCAAGATCAAGGAAAACCTTGAACCTAAACTTAATATAATGCCTTTCAATTCCATCGAACATCAAAATTGGGTTTTGGATCAACACCTATACCTATAGTGATAAACATGGCTTAGTTTCACTTTATGGTTTGATCCCACAATGCTTTCAGAAATCAGGATTAGGCTTTCACTAGGCAATGACACTTAACAAATGGAGTCAATAAACGGTTTTCTTTGAGTTTTGACCCTGATGGAAGATTGAAAGTTAGAATTGGGACATGGTTTTGATTAGACCCAAAGGAGTGAACAAGTGTGAGTAATGTCCTGAGTTTCGATCCTGACGTTGTGTCAAAAGTCAAAATCAAGACATTGTTTGGAACCAGACATTTGGAAAAAAATAGGGATAAGTCTACTTTGAGTTCTGACTTGGATGTTGTTTTAGAAGTCAAAATCAGGTTGGAACTAAGTGATGGAACTTATAACTATGTTAAGGGTTTGGTGTCAGTCCAAAATATGATCCTAATGGTAAAGCGAGAATGAGAGTCAGGACATAAAGTGATACATTATAAAAAATGCTTAACATATTGAGGTAACAAACTGATCCCTGATCCTAATGGAATATTGAAAATCAGAATTAGATCAAATGAAAGAGCGAGACCCAGATGGTGGTAAAAGCACAAGTGTAGTTCCAATTCACAATTCCAAAATAGATGCGAGAATGGGGAATGAAACAATCAAATAACATGAAGGAAAAATAAACGTAACAGTATTTTTAAATCATGCCTCTGGGATTGGGAAATGTTTGGAGTTCAATATTTTTTATTTGCAATGGTTGTAATTTCAAAATTTATCAAATTTAAACCAAATTCGAATAGGTAGTATGGACAACCCTAGAAAAATAGGGCACAACAAAACAAGAAATCCATGAATGACAAATAAAACAAAACAAAAACCCAAAACGAAACCAAGATAAATGAACCAAAAGGGTTTGAGAACCAAGAAAAAAAGAATGCACCAAAGGGTGCCAAGAAAAGAAAACAAACCAAAAAAGGGAAACGATGGACAAAAACAAATGTAGGAAAACCAAAAACAAAGGGAAAACACAGGACAAGATGCCTACCTCCAAATGCAACCAAAAATTTGATAGCACAGTGAGAAATCCAAGTGACTCCTCAAACCATAACTCTCGGTGCTACTCTAGTTTGTTCTGTGAAAGTATACAAGCCAAAATGAACAAAAACTGAGGAGCAGTGGGAATAAAAACCCATTCATGCATGTGAATGATTAGACATTAATGTGGGTTGGTTTGGCCTTGGGATTAGGGCAGAAGTCATAAATGCACCATCACAAGAATGAAGGTAAGTGGGAGTCAGGATCTAGGTAGGGCATGACACCAAACTTTCAATGAGTGCAAAGTTCAAGCGAAGGTCCGAAGTCCAAATCCTAATAAAAGAAGATGGATGTGGGAATCAGAATCAGGACAAAACATGAAACAAGAAGTTTAGAAAAGTTCTTAGTTTAAGTTCCAGTCCAAAGTCCAATTTTGAAAAAGACAAAGAAATTCAAAAATTAGGATTGGGATGGACAGGAACTAGAACTCTAAAAAAGTTCTTAATTCAAGTTTTGGCTCGATCTCCAATTCTATTACAAGAAAAAATGCACAAGGAAGAAAAGTAGAAGTCGGGATTGGAACAAAAACAAGAACTTACACCTTTAAGGGTATAAGGTGATGGTTCTGATCCAAAACCTGAATTCGACATAACAAAAAAAATAGAAGGAAAAGTGTAGGGATTGGGATCAAAACATAAACAAGAACTTGAACTTTGGAAAGTACCAAGTATGGTGTTAGTCCAAAACCTAAACCCAAAAATCAAAGGAAAACCAAGACTTAGGAGAAAAAGAAAACAACTCCTAAGACCTGAACAAGAACACCAAGGAAAAAAACAAGGGGGGCCCATTTTGACCAAAAAGAATGGGGTATGCAAGGCATAACACCTCCCAACAATATGGTAAGAACTTGGGCTATGATACCATTGTAGTATCCCACCCCAATTGGAACAAATCTTTTTTGATATTGCTCAGTTTGATATATGAAATATTTTTTCAAACAATTACCACAATATCAATTTCACAAATTCAAGGCCTCACATACATAAGGGATATAGTATTTTATTCATTCATTCTATACATGAAGAATTACAACCATTTAAAAGCTAGATAATCACTACTATTTTTCACAAAAATAATACATTGTTGAAGCATTACAATATTCAATGCATAATTTTTTTAAACTTGGATGTGATGCTATAGTTTGTCCATGTGCAACCAATATTTCTAAGAAAATACAATGATTGAACCCTTGGAAATTATAGCCACAAATCCTAGATTGAACTAATTCTAACCTGTGTTGCTATCCAAAACTTTGGTGCCCTTCTCTTGCGAATAGGTAAAGGAAAGAACCACGACCCCTCTCCTAACATCCTGCAAACCCCACACAGTTCCCAATTGGGAAGATGCACTTAGTATTACCCTCACATCCCTTGTATGTTCAAACCTAACCTTCCTTTTAGTCACATGGCTGACACGGATTTAAAACTAGTGGCCTTATTCCCTAATGTTGGTCTCTCAATCTTCCATGCATCTTGTAGAATAAGCTACCCAACACTTCTTGTGATCAAGGATGAATAATTTAACTAATGCAAGGAACTTCCCACTAGGAATAGACTCTTAGCTCACCTACAACATTTCCCCATGGGTGATCCCACAATATTGGTTTACAATTTTTGGCCAAACTGGACACTGAACTGATTTTTTCTAACTAAATCTTCACTTTCGGGCACCTATAACAGCTAAACCGTGAGGAATTTGAAGATGATGCAAACTAGTGGTTTGTGAATTTTTTTTTGTAGATTCTAAATATATATTTTTTAAAATTTTTGGAATCAGATTGCACTTCTTTTTCCATGTCCTTTAAAAACTAGTTTTTTTCAGTAAACACCATTTTTAAGGACTGATGCTCACCGTATACAACATAAATTTTTTTCCATGAAGGATAAAATTCTTTTTTTTCCAAATTTAGATTTTTAATTACGATATCTAGCACTTTCATTTGCTTTCATAGTGTTTTATTGAATATTTTTTCCTCAATCAAGTTTCGAAGTCAAACCAATTATAATTTAGACATAGGCGGACCGTATACAACATAACTTTTTTTGTGTGTATCAAAATTCAATTTTTTTTACTGGATCAAGGAAATCAATATCTAGTACACTGATATTTTTCAAAAAAAAAAATTGATAATCTACTATTTTTCCACATGTGCAGAATAGAGAACTTGATTTTCAGTGAAAAACCTACATTCACAAGAAATAAAAAATAAATATAATAATCAAATTAAATTTATTTAAAATTATACTTTTTGGGAAGCTTATAATAAGGACTGCATACTCACAAAAAAGTAAATTTTAAATGAATTCATTTGATCCCCCAAAAGATAAATCAAAATTGGTTTTTTATCAGCATTTTGATGGGTGTAAAGGAGACTCCATTATAGGTATGGTTTAAAACTAGCGAGGTTCTATCCAAGGGGGTTTGATCTAAGGTGGTTTAATGAAACCCTCTTCAATTGGAATCCTTTAAAAGGAAATTTTCAATGCTTAAATCATTATATTTTCTAAAAATATGCGATTTTAGCAAAAATCAGGATCTCTGAGAAAGTGTAAACCAGTATTGTGGGATCACCTCCATGTCACCTTAGATGCTTGTCTAAGATGCACCAATTGGTATAGATAGAATAATGGGTCAAAAAGAAGTGAAATGTTAGCAACAATAATAAAGTAAATGTCTCCTATAATCACCCTTTGCAAACAATTCTAGACTATCCCTAAAAATAACCAGAACTATGGAAATGATGATCAATATATCTGCGAACTCTTCCTAAATTCTTAAAACCCTAGATTGAATATTCTCTTGAATGCATTGATGTGTAATGTACAACCCCTAAATGGATCTATTCACAAGCATCCTTGGGATATCTTTCACTCCTTTAGCATGCTATTCCTCATGGGGGTTTTTATCCTCAAGAATCCAAGTCTTTCAAGACTTTCTAGTCCAACCAATAAACCCTTATCAATTTTCTCCAAAATATGAATGTGAAAATGAGATCACAAATTGGCTTTTATATCTCCCTCCAATTTCAATGGCCAAGTTGGGAATTTAAAATTAATTAATTTAATTTATTTCATATCTTATACCTCCTTTAAGTTGGTGCCAACTTTATGAAATAAAATATATGTTAATAAAACTCCTTATATCACCTTTGTCATAAAGTCATTAAAATATATATAGTGCATAAATTTAAATAGATTAATTTAACTTTATTATTAACGTTATTTAAAATTCATACACATGACCATGATAAATGTCAAGATAAATCTATGGTGGGAATCCACCAACATTCTTGATATGGAAATACTACAAACTGACCAAGATGCTAACCACCTAGTGACTTACTAAAAATAGTATGGGAAATGTGTGTAAATCATGCTCTAGAAGGTACACAACAATAACAGTGGAAAAATTGAGCTAGTAAACACTAATTAAGCATAAATGGTTGACTAACCAATCAAAAACACCCCTAGAGGGGCCCCCTAACTATCTTGTTAGTCCATAGGGATCAAGTGATAGAATAACTTCAACAACTGATCACTATCTAGGAAAAGGGGACATTACATATTTACTCAATTTTAGACCTAAGCTTGTTGGTGTTGGAGTAGGATTTTTGTTTTGCATTTTATACCTCTTCAAGCTATATGTTGCATACTTTAACTGAAAAATAAATATACCATTTTCATTTGTTGCACTGCTATGCCTAGAAAATATCTTAACAACCATAAGTATGTCATCTCAAACTCATTTTTCATAGCATCTTTGAAATCAACAATGAGGATACTTTCATTCCCCGTAAAGATTAGATCATCCACATATAAAACAATAATTAAAATATTTCCATCACTTTTTTTATATCTAGATAGTATGATCACCATCTCTTTTTCTAAATCCATTTCTCGAAAAGTACGAGTCTATTCTACTATACCATACTCATGGTGCTTGCTTCAATTCATAAAGAGATTTCTTTAGCCTATACACCTTGTCTTATTTTTTAGAACCTCATATCCAAGTGGTTGCTCCACATACACTTCCTCTTTTAATACTCCATTTGAGAATGCTAACTTCACATTCATTTGATATACCTTTCATTTGTGTTGGGTTTATGTTGCTAAGACTACCCTCACATTCTCCATTCTTGCAATTGGAGCATATGTTTCATCATAGTCTTTTCTGAGCCATTATTTGTATTCCTTGACAACTAACCTTGATTTATTCATTTCAATCCTTCCCTCTTCATTACTTTTGGTCTTATAGACCCACTTTAGACCTATGCCATAATTTCCTTATGGAAGACTCACTAATTCCCATGTTTGATTCTTTCCAATAGCATCTATACCCATTTTTCATCTTTAATTGCATCTTCAAAATGAATAGGATCATCTACATGTGAATATAAAGCAAAAAGAAAATTCAAACTTAAAATATTCTCACCTTTATTTTGTTCATGAATTTCTTTCGTACTTCTGATTTTTTATCTTCTCAAGCCTTCCATGGTTGGATTTGACATGTCACTTGAGGTTGAACTTGTAGAATGTGGACTTAATGGCCCTACACAAAGAATGACTATTATTGATGGTGTTTTTTTTCCACTTGAAGGAGTTCTTTCTTGAATACATGGGGATATCCTTATTCTTATTGAAGGTGTCGCTTGAGGACCACTTTTTTAAGCTTGAATGGGAGTGGGAGTCATAATTGAACGGATACCTACTGGTATTATTTCTTCTCTATCTTCTTGTGTTAAACTTGTTGTTACATCCACTATTTTCTCCAAGCTACCATCACATGCTTCCTCTTCTATGAATTGCACATCTCTACCAATTATAACCTTTTTGGTTATTGGATTGTATAACTTATAGGCCTTTGATTCATCACTGTATCCCAAAAATATGCATTTTTCTCCTTTTTTTTCCAATCTATTTCTCAATTCATCTAGGACATGTGCATATGCCACACATCCAAATACTATCATATGAGAAACATTATGTTTTCTTCCACTCATCACTTCTTCCAAAACATATTATTTAAAATTTTAGTTGGACATATATTCGTTATATAGATTGTGCATGCTACAACTTCAGCCCAATATTCATTTGACAAATATTTTTCTTTTAACATTCTCCTAGTCATTTCCATGATTGTTCTATTTTTCCTTTTAGCTACACAATTTTTTGAGGTTTGTACCTAGTAGTGAATTTCTTATGAATACCATGATCCTTGCAAAATCTTAGGAAGTCATTTGAGATGTATTCACCATCTCTATTTTTTCTCAATGCTTTTATGAAGCACTCACTTTGCTTCTCAACAAGAGCCTTGAATTGGAAAAAGAACTCAAATGCTTCATCATTATTCCTTAGGAAGTAGACCCATGTTTTTCTTGTATAATCATCAATAAATGTCATGAAATAATATCTTCCACCAATTGAGGGTTTTTTCCTAGGTCCACAAAAATTTGAAAGGGCAATCTCTAATGGTTCTTTTGCTCTTATTGACTTTTCTATTGTAAATTATTTTCTATGTTGCTTACCCAAAATGCATCCTTCACATACTCTTGTAGGTTTCTCTATAACTAGAAAAACCTTTACCATGTCTTTCATATGCAATAGATTGAGACCTCCAAAGTTTAGGTGCCCAAATCGTAGATGTTATAACCAATTTTCATCTTTAATTTTTTCTTGAAAGATTGCTTGTGTGAATACTGCATTTTTTCTTTCATCCACAAGTGGATGTACTTGAAAAAATTCTACCTTCAAATATGGTGTATCATTAGAGGAAACATTCTATTATTTGTCATTTGGACTTTTGCAGTAAGCTGATTACTTCGATATTTATCTGGGATTGTGCATTCTCTATTTTAAAAGAAATACTCTATACTCCTTTTGAACAATCTTCCTAATTCTCATAAAATTTTGTTTTCAGCCAAGAATAAAATAGACATCAAAAATAAAAAAATCTTCCCTTCCTTGGTTAGAATGTTGATGTTTCCCTTCCCCATAACTAAATTTTTTTTATCATTTCCCAATATGACATCTAATTTTACATTTCCATCTAAACTAGAAATCATTTCTATGTTCCTTGTCATGTGATTTCCACAATGTTAGTCTAAAAAACATACATCCTTTTGATTTTCTTGTATAATATTACAAGCTAAAAACATACTACCTTAGTTTTGGTTTTCTCTAGTAAATATTGCATTTTGCTACCTACAATCATATTGTTTATTTCTACATTCATTTGAACAATTCCCATATTTTTTGCAATAATGATATTGCACTTGTGATTTAATATACCTTTAGCCTTGGGGTTGATTTTGACTAGAAATTTGGTTTCTACCTCTTCCACTTGAGTTTGATGGGATGGTTCTTCCACATCTATATGAATTTCTTCATCTTCCTCTTGAATTTGATCTTCCTCTACCTCTACTATGATTGATTGAAAATTGTGTTTTAAATCATGCTCCAAAGATGAATTTGTTGAGCTACTCAATCTATGCTCATGTGAAATGAGAGATGCATTTAATTCATCCATTGAAAATTGAAAGAGGTTCTTTGTCTCTTCTATAGCTACAACAATAGACTCAAACCTTGTAGGTAAACTTCTTAGAATTCTTTCAACCACTCTTCTATCTTAAAGTGTCTCACAATGAGATCTAATTTGATTTATCAGTTTAGTAATTTATGTAAAAAATAAATCAAATAATTTAGACTCCTTCATGTATATGGTCTCAAAGACTCTTCTCAACATTTACAATTTAGTTGTTTTCACCTTAGCCATTCCTTGATATGTTGTTCAAAAAATATCCCATGCTTTTTTTGACTTTTTTACTACTACAACCCTCGGAAAAATAATCTCATGCATTTCTTGGAAGATATAAAAGAGAGCTTTAGAGTTTTTTTTTTTTATCCCTTAGTAAATCCTTCTCTATTTGAGTTAGTGCATTGTATGCTACTGCATTTTCTAGTTTTGGGTAACCATTTTCAACAAGTTCCAATATGTCTTGAGAATAGAATAATGCTTTCATTTTAATTGACCAGTAATCATAATTTTTCCATTGAACTGAGGAATTTGTGGTTTTTCAAGCTTGTGCTTGGGGTTGCCATTGTTGAATATGAAGCTCTCTATTGGTTAATCCTTAGCTCTTTGAAAACCTATCTACTCCTTCATCATCACTATCAGTGTCTTCATGTGCTCTGCCTCTTCTCATTTCACCTTCTATAGCATTCTTTCTTTCCTACATTCCTCTTAGGGCTTCTAACACCTCATCTATTCTTGCTACTGCTTTTGAAGCTACAACCTCTTCCATCCTTCTCCTTGGCAGAATCCTACTAGTCTAACTCACCTTCTTTTCCTTTTATCTCTTATTGAAATCTCCTAGCTACAATATCCCTTACTATAGGGATACACCCATAGTCACACTCATAGGGCTTCCTTCAAAAACCAACCTCAACTCACTATCTTTCTTACCAAAGTTGTAGTTGTGCTCTAATACCACACTATTGGCACCCATCCCCTTGTAGGTGCTTAAAAATCAAGTAAAATGAGAAAAAAGGTGGAAAAGGAGGGGTTATTTTATTGTAGATAACATTGCACAACTTTTACATAGGTCTACACATGTGTAGTAGTCCAACAATTAGTTTTGGAAGAATAAAAAATATGAGGGAAATATGGATCAGGGTTAGTAGGATGACCACCTCCACATGACCTACTATAGTAGACTCAATGGTTGATCAGGCATACCCAACACATTTTGGAGAGATATCTTTTGAATAGGGTCTGGAGATACTTCTGGGAGCGTTAGACTATATTTGATCAAGATTATCATGCCACATACGCTCAAAATACCAAAGAGATACCTACATGGGGTCTAACGACATCATCATGAACAAAATTGGTTGAGTTTGATTAGATGGGTCCCTTTGCATGGGGATAGGAAGGTGGTCTTGATGATCTAGGGACTACCCAAGATTATGATGTTTGGTGGGCCTAACAGTGACCACATCAACTTACATATCCTCTAGGAGTTGGTGCACTAGGATTTGTTAAGGCTTGTCGGAGGAGAGATGGAGTAGGTCCTAGTAGAGAGGTTAGGTAGAGATAAAGAGTACTTATAGAGCAACAATAACTTGTATAGGTTGTATAGTGAGATCCTCCTAGAAAGGATCATCCACACCAAGATCCACCATAGAGGGATTAGTATTAAAGACAACAATAGGAGGTACCTCCATGATCTAATCCATAATAGCATGATCAAAAGGAGGCTAGGGGGGATGGTGATGGAGACCCTAGTGTCATATTGGTTGCAATTTGTTATCTAAGAGAGATCAGGCCCATCGAGAGCATGATGACTATAAAGTAGAGAGATGTAAGGAAGCAGAGGTACTATGAAACAACTTCCTACACTAATCTTGAGAGCAGAATAATGCAAAACTTTTATAGATCTTTAATAGTTACAAAAACTTAAACATAAATAAACATAAATATCATGCATACCACAACACAATGATTTATGTGGGGAAAATACTTTTGAGAGAAAAACTCCCACACTCCAAAAGCCATCCAATAATATTATTCAGAAATCATAAAGATTACATTATACTTGTAGAGAAAGCTTCTCACAAGAGTATCACCACTCAGAAATCTAGAGGCAACATGACCACTATCAGAATCTTAGAATACATTACAATATGTATCGTAATATAATACCCTCATAAAATAGGGTTGGCTACTAAGGAAATTTAAGGTAATAAAATATCAACCATCAAATATGAGACATAATGATCAACAATATATATTTACAATAATAAAATATAAATAAAATCCCCCACGTACCCCTCATGGGGGAATCCCCCCCACGCCTCCCCCCATCATTTTTGAATGAACAGTACCTTATGTAATTGCAATTTTGAAACACATTTTCTCAATAAGAGAGACCAATATCTCACTAACAGGTATGCAGAGGCTATAGAGAGGGATTCTAAGAGCACCAATTGATAGATAGTAGAGGGAAAAATTTCTCATATTATGGCTGAGAGGGGTTAGGCCCTGTATTGAGAGGGATGCATCCATCACTAAGAGAGGTACCAAGTTAGCACACATAGAAAAATTGGAGATATCTCAATATAGCATGGTCTTTATGGATATATATAAATATATATATGAGAGAGAAAGAGTGCTTGGTATAGGAATTCACCTATTACAAGACTCTTTATCAGGTGGTTGTCCTGTGAGATCAAAGGTAGCCAAATTTTGTAGCTCGGAATGCCACCATAAGAGAAGAGTCTAGTAGATTGGGGGGTGCTTCTATTAGACAACCTTCACAATAGACATAGACATATTTTACAACCACATAGATCACTCATCCATAGTGAGCATACACAGAGATCTCTAGGATATGGAGATGAGCAACAGGCTATGAGGCCACCTCCTGATCAGGAGGAGTGCAAGAGTGGATAGATATTTATTATATATACTTTGATATATATCTTGATGTACCTTTGATGTAGACATGAATTTTATAATATATATACATCCATCAACCTTTTGAGCCTCATATATATGTTTATGATGTATCACACATGTGACAGATGATAATTTTCTATGATATTGCCATTTTTTATGATACTTATATGAGATGACATTATTTTGATGTGACTACTAATGTGTCTAATATTTGATGTTATACATGATGTTGATGATTGCATATGATGTCTATAATTATGATTTATTATGGATGCATTGATGTTTATGATATTATGATGCATGATTTTTATATGATGATGCTAATAATTTATTGATGTTGGATGTGATGATATGATATTTAGATATGATTTTTTTGGTGCTTTTTTGATATTTGATGATATGCATGATATGTGGATGTTACGTGATATGGATGATATATAATATAAGGTGTATGAATGCATAGCTAATGATTTTTTGGATGCAGGATGCATGTGATACTAACAATGTTATTGTTAGAGTAATAAGTCATTTCACTTAATTAATTTAATCATATTGAATTAATTAAGTCACTTATCACTGTAGGTTTGCTTAAGCTAAACTTAGGCACATTAATAATTAATTATTTATTAATTATTAAGTTTGCACACTAGTGTTTTCCCTTTTAGGTTTTCTTTAGGGTTTCTTGATCTCCTTCATAAGGATTGATCTCATTGTAATTATTTGATTCTCTTAATACATTTTTCAGCTTGAGGCTTGCAAAACATCTTCTTTGGTTTTGAATATCTTTTGCATGTGATAGCTTATTGCATGTAGGTGATTCTTGGGATTTGTGAAGTTGGGTTTCTCAACTTCTTCATGGTATTAGAGCTCCAGACCTGTAGCTGCTTGTTTGTCTTTTGAAGATATTGCCTTATAGTGTTTTTATAAGTGCAAGGGTTTTAGCCAGGCATCTTTTTACAAGATCTAGGGGTAGACTATTTTCTGTGCATTTTTGGGCCAAACGGATGTTGCCATCGCGTTCAAAGAGCCCAAAAACCCTAGAAATGCCTATCGTTTCGTCGATTTCTAAGAAGTTTGAAAAAAAACAAAAAAAAAAATGCCAGAGAGGCCATACGACCTCCCCAACATGCTTCCCAAGGCACAAAATTCAAAAAAAAAAGAATCCAAGTTTTCTAAATATTTTTTACCTACATGCAAAATAAATTCATTAGCCTTTTTTTTGGAAAAAAAATCAAATTTCAAAAAAATTAAAAGGAATTTGTTTAAAAATAAAAAATAAAAGAAAAAATATATATATTAAAGGGGGTCATACCCCTTCCTATGTGTAGGATACGCCACCTTTCCATCTGCACATAGGCAGACCCCACGAGGTAAGCCGCTCTACGGCTACCTGATGTAGGCCTGCCAGTACAACAACAACTCCCTTTGACCGCTCGACGCCCACTTGCTCATCTCTACTGGTAGCTCCATTCACTCACTCGATGACCACCACAAAGAAATCTGACAGAAGAAATTATGCCGCTCCCCAGTGGTTCAAACAAACCTTGGTGGTACATGTAGGATAGGAGAATATTCTCCTGAATATTCTGTCCACGGTGAATATTCCGAGCATCAGGTTTTTTTCCTAACAGTCATAAAAAAATTTTGCAGGGATGGAGATTTTTGTCGTGACAGCTAGATGGCCATCAAATTTATGATCATGAAGTGTTGATGTCAGCATGATGTCAGCATCCATATGGCCCTCTTTTCCCCCCTCCTAACCCTAGTTTTCCCTAAAGGAGCAATTCTTTTTCTTTTTGGCATAACTTGGGCACATGGTATCAAAATTGGGAAAACGAGATGTCGCCGGAAAGCTGGTTCCAAGCACTATCTTGTGGTGCAGTTTATTTTTTGGAATTTTTCTATTTAGCTGCAATTATTGATGTTTGAAGTCAGATGTTCATTTATGGCTTCCGATCTCATAACTTTTTTCCACGATCTCTGATTTTCGCAATCTTTGCGGCATTGGAAAGGTGTTGAGGAGCTCTACGTTGCCATCCATGCAATTTTTATGTATATGTCCCAGCTTGATCATTAGTCCAGATTTGTCTCAATGGGTGTTTTGGAGATTAATTGGATTTTTTGGCAGTTGGAAGGGTGAAACTTGAATCTTTGCACTTCATTTTAGTAATAAATCATTCAATAATCTATTGTTGCTTCATAGATTCCAGGGTTGTTCTAGTTTGTGAGTTTTCCAGTGTTCTGTGGCATCAAGTTTGTTGTTGCTTTGTCATGATTCCTTGAGTCAATTAGTGATTCTCATCTACTTTTAGTAGTAAACAGAAGTATCTTTCCTTGCTTTCTGGATTTAGGTTCCATTGTTACTCCATAGTGTTCTTCTAGTGCTTCTTTGCAGTAGGTCATCTCATTGTAGGGGGGGTTTTGTCCCACTAGGTTTCCTTCTCTACCTCATTCATTGCATTTGTAAATGGGTACCTAATCATGCCTTGTTTTTGGGACCCATCTTTGCTTTCATGCATCTTTTCCTTAGTGCTTTAGCTACTTCCTAAGTTCATCTTAAGGGGGGGTGTTAGAGTAATAAGTTATTTCACTTAATTAATTACATCATATTGGTTAATTAATTAAGTCACTTATCACTTTAGTTACTTAAGCTAAACTTAGGCACATTAATAATTAATTATTTATTAATTATTAAGTGTGCACACTAGGGTTTCATATTAGGGTTATGCATACATTGCTTTTATAAAGAAATTTATCCCTTGTAATTTCTTAATTCTTGATAATATTCATTTGCACATCTTCATGCAAATTGCTCTACTTTTTATTGTTTTTCTCTTGTGGAAGGATTTTTCTGGTTTTGAATATCTTTTGCACATGATAGGTTATTGCATGCAAGTGATTCTTGGAGTCTATGAAGTTGAGTTTCTCAACTTCTTCAGTTATGGTGTAGGATGGAGATGTTAGAAGAATTATTATAGAGAGATTAGATGATATAATAAATAGATGATATTGATCCAATTATTGAAATTTTATTTTTTATGAATATGGATATGAATGATAGTGATGATGATAATGCTTGATGATGTATAAAAAATGTGATGATTATGCTTTTTCTTTTAAGGAAAACAACATAATTTCATCATAGAAATCCTTATTAATATAGAAAATAGGAATGATACACCGAGGTATGAAGAACCAAGGTGGCTTTGTATCTATTGTGTGGACTTTGACTCTACAAACAAGAGTATTCTAATTCATACTAGACATATGAAAACATTGTATGCATTTATGGTTTAGATATTTAGAGAATTTTCAACCAATGCATAGAGAGGTATGAAGAACCTAACATGCAAGGCCACTTTAGGATGTCTGAAGTGATTTCCACACACAAAAGGAAAGTATTCACCATGTTCGTATTACAAGAATATCCAACAAACACAACATACAAATTCAATGACCATACCCCATTCCTTCCTCTCTAAATATTTTATAGACATCCTTCAGAGCTCATTGAAATAAGATAATGAGATAAATCTAGAGAAAAGAAAAAAATAGATGAACAAAGTTGTATTACTTGCCAGAGATGTTTGTTTTTTAGAGATGTTATCCATTGATGATGCCCATTGTAGGAAAAATCTATCCATTAAGGAACATAGTAGGATATTGATGGTGATGATGATGTTGATGATTAATAGGTGATTGATATTTAGGCATTGTTTTATCTGATAGTGATCTAGTCTTCATAATTTTTGCTCAAATATTTTGGATTTTAATAGTTGTTATGTTGGTTTTGATTGCATTGTCAAAGGGTGAGGATGGTGATAACTTTATTATGGAGGAATATTTTATTGTGGTTAGGTGATAATGGAGATGAGGCTTTTGAGATTTTTTGAATGTTTTTTGTGGCTTTAAGATTATTTGAGGATGTTTTTGGTTTTTTTGCAATGTTTTAATTTTTTTGTTAATTTTGATGATATATAGACCAAGTGGAAAGATAGATATGGGATTCACCTAATGCCTCAAGGGCTCATAAATGATGGCCTTGACTACATAACATGCATAGAGGCTTTTTAGTTCAATTATTGGACTAAAGTTAGCTCATACTTGGATGGCTAACCAGTGTTTTAAGAATTTTTTTTTATGTTTTATAAATGTTTTTGGATTTTCAAAATATTTGGATGTGTTTGGATTTTTCAAGATTATTTGGATGTTTTTATATTTTCAATATTATTTGGATTTTTTTTTGTTTTTTCAAGATTATACATATCTTCAGATATGAACAAGGATTCAATCCATCTAACAGGTTCAGGAGGATGCCCCTAGTTTGGAATGGGATTTCATTTATTATGGATAAGAGAAAGGTGAGGCAAATGAAAGATAGGGATAGTTCAATGAGAGCGGAAACTTAACAAGTGCTCAAGCCATGGTTGGACACACATTTATTATGGGATGGATGAATGGAATGGATAATTGGGATGGATGGATGAAGAAAATTTTTGATAGATGATGAGGTGGAGTTTATTAAAATGTGTTACTTTTTTGCTAGGTTTTCACCACGGTACCTATGCTAGAAGCACTACAAAAGTGGTTTTCACTTAAAGAATGATTTATTTCTCTTTACTACTTTAACTTCTTTTTTTCCCTTTTTTTTTGATTTTTTTGTTTTTTTTGAATTTTTGTTAGGATATTTTGATAGTCTAGGTGTAGAACCTTTTAAGGTGGATAATGTTGATAGGTGTAAGAGAAGGGGGCCAACCATGTCAAGGCTCTAGGTCATGGAGAGTTGAGAGTGGAGGGCTGCCCTAACTTACCTCACTCTAAAGGATGTCTTGGGGTGAGGATCGAGAATGAAGAGAACTATGAAGTGTTTCTATCACTCTATAGATGTGAATTTCATGTTTAGGTTAGGCGAGCTAGTTTTTGGAGTCGATATTGCAACTCAGATAACTCTCTTTCTAAGGAAGGCAGCATGGTTCTAGGAAAACGTGGTGCACTGGTGTCTCTCTAGTGCATTGGTGTCTATACGGCCAGAAAAAATAACACAGTAAAATCTACCTAAAAATGTACTAGCATCCTAGCAATAGAGTAGAATACGTGATAAAGAAAGAAAAGATAACAATGAACACTACAAAACAATACTATGCTACTCTATCAAATCACAAAGGAGAGGAGTGAAGCATTACCACCTTCACCCAAAAGATCACTAGCCAATGGAGGGAGAAAGCAAGGTATGGACTTGGAAAACTCACCATAACCACAGCAGTGATGAAGGGAGGTCTTGCAATACTCCAACTCCACGCTTCTATAGTTGAATCACACTTGCAATGTGGAGTTGATGGAGTGTTAAAGCTATTGCAATGCTCACAATGGAATACTAGAATGTTGCTTGAGAGTGTGAAATGTGAAGAGATTGCAAGAAGAATGAAATGGTTGAATGTGTAGAGAGTGAAATGAATGAATAAAGAATGTCTTTGAAGATGGGATGAGAAGAATTTGATGTTTTCGGGTCATTTGGTCAAAGAGGGATATTACAATTTGGCCCCAACCAAGTGTGTAACACTATTGCCAACTTCAAATGTAGGAATCCATTTGTGATGGTAGCACACCACACAGATGTTTGTGCACCACTCGTTCATCCCCGACAAATACTCTCTCACCAACACACAGGAAAAATGCCAAGTGGATGGAAGGCTAGTGGGTGATGTGGAATTTCATCTTTGGATTTTATTTTTTTAGGTGAAAGTATGTGAAAGGAGAATTTACACAAGGGATGCAAATTTTCTCCTATAATTTTTTCCCCCAATTTTTGTGAGCATGAATATCAATGAATGTTGGGTAAAGTAGATCGAAGGGTTAGAAATGTATACCTTAATCATTGAGGAAGCAAACTATGATCTGGTGAACTCGAAAGTGTAAGGCAAGCAAAGGACTCCATAGGTACTCTCCTTGGGGAGTTTCAAATAGAAGGACTCTATAGCTTAGCACAACTATGAAGTTACACAAAGTACATCAAATGCCCTTAGACCAAAGATGGAAAAATCTTGCGAGATGAAAGCATCTCACAGTCCCACAGACCTGTAAGAAGGAAACCCCCAAGTTCTCTCTCATGAAGGAAGCCCATTGAAATAGGAACCTTACAAGCCCACAGACCTACAAGAAGGTAACCTCCAAGTTATCTCTCATGAAGGAAGCCTAGTGTAAGGGGACTCCATAGAGTCAGACTAGAAAGCAGCTTCACAGGTGCACCTACAAAGCAACATGGTAATCCGCAAATAAAACATGTAAAAATAAAATAAAAAGCAGCCACACACGAAAATAGGTAGACAGTCACGCAAATAGTCAATGAATTGAAAAGATTTCAAAGAGGTCCCTCGGGAACCCTTCAAAGGAAAATGGGTCTGCTCAAAGGATGTGCTATTTGGAACTACAAAAGAGACATTATTTCTCAAAAAAAATCATCATCAATGAATCCTTTCGAAAGATGTTCACTTCATCGAGGAATTTGAAAGGGAGAAAATGCCCCTTGCAAGGGAAAGGTTGAGGATTCTCCCATATGAAAAGGCTACTCCCACCATAGAGGAAAGTTCTCAAGTTCTTTCTTTGTGAACCCATGATGAAGGAAACACATTCCGTTAGGTGTCCAAGTCAAGAATGCAATTTTTAAAAAAACTTGCAAGAATTTTCAAGAAAAGATTTGTTGAAAATGAATGTGTTTTCTGAAAATAAAAACATTGTGAAAGAGATGTTGTCACACATACGAGGGAAAACTCAAGAAAAGAAGAGAGAAAAAGAGGAATAGCAATATAATGAACAAGAGACACAGGGGTGGTCTGATATTTTGGGGTCAGAGCTGCTCATAAATATATATGTATAGTAATTGTATATAGATGAACTGTCATCAACCCCCTACTATATCAGACCATGTGACAATACATGAGAAAACAAAGTAAAAATAAAAAAATGGGTCAACATGGAAGGGAATCCTAAATTCCCCCAACACTTGCATCGTCCCCAATTTTTCAAAATGTCAAAACACATAATAGAGGAAGAATGATGATAAACATAGAAGAAGGTTTACAACACAAAATCACTCTTGTATCCAAGCACCAACAAGGGTGACAAGAGTCATCTAGGAACACATAACACAAGTAGGAGGGAACACATCGCAAAAAACACACATCTATTCCAAAGGTAAAGAAGAGGCCTCCCCCTAGCATTCATTGAATAAGAGGTCATCCGCTTCCCAATATAGGTCATTATAAGGTGAAGGAAAACAAGCCTGTAGTGGTGAAATATTAAGGGAAGGAGCTTTCGACCCTCCTGAACAAGGGCTAAGGAAGAAGGCCCTGCAAGGTCTTCTCCGCTTGGCTCTTGTGGAGCTATTGTTAGTGATTTCATGAAGATTTCCAACAAGGCTGAAACTTCATCCAGAGAGTTAAACATGTACTTTCTAGGAGTGCCATGTCATACCTCAACAGATGGGGAGGACAGTGCCTGAGATTCACCGCTAGGCTCATCGAGTGACTCGGGACTAGTGAAAAACTTAGGAGAAGCCGAAACTTGCTCTGTCACTAGTACATAACAAGCTAGCATAGGAGAACCCTTTGGAGAAGGTGGGCTCCTCTTACACCCTCCATTGCTAGAAGGGCCAACCTTTGCGTTCTGCTTCATCGAGGGATGTGAAATCCCCACAGACAAGGAAAGAGGCATAGAGGAGGAGGAGAAAATTGTAGTGGACACCACCGAGGTATTCGACATGTCCATAGGTTTAGGGAATAGCGGGATGTCCAAAAGGGACATCAAAAGGGGTGGCTTGATTGAAGGAGCGATAAACACTTGCACCTTTTTAGAGTTAGGCGGGCTCACACTCACAACATGAGTTGGAAGTGAGACTGAACTTAATTGAATAGAAGTAGAAGGGAGAAGAGAGGAGGATGCATTAGGAGGCCCTGAAGTAGGGGTGGTCATCTCATCTTCCTTTCTTTACAAAGCAGCCTCCTCAGCTACCAAAGCCTTTCGTTGGTGCTTGCGCTTACACACAAGGCAATTTCCATGACTCTTTAAGATAGAGGCTAGGATTTGCAAAGGGATGAAAGGCTCCTACTCAGCCATAGGGGTGTCCATCACAACCATCTTTGGCAGAGGGACAAACTCCTAAATGGGAGTGGGAAGAAAAGATTGAGAGACAATGGGGGTATTCGGCTCTAGCGCCTTAGTGGCGGGCCTCTTCCCATTCACTGCTTTAGGAGCAAGAGCAATGGGAGGCCACGAAGGCTGAGACATAGAGGATTCCCCACAGGGACCCTTCCTTCTACCATTTCAAATAGGCCTAGGCTCTATTTGAAAAATATGAAGTTCAAATATAGGACACCTAGGCTTTCACTAAGTGGCCACCATAGGGTTCTCTCACAAATGTAGTAGAATCTGATGACATTGTAGCAGGGTGAGAGGAAGTGTCAAGCTAGAAAACAAAAGAGGAAGAAAAGGAACCTTGAGAGAACTTCTCTTCTTCTCTTCTATGGGCCTTGGTGGCATCACTATCATCTTTTAAGCATGCCATATGCAAAACAGCATAAGGTGATGGAGGGTACCTTACTTTAGGCATTAAGCATCATTTCTTGTACTTTTGATAAGTTTGGTACAAAAGGTCATTTCTAGGTGGGAGAGTGCCAATAAGTGTAAGCCAAAAGTGGTCTAAGGAATAAATACCATGCTCAACTAGTTGTTTATAACCAGTGTCATGGATCACATGCATGAAACCCTCATGAATAATCTTCAAACATTTATGCACAACCGAGGGAACTACATTCATAGATACTAACTAGGGGATACCTAGCTTCACTTTGAAGAGTTCAAACCCTAAGATTATGTCAAACAATAGGTTTACGAAATTAGGTCTGACAAGGAATGACAAAATGGTACTACCAAGGGGAGGTACGAAAAGTATGTTATGCGTACGGATGGTGCTCACAAGTATGTTGTACCCATCTTTATGTAGGAATTTAATTAACATAATCTCCTCAATTATGATATTCACCTAAGATGTTAGGTCAAAAGGAACACCTGCTACAATGTTTTTATTGATTCATGCAGGGATATAAAGAGATGGTTCTCTATTAAAACCCATTAGCAGATCCTATGAGGTGAAGGTTATACCTCAACTACTACTCACAAGATGCATAGAGTGGATAGGTAGGTGTAGAAAAGAGGCCATCATGCACACTAAATGATACTCTCACAAAGCCCCCCAATGGTTTGAGATAGGACAGTGACCTAGTTAAGGCTTTGTTTTGCAATACTTACAAAACCTTCCAACTATGCCTACTAGGGGTTGCAGGTTGGGCTATAAGTAAAAATGCCTCACAACACTCACACCTACAACACACTTAGAACACAAGGAAAGGACCCTTTAGCACTACCAAACAAAACTATAATGGTTCATGTCGGGTTCACCAAAAATGTAAGAGTGCAGAACCAACCATGTCAAGTCTTTAGGTCATAGAGAGCTGAGAGCGAAGGGCTTCGCTAACTTACCTCACTCTAAAGGATGTCTTGGGGTGAGGATGGAGAATGAAGAGCACTATGAAGTGCTTTTGTCACTCTACAAATCCAAATTTTAGGCTTAGGCTAGGTGAGCTAGTTTTTGTAGTTGGTATCGAACCTTAGACAACTCTCTATCTGAGGATGACAACATGGTTCTGGGACGACAACACGACACATTGGTATCTCTCTAGCATGCTAGCATCTGTACGGCCAAAAAATGTAAGACAATAAAAACTACCTAAAAATGTACTAACATCCTAGCTAGTTGATCTTGACAGAAAAATATAATGAGAAAGTACAAAGAATAAAGACAAGGATGATAAATCAAGTAAATAAAAGCTAGGGTGATGAAGATGATCTCAAAAAAGTGCTTGTTTGCTAGCTAGCTCCACGTGCACATCCACCTACACACAAATAAGAAGGGGAAAATTGTTGCGGCTATATAGGGGTTTGCCTCAGTCAAACACTCATTTTTGTGTTTCCACCTCCACGGACAACCAGAAAGCAATGAAGTAGAATACACAATAAAGAAAGAAAAGATAGCAATGAACACTACAAAACAATACTTTCTACTCTATCAAATCACAAAGGAGAGGAGTGAATCATTACCACCTCCACCCAAAATTTCACTAGCCAATGGAGGGAGAAAGAAAGGTATGGACTTGGCAAAGTCACCACAACTACATCGGTGATGAAGGGAGGTCTTGCAAGACTCCAAGCCCACACTTCTATAGCTACATCACACTTGCAATATGGATTTGATGGATTGCCAAGGCTACTGCAATGCTCACAATGAAATGGTAGAATATTTCTTGAGAGTGTGAACTGTGAAGAGATTGCAAGAAGAATGAATTGGTTGAATGTGTAGAGAGTGAAATGAATGAATGAAGAATGTTTTTGAAGGTGGGATGATAAGAATCTATTGTTTTTGGGTTGGTTGGTCAAAGAGGGACATTAAATCTCAGCCCTAATTGGGTGTGTAATGCATCTGAAAACTTTAGATGCAGGAATCTATCAAGGACAACAGTGTACCATGCATATTTATGCATGCTTCATAGACGTCCTTGAGAAATATTCTCTCACTGACACATAGGACAAACACCAAGTGGATGTAAGGCAAGTGGGTGATGTGGAATTTTTCCTTTGGATTTGATTTTCTAAGGTGAGAGTATGTGAAAGGGGAATTTACACAAGAGGTGCAAATTTGCTCCTATACAATAGGATCTACCAAAGGTTCTCCCTTAAGGGTAGTCAATTGATATGCACCTGAGCCATAGTTTTCAGTGATCACAAAGGGTCCCAACCAATTTGATTCAAATTTTCCTTTACCCTCTTGATTGAGCTGAATCTTTTGATTTTACTTTAGAAATAAGTCATCCACTTGGAAGCTCCTATTCCTGATTTTCTTATTGTAGTTGCAATTGAGACAATTTTGATATGCTTGGAGATTATTTAGAGTGCTCAAAAGTCTTTCATCTAATAGTTCAAGCTCATGGAGTTTGGACACTCTATATTCTTCATTGTTGACAAGGTTATACAAAGATACCTTTAAGGAAGGAATTTTGATCTTTATAGGTAAGATGGCTTTGATTCCATAGACTAGGGAAAAAGGTGTAGTTTGAGTAGGTGTTTAGATGCTTGTTTGATAGGCCCACAAAGCTAGATTTATTTGGAGGTTTCAATCACAACTAGCATCATTAACTGTCCTCTTGAGGATTTTAAGGATAGTTTTATTAGACACTTCCACCTGACCATTTCCCTAGGGGTAGCATGGGGTGGAAAAGTGGTGTTGGATATAGAATTTTGTGTAGAGGTCACAAACATATTGATTCTTAAATGGAGTTCCATTGTTAGTAAAAGTGGTTTGAGGTATACCATAACAACAAATCAAATAGTTTAGGGTGAACTTAGCTATTTATTTTCCTATGATATAGGTTAAGTGTATGGCTTCTATCAACTTCATGAAAATTATAATAATTTATGTTTATTTAATGAGGTAGGGGATATCTTTCCTATAAGTTTGAGTCACGACTATGAAAAGGATCATGGTGTAGTGATTGAATGTAACTCATATGCTGGTGCATGAATAAGATCACTATGTTGCTAGCATTGAAGACATTTCTTTGTAAACTGATTCACTTCTTGTTCTATCATAGGATAGTAGTATCTAGTCCTTAATAGCTTCTTAACAAAGTTATGTCCACTAGAATTAGACTCGCAAACACCTTCATTTACTTCATGTAAGGTGGTCCATGTCTCTTGAGGGTTAAAAAATTGAAGGTTCTATCGAGATTTTGTTGATATAACGTATCGCCAAGGATGGTAAAGTTTGAGGTTCATCAGATAAAGGTATTCCTTTGGTTGTTACTAAGGTTAGGAGGCATGGTTCCATGTTGAAGATAGTTATAAATGCCTTGATACCAGGGTGAGTTGAGACCAACAACATCACACACGGGTTCAAATTTTGGGACATTGAATGTGCATGTAAGAAACCACTCCATAATAAAATAACATTTATGATTTTTTTTGGCATGTAAACAAGAGAACCAATAATAGTCATTGCATTGACAACTTTATTGTTGATCCTTGGAATTTGTTAAAAGAGAATTACTAGAAAGTACTGCTTGAAAACTATTAGCCATTCTTTTATAAGAGAGAAACTTGTCATCCTTGGTTTGGTATTCGTTATTCACTTGTTTAATTACTAGGTGTCAGTCACCATAGAGTTGTAATTCCTTGATTTTTCATTCAATTTCCATTCTTATCCTAGTGATCAATGTTTCATGCCCTACTATGTTGTTAGTACAAGGATATGTGATCTTGTATGATTTGGGAATACAATCTCCTTCAAGTGTAACAAAGATAATTCTTGCTCCTAATCCATGTTGAGTGTGTGATCCATCAAAGTAAAAATTCCATTGGTTTGTTTGATTTTTCACAAGGATTCCTTCATCGAGAAATTTTGATATCAAAGAATGGTGGTCATCAATAGGTGCTTCAACCAATTGATCCACTATCACTTGTCCCTTGATTGCTTTTCTGTCAACATATTCTATGTCAAAGTTGCTAAGGATCATAACCCATTTTTTCATTCAACCAATTAGGGATTCTTTTGAAAAAAGATATTTTAGTGGATCTACTTTAGAGATGAGCTTTATTTTTCAGTTAAGCATATAATGTCTAATATTTTTTATGCAAAGAAAACAACCAATCAAGCTTGTTTAATAGGTATGTAATTTAGTTCATAGAACACCAATGTATGACCAATGTAGTATACTGCTCTTTCTTTCCTGGTCTCATCATGTTGTGCTAATAAGGCTCCTAGAGCTATTGAATTTGTTGATATATACAGGATCATTGGTTTATTTGTTAGAGGAGGCATCAAAATATGAGGTGATGCTAAATAGTATTTAATTTGTTGAAAAACCTATTGGAATTTCTCACCCTAATTAAAGGAAAAGTTCTTGTGAAGCAGATGTGTGAAAGGATGACATTTATTGGCTAACCGAACTGTGAACCTTTGGATGGACTGAAGTTTTCCTTGAAGGCTATAGAGCTTCTTCAAGGTCTTTGGTGGAGGAATTTCCATCATGGCTTTAGCCTTAGAAGGATCCACTTCAATACCTCTTCAGAATATAATGTGTCCTAGTAGCTTTCCTAATGTGATGCTGAGAACACACTTCTTTGGATTAGGGTGTACCTTATATTCTTCTAGTCTATCAAATATGCATGCTAGGACATCTAAATGACCCTACCTTGTTCCAAATTCTTCTATAAGATCATCTACATAACCCTCCATGGTGATGTGAAATATTTCATGAAATATAGCATTCATTGCCCTTTGATAGGAAACTCCTATATTTTTTAGCCCAAATAGTATGATATTCCAAGAATAATTTCCCCACAAACAAGTGAAGGTACTCTTGTGTTGGTCTTCTTGAGCTATCTTGATTTGGCTATATCCTAAAATTTCATCCATGAGGGAGAGCATTTTGTGACTTGTTAAATCCACTATGATGTCTATGTTTAGAAATGGGAGTCATCGTTCAGACTAGCCTTGTTTGGATCTCTGAAATTAGTGCAAATCCTTATGCCCCTAAATGTTTTGAAACTAATACAATATTTGAAACCCACTCAAAATTATCAATCAACCTAATGAAACAAATATCCAAGATTTTTTGTAGCTCCACCTTAATCAAAAGTGTTATTTGCATATGCATTTTGTAAAGCTTTTATTTTACGAGTTTTGTTCCAAGAAAAACTATTAAGTGATGAACCACTTAGGATGTGTCTAATGCATTGATATCTGTGTAGGTCTAAGAAAATTTTATCATATGCTCTTCCAAGAAGGATGGAAAATTCTTCTCTTTGGGATCTAAATAAGTTGCATAATAGGTTATTTTAGGTGAATTTGATGTTCCCACGTTTATCTGCTCAAGATCCTCTACTAATACTGATGATCTTTCTTAATGTTGATCGATATTAGGGAGATTGAATCCTCCATCTTTAGAAACCTCAAATAGGTTTTCACCCTTAGATAGGTACTTTATTTTTAATTTTTCATGATTTGATAGTGCAACATTATGGTTTTCACTATGGGATCTCTTTTTTATTTTTTTGTTTTTACTTTCTCAACTGAAGGATCCAATCTCACTTCCAAAGTATGCTCTGTCACCAAGTTCAATTTCAAAGCCAATCTTAAGATCTCTAAGTGGTATACCATATCTTAGTCCCATAAAACTCAATGATACCTTCATCATTTTGTAATCTATCTAAAATCGATGGTTGTTGTTGTTGGTCTTGGTCAATCAATTGAGAATATACAAGTTGAAGTTCATGTTTCTTAGATGGTTGGTCAAAGGAAAGGGTAGTGATGATATTTATGAAGGTTTTTTTGAATAGGTCTATGATATACATTAAATAATCTTTGATGGAATCATCATCATCAAATACCTTAACCATAAAAGAGGATGGACCCTCCTCATAAGAGGTATTTCAAGTATTAGGAGTGGTATTAACCAATGAACCATATCCTAGTCCTTGATGCTTCTTGCGCTTCTCTAACATAATAGGTTCTCTCATTCCTTGCTAATGTATGTGAAGGCCACCTTTTTTGTGAATATCATGCTTTTGAAAAGTTGAAAACCTTTTCTATTGTGATCAAAGGAGATAGGTTCTTTCTCTTGTGAATCTCATGCTCAAATCTCCCCATTTTATGAATACCATGGGTTTGACTTCTATGGTAGTAGTAGGATATTCCTTAATTTCTTGTGTCTTTCCATATGACCTTGGTGATAGAGAAAGTTTCCTAGTGTAAAAGGATTGTTTCAAATGATAATCTCTATAACCAATGTCTAGTATTTGGATCTTGATATCAAGTTTAGGGGGATTTGAAGAGGATGATAGGGCTAGAGAAGATAAATCTTGAGAGGATGAGGATAAAGATGATGGATCAATGTAGGAAAAAAAGTGTGTAGAGATGTCATTGCAAGGAACTTGGAAGATTTTTGCATATTTTCTTCTAATTTTTTATAATAATGGAAGGGTTTTGGATCAGCATAGATGGTGATTTCCTTGTCATTATAAGGAAACTTCAAGCATTAGTGATACATGGAAGGGACAACTTACATTTCGTGAATTTGGGGGCATCCCAAGAGAAGGTTATAGGGTATTTCAATAACTAAGACATGATAGGTTGTTTCTACTATTGTTGGTCCCACTTGAATGGGAAGTCTAATAGTACCTTTTGAATATCTCACATTGTCATCATAGGCTATGATAATAATTCTTTTGTGCTTTTCAATAACCTCATCAAAATATCCTAGCTGTTTTATAAGTTTTAAGGTACAAATATTTAAGCCTACATCACCATCTATCAATACTCTCTTGATTTTGTGTTTATGGATGTAAAATTTGAGGTATAAATCTTGATTATGATATGTATGGATGAGTAGATCTCTTTTGTAAAATATGATATGATGGATAGAAGCAATGTGCCCTACCATGGCCTGAAATTGTTCAATATCAATGTCATTAGGTACAAAAGACTCTAGAAGGTCTTTATCCAAAACTTCTTTATGTGTAGGGGATTTTTTGAGAAGTTCAAGGATAGAGATTTATGTGGGATTATTTTCTAGGTGACCAATAAGGTTATACTCGGCTTGTGTAGGCTTAGGGAAAGTTGTGGATTGTGGTGAGGCTCCTTAGATGGTGAATTTCCCTTGTCATAAAGTAACATTACACTCAGGATTTTTATCGACTATGGTTATAGTTACAATATGATAATTGGCTTCATAAGTAGCACCCACTACATTCTCATAGGAGTATGTCACTTTGTTAAACTCTCGTCCTTTACCTTTGTCATTCCCTTTAGCATGGTTATGGATTGGGTCCTTGTAGATTCCCAATTCATTGCTACAAGATGTTCTAGGGTGATGTTCAATGTCAACTTCTCCCTTGTCTATTAGATCTTGAATGATGTTATTTATTTTCATGTAATTATTGGTTTTGTGTTCTTTGGTTCTATGGAATTCACAATGGTCATTCTCATTGTACCATAGAGGTTTGAATTGTGGTCCTCCATAGTTCTTTTGTTCTAACAATTTTATAAGGTTTATTTAAAGCAATTTACGCAAGACCACTTCAATATGTTCACCTAAAGTAGTGTATTTTTGTCTCATATAATTGAAAGTATTGTTAGTTCTTGATGATCCTCTTTGAGGATTTTTATTTTGATTGTTCGATGAACATTTTGAAATCTATTTTGAGGATTTTTAGATGGATGTTGTATGTTTTGCACAAATTTAGCATCCACTACTCCATCATTGGTGACATTCTTATTCTTCTCCCATAAACGGAGTTTGTCATTTGAGCTTGAGGGTTGATATTTGTTGTTATATATCTTGATAAGTCCTTTTGTAATGAGTGTTTTTTCAATGGTAGTTACTTTTTCAATGATTTCATCAAAAGTGTTGGGACATAACATAGTTAATTATAAGCTCAAATTAGTTTGTAGATTTGCAATGAAGATGTCAATGAGTTGCTTTTCAAGGATGGTCCATTTGAATTTACTTTCTTTGTGTTTCAACCATTGTAAGAAGGAAGAAAATGTATTTCCTTGGTTTTTTTCACTTTGTATAAATTGATTATAGTGATATCTTGTTCTATGTTATATGACATGCATTGGATGATTTTTTTTGAGAGTTCATTAAATGTTTTGATTCCATGAGGTAAATGAGAAAATCATTCTATATATTTCCCTATAGGGATCCTTAGAAAGAGTATCATTAAGTAGGAATCATTATAATCTACACCCATGAAAGACACAAAAACTCGCATATGTGTTCAATGGGATCTCCTCTTCCTTTGTACTTGTCAAATTTGGGAATTTCATTTTTTTTAGGGAAGGGGGTCATTGCAATACTTCAATCATATAGATAAGGAAAAATGTCCTCCAAGGCATAGCTTGTCTTAGTATTTCCAATTTGTATGTCCTCTATCTTTTGGTTTAGATTTTGGATTTTGATTTTTCATTAGGCCTTGAGGGACATTATATGTGTTCAAAGGAATGTTGGGTCCTTGAGGAACATTGTAGATGTATTGGGGATTGATGTTTTGATGTTGGGGAAGGATATTTTGTTGTTGAGGAAAAATGTCTTGTTGTTGAGGAACTACATATTGTTAAGGAACAATGTGTTGATGTTAAGGAACAATGATTTTTTGTGGAACAATATGTTGTTGTTGAGGGATTGTGTTTTATTGATATTATGGGTTTGTGTTTTGATGTTGTGGATTTTGAGTGTATGAAGACCATATTGATATTGTATGGCAATAGGATCCTAGTTTTGACATTTTAACACTTGTTGATATTGAGTGTTGTATGAAGGGGCATAGTAAGGAGGTTTTTGTTGAATGTATTATTGTTGTGTTGGGTCTTGAGAAGTGTTCATTTATTACATAACTTGTTGTCGAGGAGGATTGGTTTGTGTGTGTTGAAAAATGGGGGCTTGTTGTGGTTGAAGAGGTGGATTAGCTAGTTCTGAAGGTAAATTGTTTGAATCAAGAATAGTATAGATAGGTGAAGCCATGTATTGTTGTTGTGGTAGAATGTTAGCATGTAGTGGTGGATTTGGTGTGAAGTTTGGCGGTCTAGGTTGAAGGTTTTTCATTTTTTGCATGTTAATATTTTAGCCTTGTTGAGGGGGATTTTGTGACAAGGAAGTCTCATACAAGTTTCTTAATACTTTTTGTCTCCACATGTTTGTTGAAGCATTATGAGTTATCAATGTGTAGAGAAGGGGGATTTGCTACTCATGAGTCTCTTTATTCTTAAGAGAATCCCAAGGGGCAAACTACCTAAACTACCTCAAGGAACAATGTGAGAGTTCTAGAATCAAAAGGAGTAAATCACAAAGGTTTTTCGAATAGATTAACGGGCTCTTGACCAAAGGATGGTAGCATGGAACAACGATGAAAGCGCGGAGCGCTGGAGCCCTAGAGGCATGTTGGCATCTCGTATGGACTAGAAACCAAGTTTATCATAGAAAACAACTAAATGACCACTAACAATCAGATTTCTAAGAACTCTAAGAATGTGAGAAAGTAATGGAATATAATAGAACTAGAATAGAGTAAAGGATAGAACTAAAGAGGATAGAGAAAAAAAATTTCTCACAATAACCCAAGTAATGAATCCACCAACACATGAATATCTTCAATTCCTATATATCTAAGATTGAGAGAAAATGTTGGGGCTGTATAGGGGTTTTCCTTAGTCAAACCCCCATTTTGGTGTTCCGACCTCCACAGAAACTAGATAGATAGAGAAAGTGAACAAAGTAAGAAAATATAAAGTGATAAAAGAAATCCTTGCTTAAGGAGGAGAACCTGTATCACGAGATAGAGATGCAATTGATAGGGGATTTATGAAATTCCAAGATGCTCGCAAGTACAATATAAGGGAGATGCTAGTTGCAAGGCTTAAGGAAGCCAAAGAGAGAGATAGTTGAAAGAGCCAAGAGAGTTGTAGAGGGAACTATGATAATGGAAGAGTGTTATTGTAGTGAGCTATGAAAGCAAGAGAGCAAGACCAAGAGAAGAGGAAAAGGTAGGATCCTGAGCTAGAAAGATCTAGAAGACCCAAAATAGATTAAAAAGATAGCATTTAAAGGGAGAATAGGAAGGAAAAGAAGCTTCCTAAGCCATTTCAAGGCATCCAAGGTCATTACCACCAACAAAAGGAGCTGACAAGTGGAAAAAATGCTTGAAAATAGTCATTTGAACATTGAAACGTCATAGGATGAGAGTGTGGCATGCGGATGTCCACGCAGAGTGCTAGTGTCTAGACACATCATGCTACAAAACGACGAGAATGGGAGAAGCACAAAGTTTGACGCAAAGCTAACACGGGAAGGTAGCTACTAAAAAGAGGTCTTGAGCATCCTTAGGGGAGGAAAAGTTTGATGCAAGGGCTAAAATGAACCTACACAAATGCTAAGGGAGTGGACACTAAAGAAAATACAAGAATGTATGTGAAATTGCAAGGGGTGAATTTTTACAATATTACATTTCCCCCCCCCCCACTTTAGCAAGCATATGAATCTACACTAATATGCACGCTAAAGGAAATCTACTAAACATAAACAACATCATGGTGACAAAAGGATATTTTAGAGGAAGTAGACAATTCTTCAAACCAAGGAAGCATGCCCCTAGGTTGAAGACCTACAAAACAAATGCATTAGACAAGAAAAATCTACATAAGACAACAATGTTAGAACATAAAAATCCATCAAATATCAAGGTTAGAACATATAAAAACAAATACACACAAGCACACTAAAAACTAAAGGATTTGAGTCAGCAAAGTGAAAGAGACCTCAACATAAAAGGTTGTCTTAGTATTATGTGTTATCCCAAAATTAAGAAATAACACATAGAATAATTCTTAAATAGAGAGAAGAATGTAAGGATTGATTTCTTCAAGAGAAGAATGCACCCAAAAGTTAGGGAAGAAACCAATTTCAAAGAGAGAAAGAGAATATACTCAGGATGAAGAAGGTTCAGATCTTTGATCCAGTATATATAATTTGAGAAGAGAAGAGAGAAGAGAATTTTAGAGGGAAAAGGAATGAAAATTCCAAGATAGATGGCTCCATAGGTACTCTCTCCTGGGGAGGGTTAAACAAATGCACCATAGATCCATAAACCTATGAAAGGTGAACAAAAGGCTCTGTAGGTACTCTCTCCTACAAATTGAATAAACTATACTAAAGGCCCATAGACCAATAGTGAACAGATCTTGCAAGATGAAAGCACTTTATAGGTCCTCAAACTTGTAAAGAGGGTTCCCCAGGTACTCTCTTCTAATGGAAGCCTAATGAAAGAAGCTCCATAGAGTCTGATTGGTCCTCACAGGTGCTTGGTCCTACAAGGTTGATTGAAAAGTAGCTTCACAGGCACACCTGCAAAGCAACATGTTAGCCCATAGACTAAACATGCTAGGAAATATTTATGTAAAGGAGCTAATAGGTTCTTGGTCCTAAAAAGAAAGACTAATCAAAGAAGATTGTGCTTGTTGCAAGCTGCATTGTAGTACAGTCACAAAAAAGATAGGTCTAGTCAAGTTTCCCATGAGCTAGATGCCAATGAATTCATTCAAGAGAAAAGCTTTCAACAGTGTCCCTTGAGAACCCTTCAAAAGAAAATGGGTCCACTCAAGGGATGCTTCATTTGAAAGACATAGAGAAGAGAGGGGATCCTTAAGAAGGATGCACATCTTCAAAACATGTTATCATTTCCCCCAACATATAGGGGAGGAGAATCGTGCAAGATAGTTAGAACATACAAGATAGAGGTAGACCTCAATATCACTTGTCATGTGAAGAAAAGGTGGGTACATCAACAAAATGGAAGGGTGATGACACCAGAATCATGAAGTTTTTGTATTTTTTCCTTCAAGGCCTTGCATTTACTATTGGAATGGCCAAAAAATCAATCGTATGCACATAAAGAATTTTTTTTTTATCATGTTTATGAAGTTTCTTATGTGTAGGAGGAGGAAGAGTAATTAAGTGGGCTTTGAGAAGCCTCAACAAAATACGCTCTTGCTCATATAGAGGATAATGAGCAAGAAGCATATTGGAAAATATGTCATTGATGTCAAAAGGAGACTGCTGGTGTTAGAAAAATGTGGTCATTGATGTCAAAGGCGTAGTAATGAGAAATGTCAATCATGCAAATGAAAATGAACTACTTTGATGGCGGATATGATTACAGTGTTATATTTCTTCTTTGACTTTCTATGACAAGTTATAGGGCACCTTAAGTGACAACTTATGTTATTAATTTTGTGTTGGTGACCAGCCTCGTCGCCTAGGTTGGTGGTGTCTTGGAGGTGCGTTGGGATGTCTTAGATAGTTTGAAGAGAGTCATTTAATTGTCTCTTTGATCATATGATTTGAAAATGGTTCGGTGTGAGTTGGTTACATCGACATGAAAAGTCCCTTTTGGTGGGACTTGTCTTGGTGTTCCTTTGACTATCTGATGACCATCTCATCGGTGAGACACTAGTATCTCGATAAGATTTTTGAAGAACTCTCTTTGATGGAGTGATAAGAAGAAACATTAACTCATCAAAGTGAGTTAGGCATTTCGAAGGGAGTTGCATCATTGGCCCCTCGATCTAGTGATGAGTGATTTAAATGGCTTTGGTGGACCATTGGTGACATCAAAAGTGTATACATGGTGGTTGTCCACCCAAACACTAATAATACACTAGGACCCATGCGAGACTCACAGGGAAGCAGAGATTGGTAGAAAGTGTTCCATGATTAATAAAACGTGGCAATGGGACCTGATGGCAATGGTGACTATCCCGCATCATGGAAACCTTTTGGTAATCAAGCTTGTGTTTAGCAATACATGATGAGATAAAGTGAATGATAGAGATCAAATGGTATGCAATCTAAAGGTGATTGATGTGGTTACTCCCATCATGGTAATGAACAGTGAAGCCGAAGATGTTACAACGATATGCGATAAGAATATGAATATCGTCGAAATGAAAAAGAAAGGCTTATCGAAGCAGCAATATGGTGATAACAAAAGTGATAAAACATTGAATGATGATGTTCATATGGAAGGTGAATAAAATGATGACATCTAGTGTTCATTCATTTTCTATTTTTGCATCCTTTTTGCAAAACAACGATTCGATAAATCAAAATATTTTATAATGGTGATTTGTTGTGTAACCCTAGTTGATGAATAGATGAAAAATGACATACTAGGGAATAAAATCATAGCACAAGAAGACACAGGTGTTGGAATGACTTCTTATGTGATGAACATAACTATAATTTTTTTTGATCCAATGGTGAATTAATGACACACTCTCACAATGAACAATGGATGAGATCAATCCAAGAAAGAGTATAATAAAATAAAATCTCTTGCATAGATTATCAAGTAGACATCCAACAAGTATTTTAGTTGGCTATTGGATGAATATGGTGGTTCTATGGAAAACAAGAACACACAAGTTGAATTTGAATCCACTGCACAGGAAAATGGTGAAACAAGATACAAACCCTAGAAATCATCTACCAAAAATGAAACGGTTCAGTTTTGAATCTTAGTTAGGGTTTCAATGTGATTTTTAGTTCAGTCATATGTTCTAGTTGGTTGAGTGATTGAGGAGTGAATATAGTTAGTGAGTGAAGTCTGTTACTTTAACATATTGTGAACATCTATAATGTATTGTTGAAATTTTTTACAGTGGTGTGAGATTTAACAGAGAGAGAAAGTGTTATGTACTGAATTGATGCATTATAGGTTTTTGTAGAACCAATTTATGCATAATTGAATTTGTAAATATGTAGAGGTTGTAGCCTCTTTGCACTGAATTGTAGCTCAAAATAGGGTGTTGTAGCATCCTTGAAGTTGTAGCTTCTAAAATATGGAGTTGGTGCTTCTTTAGAGTTAGAGCTCTTAAAATTGTAATTGAATTTCATTGCTTGTAAGGCTGGATTAGGATACTAGATCCTAGCAGCATTTCTCACTATGGTTTTTCCCACTATGGGTTTTCCACGTATACCTAGTGTTATGTTTTGTTCATTCATGTGCATTTGATTTCTATATTGGTTTATGTTCTAATTTTCACATTGAGTCATTTAGGAAATCATCTGCTTGGGAGTTTAAGGATTAAAAGTTTTAATATCTATTGATTCACCCCCCTCTTAGTAGATCATTGGGTTCTAACAATTGGTATCATAGCTAGGTGCCCTAGGAGAATATTAATCATCTTGGGTAGATCTTGCATAAGTGAACACAATGGAAAGTTAGGAAGGTTCATGCAAGCCACCTAGATTTGATGGAACAAATTATGCTAAGTGGATCTCTTTGATGAAAGGATACTTAGGTTCTTTTAGAAATGATGTTTGGATGTCAGTTAAGAACAAGTATTCTATCCTTGCTACTCCTCTTACTGATGTTATAGGAAAGAAGGACTATGAGAATAATGAGAAAGCTTGGTTCACCATTATGAAAATCTTGTCTCATTCCATGCATACCAAGGTTATGCATTGTGAAACAGGTTATGATGTCTAGGAAAAGTTAAATAAGATTTATGAAGGATACAGCAAAGTAAAGTTGGAAATGTTGCAAGTGCTGAGAGTATAATTTAAAGGATTGAAGATGACTGAAGAGGAGAAAATTGTAGACTATATTCTAAGGGATGATGATGTAGTGAATGCTATTAGAGGATATGGTGTGGAAGTAAAAGAAGATGTTGTGTTGAAAGTTCTGAGGTCAATGACAACTAAATATGATTCCAAGATTTTTGCTATTGAAGGAGGAGAAGTTGATAAACTCACTCTAGATGAGATACATGGAATATTTACAACATATGAGATGAGATGCTAGATGTTGATCTTTCTAGGAGTGAAGATGTGTTTAAGATTGCTAAGAAATAAAAGGATGAAGTTGATAAGAAAAAAAGGCTATTATTAGTGCATCAAATCATGAAGAAACTAATGAGGAAGAAGCAAACTTCATAAGGAGATTAAGGAGAGGATTTAAAAAATATAAAGGTAAGCTTCCCTTTAAGTGTTTTAATTGTGGAAGAATAGGTCACTTTTCTTCTAAGTGTCCAAATGATAAAGAGGATAACCCCAAGCAAGAAGGAGATAGAAAAAAGAAGAAATCATTTTATCCTAAAAAGAAAAAATTTGGAAAGAAAAAGAAGAGCATGTACATTCACGATAGAAGTGATGTAACTAATGCTAGTGATAGTTTAGATGATGATCAAGGTCATGCTATTGTAATGAGAGAAGTAGGAAAATAATTCATCTCCATGGAAAAATATATTAATGATCATAAGGAAGCACCAATTAAGGACTCACATGAAGAAGAAGAGGAAGCAGTTGTTGATCTTGAGGGAGAATTGATTAGTGCTCTTGAAGACCTTGATGAGTTAAGAGATATGTATGATGATATTAAGAGGTAAAACAAGAAATTGAGAAAGAATGCTCAAAAGGAGATTGAAAAATTAACCCAAGAACTTGAGGAATAAAATTAGTTGGTAGTAAATTTGAAACTTTAGGTTGAGGAGGCTAAAAGAGGTGAAGAAGTAATGAAGTCCACATTAGAATCTAAAATTGAGAGATGCTCAAAGCTTGAGGCAAAAATTGTTGCTTTAAGGAAAGAGTTAGAGAAAGCTAATGAGTAGATCAATAAGGGTCTAAAATTGAAAGGTGGTACTAATATTCTTGATGAATTGTTAAGCATGCAAAAACCAACTAGTAAGGAGAAATCAAGCTTAGGACTTGAAAAAGGAAAAATCTCATTTGTTGATGCCTCTACAAAGCTCTATGAAAGATTTAGAGAAAAAGAAAAAACAGGTCTTAGTGGTGAAAAATCTAACAAAGGGGAAGCCTCTAAAGACAGAAAGAAATCAATTGTGGTTGAGAAATCTGATAAAGAAAAGGAACTAGTTGAAGACAAGAGAGATAACAAGATAGTCCCTAATCAACAAAAGAAGAAGCATAACACAAAACAATAGACAATGATGGATTCAAAAGAATACACTATACAAGGAAGCCTAGACAAAGAAGATCTCCTCATCCAGTTGAAATAAACACTATGACTAGGTACTCATCATACATTAATGGGTATTTCTATACTTGCAACAATTTTGGTCATAGGGATAGAGAATGTAGAGTCATTCCAAGGAAGAATACAAATTTTATAAGAAAAAATCTATTTTCTCCCTTGGTTGAGATGAATATAGTTTGTTATAATTGCAAAAAAAATTGTCATGTACCTAAAAAATGTAGAGAAAAATTTGTAAGGTCAAATGCTTAGTCTAAGAAGAAGAAAAATACAAAAGGAAGCTGAAGGCTCTGAGAAAAAGGAAGAGAAGATTGAAAAGAAACCTAAGAAAATATGAAAGGAGAAAGAGCAGAATTCCATTCAATCTATGATTGCACAAATAGCATTGCATGCCAAGGAACAAGATTTATGGGTAATTGATAGTGGTTGCTCCAAACATATGACTTGAGATAAAAGAAAATTTATTAAACTAAAAATAAGAAAAGGAGGATTAGTAAGCTTAGGTGATAATATTGTTGTCAAGATCTGTGGTAAAGGGATTTTGAGCATAGATGGGAAGAATAAGACTAAAGACATGCTCTATGTTGAAGGTCTGAAACATAATCTTCTCAGTGTCAACTAGATGTGTGATAATGGATACAAGGTCATATTTAACTCTAGAGGCTACAAGATAAGGAAAAATGGTAAAACAGTTGCTCAAGGGGTAAGGACAGATAATAATCTCTACAATCTATGTGATGTGGAAGGTAAAACATGTTTAATTATCCAAGTTGATGCGAGTTGGTTGTGGCATAGAAGGCTGGGACATTCAAACTTCGACAATTTGGTGAAGATAAGCTCAAAAGAATTGGTGAGAAATATTCCTAAGATAGCAAAGCCTAAAAATACAATCTGCCAAGGTTTCCAACAAGGAAAGCAAACAAAGCCTAAGTTTTCTACAAAAGAGTATTCATCTACAAAACCTTTGGAGAAAATTCATACTAATCTCTGCGGTCCCATGAGGACAAAGGGGATTCTAAGTGAGAGATACTTTATGTTGTTGATTGATGACTATACTAGAATGGCATGGGTCACGTTCCTTAAAGAGAAGGCAGAAGCATTTGAGAGTTTTAAGGCTTTCAGAAAGCTGGTAGAGAATGAGACTGGGAGAAGAATTAAATGTTTAAGATCAAAGAGAGGTGGAGAATTCACTTCAAGTGAATTCAAAGAGTATTGTGAAGATCATGGAATTAAGTGTAATATTCGGCACCTATAACTCCACACCAAAATGGAGTGGTAGAAAGAAGAAAAAAATTTGTGAAAGAAATGGCTAGAGCTATGTTAAATGAGGAAAATTTGGCTAATACATTTTGGAAAGAAGGAATTCAGACTATTGTATACATTCAGAACAAAGCCTTGCTAAGAGAAAACAGTGGTAGAACTCCTTATGAACTATGGTTTGGTAGGCCTGCATCAGTCAAGAATTTCAAAGTGTTTGGTAGCTGTAGAAATTGAAAAATGTCCTAATCGATATCATACACTTAAAATAAATTTACTAACATCATTTCCTCTTAACCCATCCTCTTTTCGCTTAATTGATTTAATTAGCCTAGCTAATTAATTACTTGCATCATTTTCATCTATTGGCCTAATTAATTTAATTGGGTTAATTCATCTCTTTTCGCACTAACACTTCATCTAATTAAATTAAATAAATCAAAATATTTAATTTAATTTTCTAAGTGATCCTAATTAATTAAATAACCCGAGGTTATTTAATTAAATATCATTCCATCTCTCCCACATTTATTAAATCATTTAATTTAATGAATATCACTTTAATTCCTCCAAATCCCCTAATTGCATGACTAAACCTTATTTAATTAGCAATTAAACTTTATTTTAATTTGCAAAATTCCTTTTTCCTCACCCATGAGAATATTCCAAATTAATATTCTTATTCCGTCATCATTTGTAAAAGAGATATTTTCACTTGGATTCTTAAGCAATTTTTAACCTTCAACCTTTTGAACAAGTCACCTTTGACCTGTGTGAGTAGGTGAAAAGTGTGTTTTTTTGAGGAAAGTGTGAACCCTTGATTAAAATCTCATCATGCATTCTCATCCGTTGATGAGAATCCATGATCCATGACTCTCATCTCCTTCATCTTGGACTGTTGATTAATCTTTTTGATCTCAACCTTTCATTCCTCATTTGCTTTCCTATAAATAGATCACTATTTGGAGATAAATGTATCCATATTTTTTAGAGAAAACTTGTGTTGTTGAATCTTATCCATCTTTCAATTGCAAACTCATGTTGTTTAAATCACTCATACTCTACTCACATTTAGCATATTTTAGTTCATTTTTAAGTGCATATTAGCTTAGAGCATTCATTAATGGCTTTCATGCATCCATCTTAGCTTGTTTATAAATTAGGGTTTTCATCTTTTATCTTAGATTAGCTTAGCAACAACATAATCAATACATTCTTAGCATAAAATCATGGTAACTTAGCTTGCATCATGTTCATTTTTAGCATAAACTGGGTTTTCATACATCAATCACAATGGTTTCATCGATTCTCTTCCATTGAATCAGACTGAAACAGGCTCACTGATCATGGGATTGAGAAAGGGTCATTGTTTCACATCAACACGACACAATTCCAAAATAGGATAAGTTTTAGATGGGTTAGATTAGGAATTTACTATTTTCTTAGTTTGTAGCTTTCAATTTCAATAAAATGCTTAGTATAGATTTCGAGTTTGAATGATCTTGTTTGTAGATGTAGGTTTGTTTGGTGAAGTTATACTTTGATTCATCATGAATCAAGTGTAATCAACCCTCACTGACATTTCCTTGTCTCACATTCTGGTGCTAGAAGGAGGGCTTGAACCTCCGTTAACTTAACACTTTTTAGCTTGAATTTTGTTTATTCACTATTTTGTAGGTTGCAGCGATGCCCAAATCTCAAATAGCGACATTTTTTGAAGAGTGTCTCCATATAGCAATGCCATCACAATTTGAAGTCCTAACGCCAGATTAATGAGCCAACACTGATTTAAATCTGGCAATGCTTATTTAATCTAGAGGTATCAAAAATTTCAAACAACAATACCCAACTTCACCAAAGTAACACCCCTAGATTTCAAAACATGATTCTACTGTGTGTAGTGACGCCCAACCAAATATTGACGCTATCATGCTCTCTGTTTTTGCTGCAGAGCAACACCCAAACTCCAAATCGCAACGCTATTGTGTGCAACGATGCCCAACCCTAGCAAGAATTTTAATGGTTTTTTTTTAAGCATGTGCTTTAATTTTTTGACTTTATCTAAGTTCTACCATGTCATTGACTTCTCATTTTTTCTTTTTAGACTAATTAGTTTTGCAGATTTGGAGAAAAACTAGGAAAAAATTTACCGCAACTTATTGGGGTCATAACTTTCTACTCGGTGGTCAAAATTTGAATTTGTTTGCACCATTGGAAAGCTCTCCAAGAGGACTAATTCAATCCCTAAAAATCAAGTGCCTTCGACAGTCAATGTTTAGGGACAAACGTAAGTTTCAACCCCAAATTCCACTTTGAAGGCCTCCGAAAACACGATTTACTACAACATAGAAAAAATTGAAATTTTTTGAAAATTTTAATTGTCAATTTTTCTTAGTTGTAGTTATTGTAATAGTGTTTTGACACTTGTGGGGTAATTATAACCCATCATATGCTACTTTGGTTTATGTTTTAGGACCACTAAATTTCTATTGGGTTTTAAAACTTACAATATTAGGACCAACTAGCTTTCAATTGGACTTAAAATTCATTTTCAAAGTTGGTTAAAATTGAACCTTCACATCATCATTTTACTTTAGGTTTAAAATTGAACAAGGAAATTTAACATTTCATTTGGTGCTTAAAACAAACTCATTACTACTTTCAGGGGTTAAAATTTATAATTGTTTGCTATGTTTTGTGGTTTTCAACATTGTTAGTGGATGTGCATGCAATTCTCTCATGCCATTTGGCGATCTTGAGAAACAGAAACATTCCTTAACACTTTGCAAAATCACCTACATCTTTCAATTTGGATTAAAATGGAACCCCCTTGTGATTTTGAGAAAAAGGCATAGTGTGTTTTCTCTCTTTGTTCATGCAAGCAAAGAGGATCAAACTACGGATGTACTTTCATGCTATTTTTTATCTTTAGAGAGCCTGCCTTGGTGGGAAAATGTACTCACCCCAAGGGAATGACTCAAGTGGTAATGGGCTAAAACCAGGCTCTTCCAATCGCTATATAAAAATGTGTTGTGACAAAATTCATTAACGATAGGTGTAGATGTGTCATACCAAAAAGTGCCACCCTTAGTATCCATGTGATACGTAAAAATTATTCCTTAGGGAAAGGATTGGGAGGCCTCTTGATTCTCCATAATCTTTAGCCAATCTTGCCGCATGTATGGCCAGCTTGAACGAAAGCCCTTATTAAAATCCTTTGTTTAGCAAGCCAAAATCCTAAAATATTTTTTGATGCAAGAAAGGTCATTCTGAAGCTACCCCACATTTGTACTATTCAATTGCAGAAATATAAAAATTCCTTTTAATCTCTAAATTTTAAGGAATTTGAGATTTGGTGGTCCCGAGAAGTGTGTGTTGTGGAGGGGAGCCAGTGTCACCAAATATCTAACTATTCACATTGTCTAGTGTTTGGAGAAATTTGAGTGGGAACTCAACAAATATGGTCATTTCTATCCTAGGATTTTAAATTATTGTGAGTCAGTTTAACACTTTGCTTGGTTTCAAAGTGATACAAAAACAAACATCCACTATCATCCTCAAAATTTCAAACACTTAGGCCTAAATATGGATACCTCTTGAAAAGCCTTGATATTACTGCTTGTCCTAAGGATTTTATCCTTAGAGATTTCTAAATATCTTGACTTATATCAAAATCCATATTTTCCAAAGACAACATATGCAATTATGGCTTCAACCTCATGATTCTCACGAAAGGGACATTGTGAAAGTTATTATGTTTTTGACATAAACATTTAGTTTGAAAACATAACCAAGATAAGTTTTTGTGGTAAAAATAACCTCACTAATCCAATATTAAATCAAATGAACACTCCACATTGATGTATGTTCAAGTCATTGATTCCCCGAACACAAGCAAATTGAGTCAAGGAAAAACATTGCAAACATTGAGTCCAAAATCATTGAGTTCCATTATCCAAAATCATTGAGTCTCACTTTGTCAAAATCATTGGGTCCTATTTCCAAAATCATTTGATTCCTATTTTACCAAAATCATTGAGTTCTCGGAGTTATTATCACTATAGAGGTATAGCATGTCTCTCACTACCTTGGTCTTGGAAAACAAAGGTTCACTCTAGGTCAACATTGGGTCAAACATCTCATTCACCCCTTCATTAAATTTCATCCTTCACTTCACCGAACTTTGCAAAAATTTCAAGTACACCAACACTTTTGACTTAAACATTTATCAAACCAACCCCCAACTTAGCTACTTTGTATGTAAAAGGAATCCTTTTCCATGCATTTGGGTGAGTTAGTTATCATATTTTAACTAGTTTATCTTGAAGGTCACGAGTCTGCCCTAAAGATTTCCAAGTTCATTTAAACATCTTTTATCCTAACATCAAACAATCAAACTTAGGTCAAAAGTTTCATCCCAAAATGTTTGAAAATATCACTTCCCATATCATCCACATTTTCATCTCCCATTATCATCATTTCTCTAAAAAGGACTTATAATGTCCCTTCTACAAGATTTAAGTCAACTAGAGAGTTCAAATATTACAAATTTCAACACACCTCTCCCATTGTTGACCCACAATCTATGGTTACAACAAGATCACAGCACAAGAGAATCATGGAGAAAACCAAAGTCCCATCTATCATCAATGATCCCAATCCTCAAGAATTCAATCCAAGGAGTTATTCTACCCCCTCACAACAACCATCATCCCCATCAGGACCATATGAGATAGAAGAAATCATAAACAACCTATTTGGAATTACTAGAGAAGAAATCATGGAACATCAAGCCTTAGAAAACGTCACTCCAATTTCCCCATCTTTTGTTGCACAATCATTGGCACAAGGCTTGACCTCATCTACATTTCAACCAACTCCATCCCTTGTGCCAAGTCAACCCTTAACATCTAGTCTTACAACTCGACTAGGAACCAACCTTGGTCTTACTTCATATCTAGGAACAAACACAACTTTGGGTATTCACAAAATGACCATTCCATTAGCCACCAACCTTTGTAAAACAACTTACATTCCATGACATCACAACAATATCAACATTTCTATCACAACCATCTTCATCCATCATCACAAATACCCCAAGTATGCCTAATGTTACACAATGTAATGAGAACCAAGTGCCTCAAGTAGGACAACAAGGGCAAGTTAAAAATCTCATGCAAAGTCATCCCTTGACAAGTGGTTCCAGTAACCCCATTGACACATCAAAATAAGTGGTTACCCAAGCTACTCAAGTCAACCCACCATCCACATCAAACCCATCTATCATCAACCCCAATCAAAACAACACCTTGGTTACAAATCCCATCAACCAAGGTAATACCTTGGTCACACCTCAAATACCACAAGGGATCCTTTTTAATCAATGGACTCAAGGTCCTAGTATGTCATTACCATCACAAAATCTAATGGCATCATCCTCATCATTTCCCATGGTCCCCTTTACCATGCAAAATCAATTGGTACCTCAAACTTACATTCCTCCACCTCCATCTACCATCTTACAAGGGATGTTAAATAAAGGGAATTGTCCACCTCTAATCAGCAATCCGCTACCCACTCAGAACATCAACACTCACAATCTATCTTAGATATCCCAACAACCACCTAATCCTACATTTCAAGCACATGCTTTATCTTTACATCAAGCACAACAAGCTTATCAACAAGTCATCCAACAAAAACAACATCAAGCAGCCTTAGTAGCACAACAATAACATCAAACAACATTATTAGCACAACAACACCATCAAGCATCCTTAGTAGCACATCAACAAAATCAAGCCACCTTAGTAGCACAACAAGTCCAACAAGCCACCTTAGTAGCGCAACTACAACAACAAGCTCAACAAGCCTCCTTAGTAGTGCAACGACAACAACAATCCCAACAAGCAGCCTTAGCAACACAACAACAACAATCCTTACTAGCTCAACAGTATACCCAACAACAAAAACAACAACAAGGTTTCTACTATAACCCTCAATAAAACATCATCAATACAAATGTGCTAGGAACATATACATCAACACCTCAATCACCTTCACAAAATCTCACACCACCATACACCCCATACAACACCTTATCATATCAAAATATCACATACAACCCATCCATCATCCCAACATATGTTCCTCCAACAAACCCGCAAGATGATCTACCATCACAACTTGAGGCATTGTCACAAGAAATGTAGGATTTTCAGATGGGAAAGACAAAGAAACCTCATACACAAAATTTGTGTCCTCACCCATTTGACTGAAACATAGCAATGATACCATTCCCTCCTGGTTTTGAAATCCCCAAATTTGATAAATACAAAGGGAGGGGAAATCCTATAGAACACATCAAAGAATTCAATGTCATGTGTATGGAGGTTGCCTACAATTATTCCTACTTAATGCGCCTATTTCCACAAAGTTTAACAAGCCCAACCATGGACTAGTTTTCTCAACTACCCCCCGACATCAAAACTTTCCAAGAAATTGTTGACAAATTCATAGATCGCTTTTCCTTCAATCTTGACATGGACGTAAGTCTAGAAGAACTGTACACTCTTAGACAAAACAAAGGGGAATATTTTGCTAATTTCTTGCAATGGTGGAGACAAAGAGCTAGTAAAAGCAAGTGGCCACTTCTTGACAAACAAGTGGGAATTATCATAGCAAATCTAGACCCTAATCTATCTTTCCACTTGAAAATGCAATGCATCACATCTTATGATGAGCTTATCCCTAGAGCCCTTAACATTGAGAGAGCCCTAATCTCACAAGGAAACATACAAGTGTATAAAGACAACCACCCATCCACTAGTTTTAACGACAAGCCCCACTATTGGGCCAAGAACAAGAATATCACTAGTGATGGTGTTGATGCAAAGGTGGTCTTAACTACTCCTAGACAAGAAAAAACCCAAACCATGAACACACAACAACCATACATGTCACCATCAAAAAATCAACCAACGATCAACGCTGTAAACACTCAACATGGACAAGAAAGAACAAACAATGCTCCTAAGCGACAATTCACTCCCTTAGGGGAACCTATGGAAGACGTGTTAAAGGGGTTGATATAGTCTAATCTTACCACACTCCCAGATTTCTCAAAATATCAAGAGCCACAAATCAAACCTCATAGTTATAGAGAATATCACTTTTGTGAATTTCATTCGTACAAAGGTCATAGCACGCAAAATTGTTTTAGGCTCAAACATCTAATAGAGGATCTTATTGAACAAATAGGCATTGAGGTTGATCAAAAATTTGGGAATGAAAATCTAAAAATTTACATGAACCCTATGCATGATCATGGAAAAAAAAAAGATTCAAGAAAGTTATCAACTTCAAAGAATACCCTGGATAACACGTTGGGACATTTTTACGTTGTTTATGAGGAATCAGACATGTATCAAGATACTATTTTAAAACAAATTCCAAACCCATAAACAATGTTTGGCACTATTTTATACCATAATGACATCAAGTGGATATCATATTGTGATATCTCTCCCAAATATGACTCAATGATTGGGCATTTTGAAGAAGTTCCAAACGAGCCAGAAATTTCCCTTATTTCACCCATACCCACAAAATGTTGTGAAGAGTATTTTACCGATGATGTGTCATCCACCCAAGGATCATGTCAAGAGGAGGCTCTTGAGGATAACGAAAGTTATTCTGAATCAAGTCAAGATCAAGAACCCCTATCCCCAGAGTTTTACAAATAACTAAGGGACATCTTCCAAACCATTTTAAACTCCAGATATGTCCCCAATATCACTCCTGAGATGTTTCTTTTGGATGGACATATAGACATTCTTCATCCAATACAAGAGTCTCCCACTCTTGATATTCCTACACAAGAGCAGTAAACAGTCAAGATTATTGATTCTTATAGAGATTGTGCATCATCAACATCTTTTGAATCAGTACCAACATCTTTTGAAATAGTATCAACAGATAAGGATGTCATAGAATCAAAGAAAATAGTTCATGAGTGAGCAACAATCAAAATTATTGATTCTTACATTGATTGTGCATCATCAACATCTTTTGAGTCAGCATCAACATCTTTTGAAACAATATCAATATATAATTATGTCATGGAATCAAAGAAAATAGTTCATATTCCTGAATAGCAAGAACCCATAGCAATATCATGTGTTCATGACAAATCCTATTCAATGGCTATGGATCAGAGGATACATTATTAGGGAAAAGGATTAGGTATTGATCATACCTTCACAATGTAGGGGGAAATCTTGTCTACAAAAAACATCAACATATGGAGCACGAAGGATCCTTATGATGAAAATAGTATCAACGCTACAACTAGTTGTATCATGAGTTGGAATTCACCCATCATCTCATATGCAAATTGGGACCAACACAAAAAGAAGAATTCCTATCAAAGAAAGACAAAGATCATCAAAGAAAATGAAGGAGTAAATCAAAAAGGACACATCAAGTACAAATGAATACAAAAGAAAAATAAAGAAAATCATCCCTCCAAAACTCCATTAGTCAAAGAAACTATGGGAAAAAGTCAAAAAGGGAAATGTATCCATCAAAAGAAAAAGAAGGCTTCTCAAGTAAGGAACAAAGTATATCCAGTGGTTGGTCCTAATTCCACGAAAAACCTTTATCCCCATCCTTCATCGCCCATCTTCTCAAGTTTGGAGAGTCTAAGGTTCCAAACTATCGACCAATCCATCTCATATTCCTTCATGCATGACACCATACATTACATTCACAATATCCAATTCTCACATTGATCGTGTGTTGGCAGCTACCCTTCATCATAAGGATTTTGAAGGCACTTTATCATGATGTGCGCACATAAACAAGGTTAATTCTGGTATCCACAAGGCAGATTAGAGTTCTTCAAGGTTGTATTCAATTGCTCATATCTTAGCAAAGCAACTTCTTCAAGTAGGGTATCATTGGAATGTTATGACAATGGCCTCCACATCAATACCACTAGGTGGTTCAACATGAGGCTAAAATTTCCAAACAAATCAAAAAATAAAAAAAAATCAAAAAAATCAAAAAATCAAGAAAATAGTAAAATAAAAAATCGTCCTCCAGTGAAAACCACTATAGTGGCACTTTGGGAAAGTACTATGATAAAGACTTGGAAAACAGGTGTCATGAGTAGAATCGAGCATCTATATGATCCTTCTTAAATAGAAGCATCTCATCCTTTTCATGATAAAACCAATGTTCCCTCCATCCATCCAATCCAGATTTATCTAGATATTCCACTTTATATTAATCTTGACAAAGATTCGGCATATACTTCAACTCTACTCATGGAAAACTTTTGACATGCTCTTTACCATTTTATCTCATGAAGTCACATAGTCCATATCTATCATGTTAAACCTCTACCAAAATCATCGCATACACATTACCTATCTTGGTTATCCATTGCATTATGAAGAACTGCTAAACACAAGGGGCAAGTTATTGCACTCTTATTTTCAAATAAATCTCGATCCATGTCTTATACCCCATAACATGGCATCGACATCATGATCTAGATATTTTTTACCTCAAAATATTATTAGAAAACACCAAAAAAATTCATAAAATCTTATCTCTTAAAATCCAAAAATATTTGCAAAATATTGTACAACAAAAATCCAAAAACATTCAGAAAATTGTAAAGGAAAAATCCAAAGCATCTAGAAAACATCAAAATCCCTAAAAATTTCAAATATCAAAAATTCAAAAAATAGTGTCCCTTTGTCGAACTACGTCGTCTCTGAGCTTGAATGTAGGCAAGGTCACCATTGATATGCCCCTGAGACACTCTAGGTTATTCCTTTAGGAGTCTGTCATAATAAACTATCATCTTTCACCTATGCATATCTTCATCTTGTAAATTGGTCGAGTCAGTCAAACTACATGGTCTTTGTGCATATAACATAGGCAAGGCTTATCTATGATCAGCCCTTGAGGCCCCTAGGATAGGTCTTTAGGTTAGGTTCTTGGTTGAAACTTGGAAACTCTCAGAAAATCCCCAAAACATTCAAATTCTCCAAAAATCCCAAAACATCCAAGTATCCAAAAAATACAAAACATTTGAAAATTGAAAATCCAAAAACATTAGAAAAACTTAAAAGACCTAAAAAGCCTCAAATATTTTAAAAAACCTTAAACAACCTTAGAAAATCTAAAAATCCTAAAACATCCGCATAAACTTTCAAAAAGACCAAAAAAAACCTCAAAACATTTTCAAAATACCAAAAACATTGAAATATTCCAAAAAATCCAAAACCCATCCATCCCATCTCGCTTTCACCTGCAATAAACCTTCACCCATGATAAATGATCATCACCTTCAACCTTTGGTGAAACAAATAGAAAGCAAGTATAGCAAGTCATAAAGTGTGAACCTAATAGTCAAAAGCTAAAGTTTAAATCATAGGTAAATGCGTCATTGAAGTTTATAGAATGACTCATCTTAGCATCATCATCCTAACATCAGACAACCCTCTGATTAACATTTCCTAGGATGTATCCTTCCTGCAATGAACATTAGTAACAAACATAACTTTAGCTAAACTTAAACTAGGCAAGAGCTATAGATGACACTGACAATTTGTCTTTGATCTTTTCTTATAATTTACCTTAATGACCCATTCCGAGGACCTCTCGATGATGTCTAACAAAACTATTTAGAGAGAAAGAAATGGGGCATCGATCATTATCTTTCATTTTTTGTGCTTGTGGATACTCTTGTAGAATAATCTTGGCGCATACTTGCTTAGTTTTGTATAGGAAGGTCGTTTGGAGTATGTTGTTGCCTATTGCATATTCTTTGGTCCAATATATTCTAAATCTTCTAATTTGCATTCCAATGACATTTTTGTATGTGAAGGTGTGAAAAAGAACTATCCTATCTGCTTGTTGAGTCAAAGTCCATTACACTAGATACAACATCATCCTGGTTATTAATACCTTGATGTATCATGTCTATGTGTTATATCAAACAATAAGGAATGACAAAAAATCCCAATCCTGAAGTGTGAGCAACTCATCCTACATTTTCATCCTACATTTTGCATTGTCTTGACACCATCTCTAATAAAGTCGCCATGGATCAAGGACTTGTTGAATCTTTTGAAGCAATCACCATCGACGGTCATTCATTCTTTATTCTTCTATCTTCTCTCCGCACTAACCTGGTATCATGAGAGTCAACAAAAAAATCATCAATGCATCCACCCTGCATCCAAAAACCATTAGCATGCATACATCTCATAATCATTAGCATAATCATAGCATCCATCTCATAATCATTACACATCATACATTCTACATTCTCATTTGAGTTATGATGAATAATATAGGTTTTTTATTCTAACCATCTTAAATCATTGCATAATCATTTGCATCTGCATTCATACATCGTCATCATAAAATTCATATATAATATACAAAAATAAAATGCATCCACACCATTTGCATCCATAACATCTACATATCATAATCATCTATCCATATCATATCATGAAAAGATAATGAAAAACAACATAACATTGCATCCATCCATAGCATGATAAAGTAAAATGCATCCATATCATATCCATCCATACATGAAATAAAGTGAACACATCATAGCATGAATCATTCATATCCATATCATATATATATATATATCAAAAAATGAGTCATGGTACAAAATCTGGATTAGTGTATGAACATCGATCAAAAGTACAATATCTATGAGGCTATCAAAAAGGATCCCATGAATGTATATCTGTGATAAAGAATGGGGAAAAATAAAAAAAGTGTCTATACATAAATAGCTAGCCCTAATGGCTACTACCCTCTCTAGCTTGTCTCTTAGGTTGATCCTCTGCTCATGGTCATGTGTCACTATGCTATGAAAAATCTTGTCTTAGTGTCGCTAGTACATCATGATGATAATACTACCTATAATATGTAGCCTCTATAATAGCCTCTCTATATAATCGTGTTAAAACTATCTGACCATGATTCATCGCCATCATAGTCTCAATTTGTTGGCGTCAGGCTACCTCATAATCTCTCTCAGTGATCACAGCCTGTACTCTCTGCAGTGCCTAATCTCTCTCGATTGTTACTACAATCACTTGCTGTTGAGCCTTGTCTCGCTCAACAGTAATGACCAAAACCTATTGGTGGGCCTAATCCTGATCACTAGTCAATATCTACACCTACTACCATAGCTATTGTATCTAAGCATCCCATGCATTTAGTGGTGGTGGTGGTACTGCCTGTTGTTGTGGTCCCTACTTCTAAACTGGAGGCTATTGGGGAAGCTACTGCTATACAATCAGAGGAGCCCCTAGAACCCAACCATCATGGTTGTCCTAGTGATCTTGTCCCCTTCCTCTCCCAACTCCTCTACCTTTGGGTCTCCCTCTAGGAGGAACACCTACTGGATTCGTCAATCATTGGGGAGGGACAAACCACACATCATATGCAAGCATAGTATAAGCCATAGCCTATCCCTAAACATATGCCCAAGGCTAGGTCACCAACTATCTAAAAATCTCTACTACCTCTGGACCTAGGATAGTCGGTCCCATATAGGAACCTCTCTGGCTGATCTTACAAAAATTGCCCTGTATGCATCATCGATTCTATCCTTGATATCTCTGAACTTCCTAGCTACCTTGTCTGGTAGGTATCTCTCAATGATGTGGTGCTCTCGACCCTACATGTATCAGGTCTATCTATAAAATACAACTATTGAATATCATCAAACCATGGTGACATCTAAAGGCATGGGTGCTAGCGGAAAACTATCATGTCATCTATCACCCATCTCCGATGCGGAAGCCCAATCTATCCAGTATGCCTAAGGATAATGGTACCTCTATATCTCCAAATAACGAGATCATTCAGCTCCATGTCTGGCATCTGAACAATGGGCCAAAGCATGAAAATGTGCTTCCATGCCCAAATATGTAGTAGATTCACCCCTGCACCAATAGCTCTCCCATCACCATAAACAAAATCATGCAAATCATGATAGAAGGAGACTAGGATCACGGGTCCCCATGTAAAAAGTGTCCTCCTATGCAACATTTGATACCACACCAAGCCCCATCCTGGGCTAAATCCTCTACTATGCCTATTTGGAGCCACCAAACCCAAAATTATGGGTGCAATGATCAATCTGAAGGTCGGTACATGACCTTTTTATGACTCCAAGTAAATCTGTGAGGTAACCAATGCAATCTGATCCATCTCCATGATCTCAAGCATTGAATCCAACATCAATGTCATAAATCACACGGTCTCCGTGAATCAGAAAACATAGTATATTCCAAACATCCTCCAAAGTAGCCATTGCCTCACCAGTTGGAAGGTGGAAGGATGAGGTATCACTATTCCATCTCTCGCATAGAGTCGTCATCATCACTAAATGTTTTTGAATCACAGGCACATGCACAATATACCAAAGGTCAATCTCTCCTAGGTGTTCCTAGAATAACTCTGATAGATCACCTAATCTCTCCAAAATGGTGGGCTTGTGTTCCCTCGACATCAACAGTGGGAAGACCTCCTACATCCATGAATTGCATGATTTCAAGAAATAATCAAAATTTGACGTTATTTGAAATTTATGGCTCAAAAATCACAATAGCATTGCTATATTCAAATTTCAAATAGCGACACCCGATGCATTTAAAATTGCAAAGAAAAACATGTGTCACCAAATAAGTTGGCATCGCGATTTAACTTCTGGAAAACCCTAACCCTAATTTCTAAATTGGCAAGTGCATTTCCAAATAAATATGGATTTCCATTTAAAATTAGAAACCCTAATTTTAAATCGTGAATAGAGTCGCTATATAAATATGTGTCACTATAATTCATTTAGGCTTCATCAATTTCAATTTGGGCATCGGTATATAGCGATGTTGCCAGAATTTAAACTTTAAAGCATAATAAATGCATCAAAAATTTAAATTTCAAATCAAGTTTGGAGTTACATACCAGTGGTCTTGCACCTAGAAGCCACTAGAACTCTCGAACTCAATCAGAGATGTGCCTGGGAAGCTCTCAGTGCGCCATTTTTTTGGAGGGTCAGAGCTCAAATTGCAAGAATTCCTTAAGGTGTGAATGTACAAATGAATTGAAAATGACCCTTCTTGGCCTATTTAAGCTAGAAAATTAGGGTTTGCTGTCCCAATTTAACCTTGAAGATAGGGTTTATCATTATTTTCACCAATTTTTCCAATCTAGACATAATTTTGCATCATTTTTTGAGTTTTTGGCATTATTCTTGCATCTGATAGCCTTTCTAGACCCTTGGGGAAGCTTTTAACCTTTGTCGACAAATCAACCCAAAATTCAAAAATTTTGCCCAATTTCTCAAGGGGGCAGGGAGTCAGCTTTATCCTTCCACTAGGGCATTTAAAAAAATCATAATTTTTATTTTTGTATTTAAGCAGCAGTTTTAATATGAAAAGCGTTATTCTTTGAACCAAAGTAGCAGGTACCTCACTTCAAAGAGGGGCAAAATGTAGACACTAAAAAATGTCCTAATCAATATTATACACTCAAAATAGATTTACTAACATCATTTCATCTTTAACCCATCCTCTTTTCGCTTAATTGATTTAATTAACCTAGTTAATTAATTAATTGCATCATTTTCATCTATTGGCCTAATTAATTTAATTGGGTTAATTCATCTCTTTTCACACTAACATTTCATCTAATTAAATTAAATAAATCAAAATATTTAATTTAATTTCCTAAGTCATCCTATTTAATTAAATAACCCTAAGTTATTTAATTATCATTACATCTCTCCCCCATTCATCAAATCATTTAATTTAATGAATATCAAGTTTTAATTCCTACAAATCCCCTAATTGCATAATTAAACCTTGTTTAATTAGCAATTAAACTAACTTTCCTCTAAGAAAAGGGAATATTCCCATGGAATATTCCTTATCCCCTTTTTGCACAATTAAAAATTTATTTTAATTTGTAAAATGTGTTTTTCCTCACCCATGAGAATATTCCAAAAGAATGTTCTTATTCCTTCATCATTTGTAAAAGGGATATTTTCACTTGGCTTCTTAAGCAAGTTTTAACCTTCAACCTTTTGAACAAGTCACCTTTGACCTATGTGAGCAAGTAAAAAGTGTGTTTGTTTGAGGCAAGTGTGAACCCTTGATTAAAATCTCATCATGCATTCCCATCCATTGATGAGAATCCATGATCCATGCCTCTCATCTCCTTCATCTTGGACCGTTGATTAATCTTTTTGATCTCAACCTTTCATTCTTCATTTGCTTTCCTCTAAATAGGTCACTATTTGGAGACAAATGGATCCATCTTTTTCAAAGAAAACTTATGTTGTTGAATCTCATTCATCTTTCAATTGCAAACTCATGTTGTTAAAATCACTCATACTTTACTCACATTTAGCATATATTAGTTCATTTTTAGTTGCATCTTAGCTTAGAGCGTCCATTAATGGCTTCAATGCATCCATCTTAGCTTGTTTATAAATTGGGGTTTTCATCTTTTAGCTTAGAAATAGAATAATCAATGCATTATTAGCATAAGATCATGGTAACTTTGTTAGCCTTTTTGTTGCACCAAAAGGTCAACCTATCAATGCCCAATACAAGCATCAGTTAACAGGAGGTGGTTAGACCATGTCACAAAATCAAGTGTGGTGCTAGACAAGGAAGACCAAGGGACACACCATCTTGCAACAATCCCCCCAGCACAAGCGATGGGTTTGAACCTATGACTAGCTCTGATACCAATTGTCAGCCTTGTTATTGTACCAAAAGGTTGACCTGTCAATGCCCAATACAAGCATCAGTTAAGAACCACAGGAGGTGGTTAGACCATGTCACAAACTCAAGTGCTATGCTAGACAAGGAAGACCAAGGGCCACACCATCTTGCAACAAACTTAGTTTGTATCATGTTCATTTTTAGCATAAACTAGGTTTTCATACATCAATCATAGTGGTTTCATCGATTCTTTTCCACAGAATCGACTTAAACAAGCTCACTGATGATGAGATTGGGAAAGGGTCATCGTTTCACATCAACATGACACCAGTTCCAAAACAAGATAAGTTTTAGATGGGTTAGATTAGGAATTTAACTATTTTCTTAGTTTGTAGCTTTTAATTTCAATAAAATGCTTAGTTTAGATTTCCAATTTGAATGATCTTGTTTGTATATGTAGTTTGTTTAGAAAAGTTATGATTCAATTCATCATGAATCAAGTGTAATCGACCCTCACTAACATTTCCTCATCTCACAGTAGCAAATGCTACATTATGTGTGAAGATGATGAATTGGGAAGCTTTGATTCAAGGTATGATGAAGGGATATTCTTAGGATACTCCAATCAAATCAAAGCATACAAGTGTTAAAACAAGAGACTACAAAAAGTAGTTGAAATAATAAATGTCAAAGTTGATGAAAATACAAATCAAAGCAACTCTATCAGGAACAACTTTTAGTTTGAATCAGAAGATGATGATTTAGGTACAACAGTTGAAGAAGAAGAACAAGAAGAAGAGAATGAAGAAGTGGTTGAATGAGACCCTACAAAATATGTGCAAAAGGATCATCCTGCAGATCAAATAATTGGTGACAAAAATGAAGGTGTGCAGACTCGAAGAATATTTGCACATGACAAGGAACAAGTTAACTTTTCTCTCCTGTCTCATATTGAACCAAAAAGCTTTGATGAAGCTAGTAAGGATGAGAGTTGGATAAAGTCAATGGTAGAGGAACTCAATCAGATTGAGAAAAAAAAACTTGGGAATTAGTTCCTAGACCATCAAATAAGAATGTAATGGCATAGAATGGGTATTCAAAAATAAGTTGAATGAAGATGGATTTGTGGCTAGAAACAAAGAAAGGTTAGTATGCAAAGGATATGCACAAGTAGAAGGTATTTATTTTGAAGAAACATTTTCCCCTATTGCAAGATTAGAAGCAATTAGAATTTTTCTTGCTTTTTTAGTGTATAAAGGATTTAAGGTATATCAAATGGATGTCAAATCTGCATTTCTAAATGGAAACCTAGAAGAGGAAGTATACATTGAACAACTAGAAGGTTTTCAGCTATCAAAAGATGATGGTTATGTTTGGAGATTGAGAAAAGCATTGTATGGTCTAAAGCAATCCCCAAGGGCATGGCATTCAAGATTGGATCAGTACCTACAACAAGGATTCAAGAAAGGTTGTGCTAATATCAATTTATATCTTAAATCTAAGGGTGAGCATATGGTCATTGTTGTAGTATATATAGATGATATCATATTTGGTGGTAGCAATGATGTAATTTGTAGAATATTTGATACACACATGCAAGGAGAACTCAGATTTTTTCTTGGTTTGCAAATTGTATAAACTATAAAGGTATATTTATATCACAAACCAAGTATGCAAAATAAATGCTCAAAATTTTTGGCGTGGAGGATCGTAGACCAGTCAATACTCCTATGATTACTGGATGCAAATTAAGCAAATTAGATGAATCACGTGATGCAAATCAAACTCAATATAGATCAATGATTAGAAGTCTACTATATCTAACTACATCTAGGCCTGATATAATGCAAGCAATTTGCATGGTTGCAAGGTTTCAGGCTGCGCTAAAGGAATCCCATGTCAACACTGTAAAAATAATTTTCAAATATATCAAGAGTATTGTTGACTATGGCTTATGGTACCCCAAAGGCAAGGATTTCACTTTAATAGCTTATACAGATGTGGATTAGGAAAGAAGTGTGGATGACAAAAAGAGTACTAGTGGTGGTGCTTTCTTTTTAGGAAACAAGTTGGTTTCATGGGTGAGTAAAAATCAAGAGTTTGTCACTCTTTCTAGAGCAGAAGCAGAATATGTTGCAGCAACTACATTTTATACTCAAGTGTTATGGATGAAGTAGAATTTAAAGGACATCAAAATGGAGTACAATGAACCTATCTCTATTCTTTGTGACAATTCAAGTGCCATCAACATCTCAAAGAATCTGGTGATGCATTTTATAACAAAGCATGTATCAATCAAATATCATTTCATCAGAGAGAAGGTTGCAAATAAAGAAGTTAGTATGGAGTATGTTCCTACAAAGGAACAAGTGGCTAATATATTCACCAAGCCTCTTCCGACAAAGTAGTTTGAATACCTGAGGCAAAAGCTGGGAGTAGTATCTCCCACATCATATCACTAACTATTAGTGATAAGGCATACATCCAGGGAGGCTTCATTATTTATTTCTCTAACCCTAGACAAGGATAGTGTGATCAAGTCAGGTAACTTTTGTTTTACAAATTTCTAATGACTTGATGGTTGCAGAATTTTGAATCCCCTCTTTCTCTTTGCATCATTTGTTAAAGGAAGTGCATATTCTAAGGGTGAGTGAACCCTTTTCCATTGATGTCAAAGGGGGAGTTCTAATGTAAATGCTCAAATCATATAAGCATGTTGAGTACAGAAGTGGTATATTCCATAGGGGGGAGTTGTGTTGATGTGTGTATGATCAAATTGGTATAGAGCATCAGTGTTACATCTTGGTTGATCTTGGTTGTACATTAAGGTTTTTCCATCAATTCCAAAGAGTGAGATTGTTGTAAAATGTTTTCATTGATGTCGAAAGGAGACTATTGGTGTTGGTGAAATGTGATCATTGATGTCAAAGGTGTAGTAATGAGTAGTGTCAATCATGCAAATGCAAAGGAACTACAGTTATGGTGGATCAGATTATAGTGTTATATTTCTTCATTGACTTGCTATGATAGGTTATAGGGTACCTTAAGTGACAACTTGTGTTATTAATTTTTTGTTGGTGACCAGCCCCATCACCTAGGTTGGCACTATCTTCAAGGTGCATCATGATGCCTTAAACAGTTCAAAGAGATTCATTTAGTTATTTCTTCAATCATATGATTTGGAAATAGTTCAGTGTGAGTTGGTTACATCAGCATGACAAGTGCCTTTCGATGGTACTTGTCTTGGTGTCCCTTCGATTGTCTGATGACCCTCTCATTGGTGAGACACTAGTATCTCGGTAGGAGTCGACAAGAACTCTCTTTGATGGAGTGATAAGGAGAAATATTAACTCGTCAAAGTGACTTAGGAATTTTGAAGGGAGTTACATGGTTTTCCCCTCGATCTGGCAATGAGTGATGTCAACAACTTTGGTGTACTATCATTGATGTCAGAAGTGTATACGTGGTGGTTGCCTGCCCGCCCGCTACGAATTTAGTAGGACCCATGTGAGACCCGCGGGGAAGTAAGGATTGGTGGAAAGTATTCCATGATGGATAGAATGTGGCAGTGGAACCTAATGGTACTGGTGACTATTGCACATCATGAAAACTTTTTGGTAATTAGGCTTGTGTTTAGTGATACACAATGAGATAAAGTTAATGGTAGAGATCAAATGATATGAAATATAATGGCGACCGTTGTGCTTACTCCCATTGTGGTAATGAATGGTGAAGCCCAAGATGTTACAGCAATATGTGATAAGAATATGACTATCACCGAAATGAAAAATAAAGGCTTATCAAAGCAGTGATATGGTGATAATGAAAGAAAAAAAATGTTGATTGGTGATGTGCATATGGAAGTGTTGGAAGAATGAAGAAGAATGGATATCTCTACAATTTTTTGTTGTCATTGATGTTACCATGTTGTGATTGCAAGTCTAAGTCAATGCTTGATCTGGTATTTTGGTCTGGTATCTGAACCGGTATTCAAGCCACACCCTTCGATATTCTAGTCCACAATCCTTTGTAGTTGATAGTTGCTACTTGTGGTTTTGGGAAACTATTTATGATTGTTGAAAGCATGCATGTTCATAATCTCTCGTGTTATGGTGCCCGTACGGTGTATCGACATTATTCTATTAATTACTTTTTGCAATTAAGTCTATTTTTTTCTAACTTCTTGGATAAGTCGTGATATGGTGAATTATTTTTTGTTACGTAGATATATGTGTGACCTATCTTAGGTCCATGTCGACATGATATAGTGTGTTGGATGTTTGAATTTCCTTTTGGAAAGATTTTGTGAATGCTTCTAGCCGACAAGCTAGTATTTTTGGTAAACAAGTAAATGCATCTAATTAGGCAGACCTAATTGTTGGTTGCAGATAGATTGGGTATATATGTTGAACAGTTTTTGAAGATGGTATGCTTCTGACAAGATAGTTTTGAATGCAAAGGTGAAGAAGAGCGAAAACGATGAAGTGTGTTAAGTCTATCTATTGAGCATCACCAGAATTGTATTAGCACTTGTTAGGTGTACTCTTTTTAGTTCATTTTGGCTATAAAGCCCCTTTTTTTTTGTAAATATTTTGTAGGAAGTGAGCCTCCTTGTAAGTAGTGAGCTTTTGTATCTGGATAGTGAGTCCTATTCAGGGCAATGAGCCCTTGGTAGTGAGCCTTAAATATTCGGTTTTGGAACTACTTTATATTGTGAGTTAACCCTCACCATGGTTTTTCCCTTATTGGGTTTTCCACATAAAATTTGTTGTTCATTGTGTTGATTTTACTTTCTATTATGTGCATTTCATGTTCATACTTAATAATAGAACAATGTGGTTGTGAAGTTAATAATTGTTGAAGTTTTGAGTTTAATCTTGGTGACAACTGATTCACCCCCCTCTCAGTTGTCTTGCGCCTTTCTAACAATTGGTATCAGAGCTTTGGTTCCTTGGTGTAGAGCTTAACCACTTGAGGAAGGTCCTGAAGATTGATCAAATGGATGATAAAGAAGAACTCTAGACTACACTTGAAGATCTTGATAAGGCAGAAAATGAAAACAAAGATCTGAGGGAAAATCTCGAAGATGCTAATGAATGTGTTTGGAAACTAAAAGAACAATTGAAGAAATTCAAGGAAAGACACAAAGAAGTAAGTGAACAGTAGAAACAAGAGGTCATTGAACTAAAAGTGCTTGTAGAATAAAAGAAGAGAATTGAAGAATGTCTGAATACAATGGTGTAAAATAAATTTGATGAATACTTTAAACTTGAACAAGAGGTAGTAAACTTGAGAGTAGAATTGGAGAAGGAAAAAATCTGTGAGAAAATTTTTAGATCTAGCTCCAACAAGCTTGGAGAACTACTTGTAGGATAGAAACCAAGAAAAGACAAAGGTGGCTTGGGAAATGAAGCTGGTGAAAGTTCAAAGGATAATCAAAAGACTCGAGACAAAGGGAAGCAGAAAAGAAATTTAAGAAATTTTGCAAGGAGACCGCCTATGAGACAACCTAATGTATAAAGGTATCCCTCTTTCAATGGTATTTGTTTTTCCTATAATAAATATGGTCACAAGGAAACAAAATGCAAGAGCAAGATGAATCATTTTCCTGGTTCTTTCTCTGGACAATTTTTTTCATGCAAGAAGGTTGGATATAAAGCTATTGAATGCAGACCTTGGGTGAGAATGATCAGTCAGGTAATGATGAATGGATTTAATGGAGGTAGAATGAATCAATCTTTTAATGGCTACTGCTATACCTATAACAAATTCGTACATAAAGAAAATCAATCTAGATTGAGAAGTAATGGAGGTCAGACTAATCTAAAAAGTGTTGTCTGCTATAACTATAACAAACTTGGACATATCTCAAAGGTTTGTAGAAGTAAGAAGGGAAAGCATTCTACTCCAATAGAGAATAATGAATCGGTAAAGAAGATCGAAAAAGAAGAGATGAATAATATATGGAAGAAGAAAGAAGAAGAACTTGAAACTGTTGATGTGTCTGTTCCTTCATCCGGTATGGGAAATTCCTTTGGTAATTAGACCTAGCATGGTCTTAGGGGGAGCATTATCAGAAAATTATAAAAAACCCCTGGATGAATGGCATGTCAGAAGCTGGCACGAGGTTGGAATGTGAAGAATGAGTAATCAGAGGTTTGGGAAAAGGAACTAGAAGAAAACATGTTGGCATACTAATTTGCAGACTAAATTAGGGTTTTCTATGTTGAGAGGAATATTTTTAGCAGCTTTTTGATGTTTTCCACATTTAATGTGATTTAGGGAAAATCGATGGTGTATAAGGTATAATTTGTAAGCCTCTTTGATCAATTGAGAACTTGAAGAGTTTGAAAGGTGTCTTGGAGCAATCTCGAAGTGATTTGAGGTATTTCTGAGCATTTTTGAAGAAATTATTAAGATACTTAGGAATTATTATTCAGTCTACAAAGGAAAAGAAGAAGTCTCAACTAAACAATAACGAAATTAAGAAAGTTAAGCATGGAAATGGATAGAGGTTTGAGTGGCGACATTCCACTAAAGATGAAAGAGTTGAATTGGAAGAATTCAATCACAGGAAGATGAAGGAAATGAAACTAAGGCTGAAGGAAAATGAATTACAGAGCATAAAAACCCTAGGTATTGATTTATGGGGAGAATTTCCTTGGTTTGTTGATAAAGAGTTAATCTTATTCTTGTTGATTCATTTCCAGAACAAAAACATTGTGTTGGGAAAACCCTACCTAATCACAAAGGAAGCGATCAAAGCAATTACTAGCTTACACAGTATTTGGGGATCTCCTTGGCAAGAAAACCATGAAATACAAAGATGTGGAGGAACTTACTAACATTAATAAAGACCCTCGAGCTGTATTGATAAACTCTTGAGGATTCTATTGTAAGGTATGTTGCATATGGCATTTCTTGCAAAATCTATTTCATAAATCATCAAGGCTCAACTTAAACTATTGTTGTATATATTGCACATATGATGGTTAAGGAAAGTAGGTTGCTTGATTTGTGTAGTCTAGTACTTGAAAATTTAACTGAGAATGCACGAATTTCATTGGTTGAGGGTTATCCCTTTCAGTTTGGATCTTTGCTTGTGTGCTTGGATTTTTACTTTTTGAACTCCTTACCGAGAAGAGAAAATGTTGTGTGGGAATTTGGTATTCATATTGGGAAACAATTCTACAAATACTTGAAATCGTTGACACATAATTGAAGTGATTACAGATCCTATTTCACATCTTTAAAAAAAAATCTATGCTTTGGTATGTCAGTACCGAGTCAATTTGAAGTGGGTTCATCCTCCAAGAAGAGAGAGTTGGAAGTTATCATTGGTGAGTCTCCTCCAGAACCAAAAAAGAGGAAAACTATTGTAATAGATGTCTTGGAAGAGAAGAATGAAGAAGAATCTCTATCTAGATCTGACTCCTTTGATCTAAAGGATATTTAGATGTTACTAGATAAGGGTGAGATGAAGAAGATTGGTGAAATGTGGAATACGTTCTCTCCGATTGAGAAACTTAAAACTGACGATGTGTTGGTTGATTATTTGTTGAATAAGGGTATTTTAGTTTCAGATGTGTCAGATTCTTTGTCGAATGATCTTGTAGAGATTGTTGAAGAGAGAACATTGTTGGACAGACCCGAAGGACTTAAGTTCAAATCTATGCTTGAAAGAAGGTGTAACAAAGCAAAGAAAGTGCTATCTAAAAATATGAATGAGACAAAAGAATGCATCAAAGAAATATCTGACATTTACAAGTATTATCTCTGGTGGCCAACAACTGTTGATAATTTTAGAAGCAAGATTAAAGCAATTGAAGCTGAGATGAATAGTATTGGAAAGAACTTTGATTTATTCAAAGACAGGGATGGAAAACAGAGAATAAGAGTTGGTGAACTACAGGTGGAATTGCTAACTACTCAAAGGAAAAGAGAAGATATGGTTAGAACCTTCTGGTTGGATAAGGAAGTTGCCGAGGTCTAGTTAGATCATCTCTCTAGAATTCTCTTTGATGCTAAAAATTGTGAAGAACTATGTCTATCTTATGATTGAACATCCTCCTTTACACAATTATCTTTGTTGGAAGGTATGAGTGTAAGAATGAATTCAGTTGTAATTTCCTGGAAAAGAATTCTTCTGATTATAAGAGAGCGGTATAAGAAAATATTTCATGTAAAAAGTGTCATTCTTGTTTGAATGTTTGAAATGGGAAGCTGGGATTATTGTGTATATACAAATTCATCATTTACACATGTCTACATCCTACCTTTTCAGTCACCCTTTTCCATTTATGTCAAAGGGGGAGAGAATTAGATTATAAAGTTATGGGGAGAGAGTCATGTGAGCAGGGAAAATGTTGTCTTGAAAATTTTTGGCACATGTTGCCATCAATGAAAAAGGGGGAGATTGTTGGAAGAATGAAGAGGAATGGCTATCTCTACAATTTTGTGTTGCCATTGATGTCACCATGTTGTGATTGTAAGTCTAAGTCAGTGCTTGATCTAGTATTTTGGTCTAGTATCTGAACCGGTATTCAAGCCACACCCTTCGGTATTCTAGTCCACAATCCTCCGTAGTTGACAGTTGCTACTTGCAGTTTTGGGAAACTATTTATGATTGTTAAAGGAATGCATGTTCAAAATATCTCGTGCTTCAGTGCCCGTACGACGTATCAGCATTATTCTGTTGATTACTTTTTGCAATTAATTCTATTTCTAGTTGACTTCTTGGATAAGTCATGATATGGTGAATTAATTTTTGTTATGCAGATATATGTGTGACCTATCTTAGGTCCATGCCGACATGATGTAGCATGTTGGACATTTGAATTTCCTTTTGGAAAGATTTTGTGAATGCTTGTAGCTGACAAGCTAGTATTTTTGGTAAACAAGGAAATGTATCTAATTAGACCAACCTAATTGATTCTTGCGAATAGATCGGGTATATATATGTTGAACAGTTTTTAAAGATGGTATGCTTTTGACAAGGCAGTTGTGAATGTGAAGGTGATGAAGAGAAAAAATAATGAAGTGTGTTAAGTCTTTCTATTGAGCATCACCAAAACTGTATCAACACTTGTTAGGTGCACTCTTTTTAGTTCATTTTGGTTTTAAAGCCCAATTTTGTTTTGTAAATATTTTTGTAGGCATTGAGCCTCCTTGTAAGCAGTGAGCTCTTGGCAGTGAGCCTTAAATATTTGCTTTTGGAACTACTTCATATTGTGAGTTAATCCTCACTATGGTTTTTCCCTTATTGGGTTTTCCATGTAAAATCTGGTGTTCATTGTGTTTATTTTACTTTTTGTTATCCGCATTTCATGTTCATACTTAATTAAAAAACAATGTGGTTGTGAAGTTAATAAGTGTTGAAGTTTTGAGTTAAATCTTCATGACAACTGATTCATCCCCCCTCTCAGTTGTCCTATGCCTTTCTAATAGGAAGGAAAATAAAATGATGACACTTGGCAATTGTTCATTTGTTGCTTTTGCATCCTTGTTGCAAAATAATGATTTGATAAATCAAAATATTTGACAATGGTGATTTGTTTTGTAACCCTAGTCAATGAACAGATCAAAAATGGCATAGCTAGGGCATAAACTCATGGCACATGAAGACACAGGTGTTGGCATGATTTCTTATGTGATGAACATAACTGTAAAATAATTTGATCCAATGGAAAAGTAATGGCATAGACTCTCACAATGAACAAGGGATGAGATCGATCCAAGAAAGAGTATAATCAAATAAAATATCTTTCACAGATTATCAGGTAGAAATCTAGCAAGGATTTTAGTTGGCTATTGGATGAAGATGGAGGTTATATGGAAAAGAAGAACACATAGGTTGAATTTGAATCCATTTCATAGGAAAATGGTGAAACAAGATAAAAACCCTAGAAATAGCCGCCAAAAATAAAATGGTTCAGTTTTGAATCTTGGGTTTTCATGTGATTTGTAGTTCATCTATATGATTTGGTTGGTTGAGTGATTGAAGAGTGACTACAGTTAGTGAGTGAAGTGTGTTACTGTAATAGATTGTGAACATTTGAAATGTATTATTGAAACTATTTATAGCGGTGTGAGAGTGAAGAGAGAGAGAAAGTGTTATGTATTGAATTGATGCATTATAGGTTTTTGTAGAACCAGTTTATGGATAATTGATTTTGTAATTCTATGGAGGTTGTAGCCTCTTTGCACTGAGTTTTAGCTCAGAATAGGGTGTTGTAGCATACTTGAAGTTGTAGCTTCTAAAACAGGGAATTGGTGCTTAGAGTTGGAGCTCTTAAAATTGTAATTGAACTTCATTGCTTGTGAGGTTGGATTAGGGTAGTAGATCCTAGTAGCATTTATCACTGTGGTTTTTCCCACTCTAGTTTTTCCATGTATATCTAGTGTTAATGTGTTATTCATTTATGTGCATGTTATTTCTATATTGGTCTATGTTCTAATTTTCACATTGATTCGTTTAGGAAATCATCTACTTGGGAGTTTATGGATTAAAAGTTTTAGTATCTACTGATTTAGCCCCCTCTCAATAGATCATTGTGTTCTAACAAATCAAACCTTTCTCTTGTGGAGAAAAGCTTGACTGCTCACAAGAAGAAGAGGCAAATATAACACATAATAAAGGGCGAATATTTTCAAGAGAACAAGACTGAGCAGAAATCATGTCAACATTCAAACCATGGTTTCCATTTAGATCATTCATTTGAGCAACCAAGTCACAAATTATGTTTATGAGGTACACATTCTATAGGGAACTGAATGCCTTATTCATTACACCCACAACCTTTACGCCCATAGCCATATTTAGAGACAAGTTTAAAGCCAAGGCCATAACACGTGTAAATCTTGAGAATGAGGGGGATCTTCATAGAGAGCATTATTCTAGCAATGGGGATTATACTCCTCTATGGGATCACCATCAACCTTCTTGATAGGACTACCAACATTAACCTCTTTAATAGAAGTGTGATCATCTTCCTCAAAAGGAGGAGGATTAGCATTAAGGACATTACAACTATTGCTCACATTATCCTATGATACAAAAGAATAACCATCTTTGATAGTAGGTTTGGATGATGTTATCAGAAGTTTTAAGTGAGTCAGGTCAACTTTATATTCTCCAATGAAGGATTCTGTAAAGTCTAGAGAACCCCAATCATCACCAAGACATGCATTCTTTTGAGAAGATGTAGAAGGAGCAGACTTATGATTTCTTTCTTTAGAAGGATCTTATTTAGGGACATATTCCTCAAGTGTATCCTTTGTAATAGATACCATTGGAGTAGACATCAACACATTGGAAGACATTGAAGGGATAAGAGTAGGCACAACCAAATCCTGATCGATAGCTACCATCTCACACAAGTGCATAGCCTTAGGGTCAGCCCTAACTGTGACTACTCAATTATTGCAAATGAACTTAATAGATTTATGCAAGGTAGACTAGACTTCACCCATAGCATGAATCCACATTCTATTGAGAAGAAATATGGTCATTTTTTTCTAGCATAACATATATAAGGGTAGGTATGGTAATGGGTCCTAACCTTAAAGGCAAGACTATCATGTCCAAAGGTTGCTGACCAACATTATCGAACCCATGAATAACAAGAGAAGAAGCAGCTAGAGAGGAAGAATCGATATTAATCTTAGGAAATAGATCAATTCTACATACGTTGAGCACCAAACTGGCATTAATGAGAGTACATCTAATGCTACTTCTATTAATGTTAACTATGAGCATTAAAGGGTTCACTTGCTTTTGTACTTTCAGAGGTGATATTTCCTGTAGATATAATGTAATATTGGGTGAATTCACATGAATATGAGCTATCAACACATTAACATCCATCGGCCTAGAAAAATAAGGCAAGAGGATCTTTTTCAAGGCTTCCTGAAGTATACCTTGATAAACTAGAGTAGACTGAAGCAAGTCCCATAGTGAGATCTTATCCAGAGTAACACAAAGTTTCTCAATAAGATCATAATCACCAGGTTCTTTAGTTGTAGGTTTAGGTGCTTGAGGTTGGTTGAGAAGGTGGTAAAGAAGTAGGTTGATCAATATTTTTTTTATTCTTTCTATAATTATAAGTATGGGTTACTACTCTATAAGAGGGGGCCTTAGAAAGATTAGGAGAGTCACTATCAAAGGGAACACCATTAATAAAACAAATCCTTTTAGGAGAAGGACTAGCTAGAGTTAGGTAAATGGCCAGTATCTTAGGCCTTTGAGGGGTAGCAGATACATAGATTATATTTATAGATTCATTACAACTAGTGGAATAATTATTTGAAGACATATTCTCAACATCGATCTAGGGAGGATCAAATTTGGAAGGAGATTCATCATTCACTAATGCATCATCTCTCAAAGAGAGTGCATTGGAATGAAGAGAAGGTAGAGTAACATTAAGAAAGGTATCAATTATTTCATCTTCTTGCAACAAGATATCCTCTAAAGCAAGAGGAATTTTGTGAGAAGGATCAAAGACACCAAGTGACATGGGTAAAGCCAAGTCACCATTAGATGCATGAAATGAAACATTATTAACACTTTCAATAAAATTAGAAACTCAGCTAATAAAAGAATATAGCAAATGCATTTTGAAAATATTAAGTGAAAGATAATATATAATGACTCAACAATCCATTCAAAGGCAAGCACATTACTTCTACTTTGACGATATGGAATGGGGTTCAAGGCGGTGCCTCGAAAAATTTAGTTTTGGAGGATAAAGATTTGATTTATCTTTTTTTATAAAAGGGTGTTCACGTCAGGTTCACTAAAATGTAGAGAAGGGGGATTCACTACTCATGAGTCACTTTTTTCTAAAGAGAATCCCATGGGCGAACTATCCTAAACTACTTCAAGGAACAATGTGAGAGTTCTAGAATTAGGAGTAAATCACAAAGGTTTTTTTGGACAAATTAACGAGCTTTTAGCCAAAGGATAGTAGCATAAAACAAGGAGGAAAACATGGCATGCTAGAGTCTCAAAGGCATGTTGGCATCTTGTATGGACTAGAAACCAAGTTTATCATAGAAAACAACAAAGTGACTTCTAATAATCAGATTGTGAAAATCTCTTAGAATGTGAGAAAGTAATGGAATATAACAAAATAGAATAAAGTAAAGGATAGATCTAAAGAGGATAGAGAAAGAAAACTTCTCACAACAACCCAAGTGATGAAGCCTCCAGCACATGAATATCTTCAATACCTAAATATGTTAGATTGAGAGAAAGTGTTGGGGCTGTATAGGGGTTTTCCTTAGTCAAACTCTAGTTTTGGTGTTCCCATCTCCACAGACAAACAGATAGATAGAGAAAGTGAACAAAGTAAGAAAATATAAAGTGATAAAAGCAATCCCCACTCAAGGATGAGAACTTGTATCACGAGATAGAAATGCAATTGATATGGGATATGTGAAATCCTAGGATGCTCACAAGCACAAGATAAGGGAGATGCCAACTAGAAGGCTTAAGGAAGCTAAAGAGAGAGATAGTTGGGAGAGCTAAGAGAGTTGTAGAAGGCATTGTGAGAACACAAGAGTGCTATTGTAGTGAGCTATGAAAGCAAGAGAGCAAGACTAAGAGAAGAGGAAAAGGTAGGATCCCAAGCTAGAAAGATCTAGAAGACCCAAAATAGATTGAAAAGATAGCATTTAAAGGGAGAAGAGGAAGGAAAAGAAGCTTCCTTGGCTATTACAAGGCATCCTGAGCCGTTACCACCAACAAAAGGAGCTGACAAGTGGAAAACATGCTTGAAAATGGTCATTTGAATGTTGAAACATCACAGGATGAGTGCACTGTGCACAGACATCCACATGGCGTGCTAGTGTCCAGACACATCATGCTACAAAATTATGAGAAGAGGAGAAGCACAAAGTTTGATGCAAAGCTAATGTGGGAATGTAGTTGCTGAAAAGAGGTCCTGAGCATCCTAAGAGGGGAAAAAGGATGATGCATGGACTAAAATGAGCCTACACAAATGCTAAGGAAGTGAACACTAAAGTGGATACAAGAATGTATGTGAAATTGCAAGGGGTGTAATTTTACAAAATTACACAATGCAGAAGTAAAGGGATTGGTAGAATGTTGTGCAAGGTTTTGAGTTGCCAAGAGTTTAGGATCCATTTGATTTTTTGTTGGCATAATATTGTCATTGATTTCATAAGGTGTCATTGATGTCAAGGGGGAGTTTAGGGGAAGATTGAATTTTATTGAGCTCAGTGGATCAATGTCTAGAAGAATTGGCGAAGGATGATGGAGAGAAAAGCATGTTTTGAAAATACTACAAAATTGCTAAAATATTGCAATATTGTCATGAAATGTTGTCATGCTATTACAGAAGTTACTTCTAGAAGTTAGTGGAGTAAACTAAGGCTAGATTTTTTATGGGTTTTCAAGAGGATTCGATTAGTATGGTTTGCATGATTAGAGCATGTGTAGCAAGATCATAATTGATTTATTTCTACTCTTTGGTCAAATTAGGGTTTCACAATTAAATCCTAAGGGGTTTGTAGTGATGGTATTGATCAAGTTTTATATTTTGAAGTTGAATGGATACTGGTGGTCACTGGTCTCTCAAGTTACAACTTAAGCCATTTGTGTCATCAATATAACCAACCCCTTTACCTTACATTATCAGTTGGAAAGGTTTGTGTGCATCACATTAATTCTTCATTTCATGTTTTGTGTATTATTGTTGCCTAGTGTTTGCACAATATGTGATGGAGGAGATCAACAGTGAAGGTTGGAGCATGGAAGATTGAATGGTTATCACACAAGTCCTTCACATCACACTTTGAAGTTCACTTCAGCATGTCCTATATGCGATATGTGATACAATCAAATCAATGGTGGAGAAAAAATGGAGGAGATCAAATGATTATCACATCCTTGCTTCACATTGTTGTTGTGAAGAAAAATGGAGTCATGTAATTTGTGATATGCAATAGGAGTGAATGGTGATGTCAGCAAGCACAAGTGTTAAGTATTGATTGCATTTCTTAACTTCTATGCATCGCATTTCATATCCTTGAGCACAAAGAAAAAATATGATAAGAAATGTTAGTGGAGTGTGACATCATCTTGGACACATCGTAGCATCTTGCTGCCCCACTGAAGATTTAGTGGGTCATTGGTTATCCCTATGGGAGTGTGGGCTAATGACAAGTGTCCCAAAGGATAGATGGTAGATCAAGGGTGCATCGCGAAATGATAATACATTACATTTATCATTTCTCATGTTATAATTCTTTGTTTGATATGTGATGGAAAAAGTTAGTGGAGTATGAAAAAATCATGGGCAGGTGGCATGATATGTTTGCATCACTCATGTTTTTCACATCGCAGTTGTGAATAACCTAGCGCAAGGGAAAAAAGTGATACACTAAAAGGTTGTGATGAAGATGTTAGTGGGTCCCCTCTTCTTAAGGACAATGGAGTGATAAGGTGGACATGTGTTTATTATGATAGGTGGAATTTTTCCATTACATCGCAATGTTTCTTCAGATCGCAATTAATATCCTTTGCGTGCAAACAAAGTTACACTAGGTAAAGTGAATTTGATGGAGATTGAAGGTGAGCATATAAAAGAAGTTAATCCAATGGTTGCATTTTAAATTTGAATGATGAATGGAGATCATTCAGGATCATGGTGCAAATATTTTGATCAATGGCCCAAGTTTAAAGTTAAATATCGACAATAGCTAGGGGAGGATAATGGTAGCGAAACCCTCATTCAAGCTGGTAACCAATATAGAGCATAAAATTAATGATTTTAACCACTCTAGCTACCAAGTTTTATGGTAATTGGGTTATTTGGGTGGTGAAGATCACATTTTGGTTGTACAAAAGATCAAATACATAGAATATGCATTAATGAACAAAAACCGTAGATCGGTTACATGTTGAAAATAGTATTGGTAAAAATTTTGATGATGATGGTGTGTGGCTCGATGTATAGGAAGCTTTTTGGAGAAGATAGAATGTGAGTAAACTCTAGCAGAGTATCTGCATAGTTGGTGTAGAGGCTCAAGGAAATTACTATTGGTTGATACATGATTGAGGAAAGAGTCAATCAAAAAATTGACTAAGTGTTGATGGGTAAGTAGCAGAGTGTGTAATAGAGAGAAGTGGAGGGGACAGAGAATGTGCATACTGAGATAGAGTGAAACCCAAAAAAAATAGATATCATCATCAAGGGTTTGCATTCAAGGTGCAGAATAGAGAGAGATGAAGAGTAGAGAATTGAGTTGTTGAGATTGCAACAAAGATTTGGGCAGTTGCAAATAGAGTTGCAACATTGAATTATGTTCAATAGATCAAATTCTAATATCTTAAATTGTAAATCTATTTGGTGGGTGCCATAAAATAACTATGCAGGTTCTCAATGTAGGGAGTTGGTGCTTCCTTGGAGTGGGTGCACCTAAGAACTAGGGGATTGGTATCTCCTTAGGGTTGGTGCCCTTAAAAATTGTAATCAAAAGATTTCATTGTGAGGCTAGATTAGGATAGTAGATCCAAGCAGCTATTTTCACCATGTTTTTACCATCTTGGGTTTTCCATGTATATCTTGTGTTATGAGCAATCATGTGTGTATGTTTATTTCTCTACAAGTTTAGTTTAATTTTCACTAAAATGGCTAACATGAATTAATCTACACAAAGTGTTTAAGGGTTAAATTTTAATTGATCTACTAATTAGCCCCTCTCTCAATAGATTGTTGTTTTCCAATAATTGGTATCAGAGCTAGGTTCCCTTGGAGAAGCTTAATTAGCTTGGGTAGATATTGGAAAAGTGAACACAATGGTCAGCCAAGAGGGTTCATCTACAAACAAGGAACCTATGTTTAATGGATTAGATTATGCTTCCTAGAGCATTAAAATGGAGACATATTTGGAATCATTAGGTTTTGATTTGTAGATGTTGGTTAAGAATGGATATACACCTCCTACTACTACTCCCACTAATTTTATAGGAAAGAAGGGCTATGAGAACAATGCAAAGGAAAAACATGCTATTCTCTATGGAATATCAAGCTCAATGTTTGTAAAAGTGATGCATTGTCAAACTGCACATGATGTTTGGGATGAGTTGAAAATCATCTACAAAGGAGATGATAAGGTAAAACTAGCAAAGCTGCAAACTCTCAAAGACAAGTTTGAAAGTCTTAGAATGAGTGAGGAAGAAAATATTGTAGACTATCTTCTCAGATTTGATGATATTGTGAAATCAATTAGAGGGTTTGGAGAAGAGGTAAAAGATTCAGTCATTGTTCAAAATATTTTAAGATCTATGCTAACCAGGTATGATCCCAAAATATCTACAATATAGGAAGCAAAAGAAATAGAAAAACTCACTCTTGATGAACTACATGGCATATTCACTGCATATGAAATGGGAATGGGAAATGTAGAATCATCTAAAAGAGAAGCTACATTCAAGGATGCCAACAAGGAGAAGAATGAAGCATTCAAGAAAGACAAGGTAGAATCCTCAACATCTGATCATGAAGAGACTGATGAGGAAGAAGCCAACTTCATCAGAAGATTAAGAAGAGGCTTCAAGAAGTATTGAGGTAAGTTATCCTTCAAGTGTTCTAATTGTGGTAAAATAGGACATTTTTCTACTAAATTCCCTTATAATAAGAAGGATAAATTTGAACAAGTAGATGATAGAAAGAAGAAATCCTACTTTCTTAAGATTTTTTTTTAGAAGAATAAGAAGAGTTTACATTCAAGAGGAAAGTGATTCATCTGATGCTAGTGGTAGTTCAGATGATGAAAACGATTATGCCTTTGTGATGGAATAAATGAATTTATTTTCATGGAAAAAGATTTTGAAAAACAAAATGATGGAAAGGTTGAGGATTTTGGTGAAGAAGGAGAATTTCACCTTAAAGGAGAACTCATTTTTTCCTTAGAAGAGATTGATGACCTAAGAGAGGAGGTTGATAATCTAAAAATGTATAATAAGCATTAGAAGAAGCTTGCACAAAAGGAGACTAAAAAGCTAACTAAAAATCTTGAATAATCCAATAAGATGGTAGTAAGCTTGAATATACAAGTGGAGGAAGCCAAAATAATTGAAGATGTATTCAAGTCTAAACTACAGTCCAAGGTTGACAAATGTGTGAAGCTAGAGCTAGAAATAGTTTCCTTAAGAAAATACTTAGAAAAGGCTAGAGAACATATAGAAAAAGGATTGGAGTTGAAGTGAGGTTCGAAGATTCTTGATGGATTAATAAATGCACAAAAGCCTTCAAACATAGAAAAATCTGGTTTGGGTTTAGAGAAAGGGAAGAGTAGTTTATCCATTGCTTTTGCAAAACTATATGAAAGATTTAGACTAGAAGAAAAGTCTAGTACAGATGGTGAGAATTCCTACAAGGAGAATACCTCTAAAAATGAGAGGAAAATTATTGAGGCAAAGAAAACTAGTGAAGAAAAGAATCATGTTGTAGAAAAGAAGAATATTCAATCAATTCCTAATCATCTAAAGAAGAAGCAAAACATAAGAAGAATTGATGATGATGGATTCACAAGGGTGAGAGATCTAAAGAAGCCAAAGAAAAGAAGATCCCTTCATCCTACTCAAGGAAGTGCTATGACTAGGTATTCCTCATAACTCTATGGTTCTTGTTACATTTGTAATCAATTTGGTCATAGGGCTAGAGATTGTAGAGTTGTTCCTAAAAGTAGTACAAATTTGGTAAGAAAAAAAATGTTTTCTCCTTTAGTTGATATGAATGTAATATGTTACAATTGTAATAATTTTGGTCATATAGCTAAGAATTGTTAAAAAAAAAAGATTGGACCAAATGTACAAAGTGAGAAAAAGTAAAGCACACCTTTTAAAGTAAACAAAGAGTCTAAAGTCCCTGAAAATAAGCAAGAGAAGGCAGAAAATAAAACTAAGAGGTGTAGAAAGAAAAGGAGCAGAAGCCCACACAATAAATGATTGTACAAATGGCTCTTCATGCAAAGAAGCAAAATTTATAGGTGATAGATAGTGGTTCTCTAAACATGGACAAGAGAAATTCATCCAACTTAAGAAATGTAAGGAAGGTTCAGTCAGTTTGGGTGATAATGCTGGTATAAAAATTTGTGCTACAGGAATATTAAGCATAGATTGTAAATTACCAACAAAAGATGTTCTTTATGTTGAAGGTTTGAAGGGCAACCTGCTTAGTGTCAGTTAGATGTCTGATAATGGTTATAAAGTCACACTAAATTCAAAAGGTTGTAAGATAAGGAAAAATGGAAAAAAAATTGCACAAAGAATAAGAATTAAAAGAAACCTATATAATCTTAGTGAAGTAAAAGGCCAGAATTATCCGATAAGCCAAGTTGATGAGAGTTGGTTGTGGCATAGGAGATTGGGGCATGTTAATTTTGATAATTTGGTAAAAGTGAGCTCAAAAGAACTGGTAAGACATGTGTCAAACATAATTAAGCATGCAAACACTATTTTCAAAGAATTTCAGATTGGAAAGAAGATAAGGGTCAAGTTTTAAACAAAATAATACTCAACTAAAAATCCCTTGCAACTGGTTCATATTGATTTGTGTGGCCCTACAAGGAAAAGAGGATTAAAAAGTGAAAGATACTTTTGTGTTGCTAATTGATGACTATTCAAGGATGACATGGGTAACCTTTCTAAAGGCTAAGTCACAAGAATTTGAAATATTCAAGATATTTAGAGCCATGGTTGAGAAGGAGATTGGTAGCAGAATAAAAATTTCAAGGTCATATTGAGGTGGAGAATTTACATCAAGTGAATTCTTTAAATACTGTGAGAAACATGGAATTAAGAGACAATATTCTACACAAAGAACTCCACAACAAAATGGAGTAGTTGAGAGAAAGAATAAAACAATTAAGGAGATGGCCAAAACAATGTTGAATGAGGCCAAGTTATGAGATGTAAATTGGAGAGAGGCATTTCATACTACTATATATATATTGAATAGAGTTTCATTAAGGGTAAACAATTAAAAGACTCCCTATGACCTATGGTATGTTAGACCTGCATCTATTAAGTACTTCAAAGTGTTTGGCAACAAGTGTTATATCAAAAGGGAAGAAGAAAATTTGGGAAGCTTTGATTCTAGATGTGATGAATAAATATTTCTTAGATATTCCACCCAAAGAAAATCTTACAAGTATTATAACAAAATATTGCACAAGATTGTTGACAATATCATTGTCAAGATAGAAGAAGATATGAAACATGTTAAGTCTAACAGAGATAACCTTGAAGATCAATCAAAGTATGAAGAAGATGCTTCTGAAGAAGATCTAGAAGAGAATGAAAAGGAACCTACAAAATATGTTCAGAAGGATCATCCTATAGATCAAATAATTGGAAATAAAAATGAAGGTGTCCAAACAAGGAGAAGACTTGCAAATAACAAGGAAAAAGTAAATTTTTTTCTCTTATCTCAAATTCAACCTTAAATATATGTTGAGGCCAGCAACGATTAGAGTTGGATAAAGGCCATGGAAAAGAGTCAAATCAAATTGAGAAGATCAAAACATGGAAATTAGTCCCTAGACCCCCAAGAAAAAATGTGATAGGTACTAAATGGGTTTTTAGAAACAAGCTCAATGAAGGAGTTGTAGTAAGAAAAAAAGAGAGGTTGGTGTGCAAGGGATATGCACAAGTTGAAGGCATAAAATTTGAAGAAACATTTGCACCTGTTGCAAGATTAGAAGCCATAAGAATGTTTCTTGCATTCTTAGTTTATAAAGGATTTAAATTCTATCAAATGGATGTAAAATGTAAAGTTTGTATTCCTGAAAGGAAACCTTGAATAAGAAGTCTATATAGAACATCTAGAAGGTTTTCATATGTCAGAAGAAGAATATTATGTTTGTATATTGAAGAAATAATTACATGGTCTAAAACAAGCACCAAGAGCATGGTATTCAAGACTGGACCAGTATCTACAACAACAAGGATTCAAAAAGGGATGTGTAGATAGCAATCTGTACTTTAAATCTAAAAATGAAAATATGTTAATTGTTGTTGTATATGTGGATGAAATCATATTTGGTGGTAGCAATGACAAGATGTGCAAAGAATTTGTTGTTCAAATGCACGATGAGTTTGAAATGTCAATACTATGAGAACTATCATTTTTCGTTGGTTTACATATAGCAAAAACTGATGATGGGATATTTATATCTCAAACTAATTATGCTAATAAGATTCTTAACAATTTTGGAATGGAAGATAATAGACTATTTTGTACCCCCATGATAATTAGATATAAATTTTCTAAAATAGATGAGTCCCTGGATGCAAATCAAACAATGTATAGCTCTATGATTGGAATCATGTTGTACTTAACTACATCAAGGCTAGACATTATGCAAGTAGTGTGTATGGTTGCAAGATTCTAGGCTACTCCCAAAGAGTCTCATTTCAACATAGTAAAGAGAATTTTTAGATATATCAAAAGTATTTTTGACTATGGATTGTGGTATCCCAAGAGAAAATATTTCACTTTAACATCATATACAAATGTTGATTGCATGAGAAGTGTGGATGGCAGAAGAAGCACTAGTGGTGTTGTATTTTTCTTGGGAGACAAACTTGTTTCTTAGATGAGTAAAAAGAAAGAATTAGTCACTCTTTCTACAACAAAATAAGAGTATGTAGCAGCTACAACATGTTTTACTTAGGTTTTATGGATGAAGAAGACACTCAAAGATATCAAGGTTGAGTATAAAGAACCTATTTGTATTCTTTGTGATAATCGAAGTGCAATTAGCATCTCAAAGAATCCAGTGATGCATTCTAGAATGAATCACATATCAATCAAGTATCACTTCATAAGAGAGGAGGTAGCAGATCAAGAAGTCACCATGGAGTATGTGCCAACCAAAGATCAAGTGGTAGACATATTCACCAAGCCTCTTCCCAAGGAACAATTTGAATATCTAAGGTAGAAATTGGGAGTTATTTCTCCCACATCATATCACTAAATCTTAGTGATAGGGCATAAGTCCAGGTGGAGCTTCATAGATATTTCATTCATCCTTGGAAGAGAACGATAGATCAAGTAAAGTAATCTTGGTTTCACAAATTTCTAATGACTTGATGGTTGCAGATTTATGAAATTCTTATTTCTCCTTACATGGTCAATCAAAAGGGAAGAATCTCTATAGTAGCACCAATTAATATCAATTGGTATCATTCAAAGGGTGAGCAAGTCCCTTTTCCATTGCTAAGGGGGAGAGTATAACTAGTTTCAATAATTGCATGGAGAGACCCTTTGCCATTGATGTCAAAGGGGGAAAAATTTGGGAAAATGATCATTATTTGCAAGAAGAGGAGATATGTCTAATGGGAAGTTGTTATGTATGTGCACTCATATGATTTTTTTATATTTTTTATAGAGTAGTTTAGTTGGTATAGAGCATTTGAAATTTTTATAGAGCATTTAGAGCATTTAGTTTTGCCATCAATGAAAAAGGGGAAGATTTTTGGCATAATATTTTCATTGATGTAAAAAGGTGTCATTGATGTCAAGGGGGGGTTCAATGGAAGCTCAAATGTCATTGAGCTCAGTGGATCAATTTTTGGAAGAATTGGTGAAGGATGATGGAGAGATCATATTTTTCAAATACTACAAAATTGCTAAAATGTTCCAATATTGTCATGAAATGTTGTCATGTTATTGCAAAAGTTACTTCCAAAAGTTAGTGGAGTAATCTAAAGCTAGATTCATTATGGATATTTTGAGAGGATTCGATTGGTATAGTTTGCATGATGAAAGCATGTGTAGCAAGGTCATAATTGATTTATTTTTGCTCTCTAGTCGAATTAGGGTTTCACAGTTAAACCCTAAGGGGCTATAGTCATGGTGTAGATTAGGTTTTATGTTTTGAAGTTGATTGGATACTAGCAGTCACAAGTTTCTCAAGTTACAACTTAAGCCATTTTTTTCATCAATATAACTAGCCCCTTTACCTAGCGTATGAATTATTCATATCACATTTTTTGTATTAGCGCTACCTAGTGTTTGTGTGATATTTGATGGAGGTGATCAATAGTGAAGGTTGGAGCATGGAAGATCAGATGGTTATCACACAAGTCCTTCACATTGCACTTTGAAGTTCACTTCAACATGTGTTATATGTGATATGTGATAGAGTCAAATCAATGACAGAGAACAAATAGAGGAGATTGAATGGTTAACGTATCCTTGCTTCACATCATTGTTGTGAATAAAAAGGGAGTCATGCAATTTGTAGTATGCAACATTAGTGGATGGTGATTTTAGAAAGGACAAGTGTCAAGAATTGATTGTATTGCTTAACTTATGTGCATCATGTTTTCATACCCTTGAGCACAAATCAAAAACGTGATAAGTGATGTTAGTGGAGTGTGACATCATCTTGGACATATGGCAACATCACGCTACCCTGCTTAAGATTTTGTGGGTCCCTGGTAAGGCCTACAAGAGTGTGGGCTGATGACAAGTGTCTCAAACGATAGGTGGTAGATCGAGGGTGCATCGTAAAATGATAATACATCACATTTAGCATTTCATAGGTTATAAGGTTTTGTGTGATATGTGATGGAAAGAGTTAGTGGAGTATGATGGAAGCATGGATAGGTGGCATGATATGTTTGTATATCTCATGTTATTCACATCATAGTTGTGAATAACCCAACACCAGGGAAAAAATCAATGCACTAAATGGTTGCGATGAAGATGTTAGCGGGTCCTCTCTTCTTAAGGGTGATGGAGCAATAAGGTGGACATGTGTTCATTATGATAGGTGGAAGTTTTCCTTTGCATCACAATGTTTATTCACATCACAATTAACATCCTTTGTGCACAAATGAAGATGCACTACAAAAAGTGAATGCAATGGAGATCAAAGGCTCACATTAGAAGAAGCTAATCCAATGGTTGCATTTTAAAGTTGAACAATGAACGGAGATCATTTAGGATCGTGGTGTGAAGAGTTTAATCAAAGGCCCAAGTTTAAAGTTGAAGATCTATAATGGCTAGGTTTGGAAAATGGTGGTGAAACCTCATTCAAGATGGTATCTAACATACAACATAAAATTAATGACTGTAACCACTCTAGCTACCAAGTTTTATGTGATTCAATCATTTGGGTAGAAAATATCACATTTCAGTTGAACAAAAGATTAGATACATATAATATGAATTAATGAACAAAAACCCTAGGTTGGTTACATGTTTAAAATAGCATTGGTATATATTTTTATCATGATGGTGTGTGGCTCAATCTATAGGAAGCTTTCTAGAGAAGATCACATGTGAGTAAACCCTAGTAGAGTATCTGCATAGTTAGTGTAGAGGATCGAGGAAATTACTGTTGATCAGTAAATGAATGATAAAAGATTCAATCAAAAAATTGACTAAGTGTTGATGGGTAAGTAGCAGAGTGTGTAATCGAGAGAATTGGAGTGGATAGAGAATGCACATGCTGAGATAGACTGAAACCCAAACAAAAAAAAATATCATTATCAAAGGTTTGCATTCAAGGTGTAGAATAGAGAGAGGTGCAGAGAAGAGAATTCAGTTGCAAAGATCACAAGAAAGAGGTGAGTAGTTGCAAATAGAGTTGCAACATTGAATTGTGTTCAATAGAAAAAATTTGTAATATCTTGATGTAAATTAGTTTGGTGGATGCCATTAGATAACTGAGTAGGTACTTAGTGTAGGGAGTGGGTGCTTCCTAGATTGGGTGCTCCTTAGAACCGGGGGATTGGTGTCTCCTTAGGGTTGTTGCCCTTAAACATTGTAATTAGAAGATTTGATTGTGAGGCTAGATTAGGACAGTAGATCCTAGTAGCTATTCTCACCATGTTATTTTCCATCTTGGGTTTTCCACATATATCTTGTGTTATGATCAATTATGTGTGTATGTTTATTTCCTTGCAAGTTTAGTTTAATCTAAACTAAAAAGGCTAAAAGGAATTAATCTACATAAAGTGTTAAGGGGTAAATTTTAATTGATCTATTGATTCACTCCCTCTCTCAATATATTTTTATGTTCCAACATTTTTTTGGGCTGCAATGGCTTTTTCATTTGAGATGATTGTCTATTGAAAGGTTTTTCCACTTGTCTTACAAAATAAGGTTCATTTGTTTTTGTAGGAACGGATGGAATTTTAGGTTGTTTTATAGGTTAAGGGACTTTTTTGATATTTTTTTCTTCACCCCTATGAATAAGATTTGGATCCCTAAGAGACTCAATATTAAAGTCAATGGGTAGCTTTCCACCATGTTGAGAAATTCTAAGTAGGTAAGTGTTTAGATAAGAAGTGAGTAATACATCAATGACTTTCAACACTTGAGTATTTTGAGTCATTTCTAAGATCTTCTCTTCAATGAGTTCCTCATTAGAGTCATCTTCTACATATCCATCTTGTCCTTAGGTTGGTTGATTTTGATGTTGAGAAATGTAGTCATGGTGTTCATGATTGAGATCCAATTGTGGAGGGTTAAATTTTAATTGAGGTGGATTCATATTTGAGGTTTGACAGGTGGAGTACCTTGGAGGTATAGTGTTGGCAGTTGTACTCCATGACACTTTGGTTGTGGTTTCAATGTTTTTTTGTGTGGGATATTAGAACTACTAGGGTTGTTGCCATGTTCTTCTTGTGTTGTGATCTTGTGGTTGTCATAAAAAAATTCAATAGATCTTTAAAATTTTTGAGATGATGATGGATTTGATAATTTTGTTTGGATTTGTATATCAAAATGGTTTCCAAGGATATGTTGATAGACCTTTTGGAAAAATTATGATGTTGTTGAGGTTGATTTTGGATTTGGATAGTTAAAACCTTTAAACAAAAAGGACAAAAAAGTGGATTGGATGATGATCAATCTTGATTAAATTTTGATGTCAAAAGATGATGGGGTTTTGATGATCAACCTTTAGAAAAAAGGATGAGAAGATTTTGGATGGTTGGATTTTGATGTTTAACCTTTTGGACACAAGGATGATGATAGGATTGATTGGATTTTTCTAGATCTCAAGATATTGATTAAGGTTTGGATTGATTTCTTTACTTGGACTAGACTTATGAGTACAAGGAGAGGGAGATGATGGTGATTTAGAAACCTAGAGGAGAGAGAGTTACACTAAGTTGATAGTCTCACAAGATGATGGATATATTTGATCAAAATATGCTAGAAAGATGATGGGATGATTTTGATAGGTTGATGTCCAAAGGGTGAATTTGATTTTTTGACAAAAGGATGTTAAGACTAGTCTAACAAGACTGATTTTGAATGAGATTTGTTGATGTTCTAAGATTTTCTAATAGGATTGATGTTTTTCCAAAAGGCTATAGTGATGTTTCCTAGGGAAAACCAAGTGGAAAGTGTGGTTTTTATGTGTGATAATGAAAAATATTGTTTAGGACTGTAAGGTCTACTATGACAAATGTTTCTAGTTTCAATATGGTGGATTATGAAAATTATGATGTTTGGAAATTTTTTAGGTTTAATAGGAATATTGTCACACTCAAACATGGTAATGTAAGAAAAAGTAGCACACTTACCCTAAGAAAAATGTTGTAATGTAAGCAAACATGAAGATACGAGGATAGGAAAACATGTGGAAGTGACACAACATGGAAAAGTGTTGAGAGAGTAATGGATAAATAAAATGAAAAAAAGTAGGAAAAAGTAGTAATCTACATGACAAAATCAACAATGTACTAGGACAGAAGTGGTAATATGAAGGAAAAAGTGGCAATTTGTGTATAAGTGATAGATTGTGATAGGAAAATGTGGTTTTTTGTGACTGTTTGAGTGATTAGTGAAAGTTTTAGCAAGTTGGGGTGTAAGAGTCTAAATTGTGTTTTGAAAGAAAATGATACAAAAATTAGATATGAAAGAAAAGAATGACCCCAAGGTAAGAAGGTATTTTTGCAAGATTTCTTTCACAAAGCTTGCTAATGGTGTCACTAGTATAAGACAAGAGAAAACACGCCACACGAGCACAACCTAGCTAGTGATAAAGGTTGTGTCTCCCTATAGTAGGCCCACCACACTTATGTGTTAATATAAATCCAAGAAGTGGGTAACTAGTGTATACCAAGGTCATGTATCACCTTGAAACCCTTCATCTTGCAAGTACAAGGCCCAAACAAGACACTATGTCATCTCAACCAAGGACCATACATGGTGAGTAACTTCATGCATGATAATGTATGTCGCACCACTATAGTTTGATGGCTAAAAGGTCTTAGGATTCCAATCATAAAGGTTCATATTGAGTTGGTGAAAAGTGGGCGCATCTATAATATCTTGAGATTGGTAGGGCCCCTCTCGCTCCCCCTCTCGCTCCCCTCACCATTTGGTCTTGACAAATCGAGGATCTTGGGGCTTGGCTTTGAATGACACTGGAAAAACCACTTAGAGGTACAACTTTCACTCTCTCCCCTTTATATATCCTACCTTAAAAAATGTGCTTGAGGTCAAACCCTAGGGTCATTAAATCCCTAAGAAGGTCTCCTACTGAAAATTAAAAAGGATCCCTAAGAAGGCCTCCTATTGAAAATTAAAAAGGGAAGGCATATTTTGTTGATATTTCTCATCACCCAAGATCACATGAAGCACAAGGGGAGAGGATATGTAGACAACATGCCTTCAACAAACACAAAGAAAAAGTGCAAACTAGAGGTATTTCTAATAACCCAAGATCACACGAAGCACAAGGGGAGAGGATACATACACTATAGCTTACCAAACATGGAAAACAAGTTAAATTTAGTGCACCAAATGAAAATATTTTCTAATATAGAAATCAAAAGCGCACAAGTTTGTATCAATATTCTTTGACTAGAAAACCTACAAGAAAATAGATTAGTAGTTTTAAATCTACTTGTCTTGGACTAATAAAAACCCTACAAATGCAAATAGATTAGTAGTTTGAAAAATATGTCTTCCCCCAAAATATTTACTACACAAAGAGGTTAGATAAAATAGCATACAAACAACAGGAAACAAAAGGTTAGGGAAAAATCTGAAATAAAAAAAATGGTTGTTAGAAAACAAATATACAAAAAAATAACAATCAAACATGAAAATCACCTCAAAAGTGGTAGAATCTATAGAAGAAGGTCTATGTTATAGTAGAATAGGGGGATTCGCTACTCATGAGTTCTCTTCATTTAGAGAGCCTCACGGGGTGAACTGCCCTAATCTACCTCAAGAACAACGTAGAAGTTCTAGAATCTGAAAGGGCAGGCCACAGAGATTTTTTGGAAAAACTCTCGGCCAAAGGACTTCAGCATAGGAAACAGACGACATCACAGCGCATTGGCATCCCAAAGGCACGCTGGCATCTCGTACAGACTAGAGAATGAGTTTATCATAGAAAATAACAAAGTGACAGCTAGCTATTTGATTGCTAAGAATTTACATAATGGGATAACGTAGTAGAATGCAATAGAACTACAATAAAATGAAGTAGAACTAAGAAAGATAAGAAGAAGAAAAGAAAGAAATACTTAAAACCACATGAGTGATGAAGCCCCCACCAAACAAATGTCTTCAAAACCTATGAGCATGATATTTGGAGAAAGTGTTGGGTTGTATAGGGGTTTGCCTCAATCAAACCCCCGTTTTGGTGTTCCCACCTCCACTGGCATCCAAGAAGATAGAGAAAGAGAAATGAACAAAGCATGTGGTGAAAGAAAAACCCGCTCAAGAGTGGAACCCACACCACTAAGTAGGAGTGATAAAAGCAATCCCCGCTTGAGGAGGAGAACTCGTATCATGAAGTATAGATGCAATAAATAGGGGATATGGAATCCCAAGATGCTCACAAGCATGAAATGAAGGAGATGAAGCTGCAAGAGCCAAAAGTGTTAGAGAGGGTGTTGTAAGAGCTTGATAAAATGTTGTTATAGAAAGCAATGGAGCTATGCATGAAAGAGAAAGATGGTATAAGAAGTGAGGCTAGAAGTTAGAAGAATGGAGCTAGGAGAACTTAGAAGATGCAAATAGAGTGAAAAGACCACTTTTAAGGAGAGAAAAGAAGCTTCTTCAACCATTACAAAGTGTCTCGAGCCATTATCACCAACAAAAGGTAAGGACAAGTGACAAGCATGCTCAGAGACAATTTTTTGAGGGTTGAAATGTCATAGGATGCTAGCATGGTGTGCAGATGTCCGCGTGGCATGCTAGTGTCTGGACATGTCACGCTACAAAATGATGAGAACAGGAAAAGCACAAGGTTTGAAGTAAAGCTGACACATGAGGGTGGCTACTGAAAAGGGGTATCGGAGCATCTTGAGAGAGGAAAAAGGCTGATACAGGGGCTAAAATGAGCCTACTCAAGATGCTAAGGGAGTGGACACTAAAGAGGAAGCAAGAATGTGAAATTGCAAGGGGTGCAATTTTACACCTATACAGTTACTTGCAAACACAAGAGAACCTATGGAAGTGGCTCTATTTCTCTACCAATCATGGTAAAACCTACATAGGCGACAAAATTTGTTAAGAACACTACACAAACAACAAACAGATGCAAAAAGATTATCAGAGGCGGTAGTTCACAAATGTTGAAGGAATCAATTAGATTTCAAATGTGGCTTTTTGAAACATGATCACGCTAGAAACCTAAAAATCATCAAAAAAAGGAAATTTTCATCAAATCATGGATGTGGGTCCCACTAGGCATGTCAAAATGTGAAGTAGGGTTAGTGGAAAATATAAAACAAACATGAATTATTAGTCTAGGGTTAGAATTCACAATACCCAAATCAAGAAATATTCAAATCCCACTTACAAATGAGATAGAATGTAGCAATGTTAGAATTCAACCTACAAATGATAAGAAATTCAAATCAAAAACTAAATTCAAACAAGGAAAACCTAGCATCCCATTTTGAAGTTTGATTGATGGTATTGAATTTCTCAAATTATACCTCCCATTTGATCACAAAATCATGAAGGATTGATGACCTAGATGAAATGATGAGTGATAAATGATATGATGCTCACAATTTCTCGAAACTCACAATGACATGACTTAGCTCTCTAAAATTCTAGGTGATTTGAATGAAGGGAAAGGGTTGTCTTATAGATTTTCAAAATTGAGATCAATGGTTGAGAATAGTTCTTGAAATCAAGGGATGAGATGAGATCAAGGGAGATAAAAGGTGGATGTTAGTTCAAACTCAACATATCTCCACATTTCAAAAAAAATTGTTTGAGATATTTTGAATTGGATGGTGGAGATCGAATCTTCATGAAATGAAGGGTGGAGGATGAAAGAGGGAGTTAAGGTTGGTTAGGATATTTTGAAAAAGAATATTCCTTGGGAATATTCCATGTGAAGGGAAATTAGTTTAATTAAATAATTCAAAATCATTTAACTATGGAGGATTAGGATATTCCTTTTTGAAAAATAGTGTTCCTTGCAAGTGGGATTAGATAATTAAATAATTAATTAATTTAAAAATATTTAATTATAAGACATTAGAGAAAAATTAGATTATCGTAATTAAATAATAAAAAAATATCCAAATTAGGGATGATAAGGGGAAAATTAATGATGAATAATGGATTAATTAAATAATTTGAAATTATTTAATTAATAGAATAAATTAGGATAAAATGATAATAATGATGTTAAATGGTGGATTAATGATGCAAATTGTGAAGATGAATTATGCAATGATAATGATAAGAATGATCAAAATTTCTAAAAAATAATGAAAATGATGAAAATGATGCAAAAATCCACTATCAAAGATGTGTGATATGAATTAGTCATTTTTGCATGTCTATTGTATGAAACAACTCTAGTGGTTCAATGGGAGAGTGCTCCTTTTCTTGAATCTTACTTTTTCCTACTTCCCTATTTGACATTCTTTGTAGGTGTTTGTAGGCTTAGTAATCTTTGGAATGTACCTCACAAAATGCATTTAATTGATCTTCACCAAATTATCAAAATTGTGTGACCCATTCTCTTATGCCATGGCCAACTCTCATCAGTTTGACCTAAAAGGAAGCTTCTTCCTTTGACTTCAGCGAGATTGTGTAGATTTCAATCTAACTTGCTTCTACAAAAATCTTTCCATTTTTCTTGATTTCACATCCTTAAGCATGGAAGGTGAGATTGTTTCCTTTTTCACACATTTGAATTTTACTTAGAAGGTTATGCTTTGGTCCTTCAACATACAAAACATCATCTATCCTAGATCTTCCATCAATGCTCAAAGATCCTTTTCCACAAATCCTTTATGTAGTATTGTCACCAAACTTGATAGAGCCACCATTCTACTTCTTCAAGCTAATGAGTTTAATTTTGTCTCCAGTCATGTGATTAGAGCACCCACTATCAATAACCAATGGATTTTCTTTAGCATGAAATGCAACTTGAACAATTATTGAGCTTTCAAAATTTTAATTTTCACTTTTATTTTTCATTCCTTTGTAGGATCTCTCTTTTGATTATAAGGAACATCTTTCTTTTCTTCTCTAGGATGTTTTTGAAAGCCACTTCTACAAGCATTTTCCTTGTGACCAAAATTGTTACACTTATAGAATATGACAATGAAATCAACAAAAGGTGAAAACAAAGTCTTTCTCACAAAGTTATTTCTTCTTATAGAGAATCTTCTATAGTTTATAGATTTATGACCTAAATGATTTCAAGTAAAATAGTAACCAAAGAAGGAGTAACTTGGGTTGGTTTTAAAATATTGTCTTACAAGATTTGGACCTCTAAATCTTCTCTTCATATTGTTAACTTTGATAAATCCATTTTCCTTTTTCCTTGACTTCAAGCCCCTTGTATTGATCAACCCTTGAGCTACCAAAGGCATTCTCATTAGATATATTGTAACTATATTCTAATCTTCATGAAACCCAAGACCAATCTTGATGAAAAGTGACCTTTGGAAACTCAATATCTGATCTATACTTTTAGTGCTCTTTTCACATTTCAGATTTTTGTCCAATTGACACTTAGCTTTTTCAAAGTCCTTCTCAAGGACACAATTTTTGTTTCAAGCCTTGGATAGTCGATATATTTTGCTATCTATTTTTTTTTGACAAGACATCTTCTATCCTCTTTGCTTCATCTATCTAAATCTTTAGATCAATAATCATCTTTTCAAATTCTTCCAATTTCATCTTCAATTTATAATTCTTTTTTCCTTTATTCTTTTAGGTAAGAAAATGAAAAGATGAGTTCTTATAAGTCTACTCCGCATTCTTATATATTAGGATCTTCCAAAATTGTCTTCTTCCACCATAACTTTCATTGCAATAAATATTACTTCTTGTATTTCATCTTTAGAAGTAAATTTTTCATCTTCCTTAGACAAGCTATTGTCCTCTTTTGAATAGAGGTTCTTCTTATTCTTATGAAATTTATTCTTATTATTATTGTATTGATCATCATTCTGATTATCTCCAAAAGGAAACGTAGAAGGAAAGTGACCTATTTTACCACAATTAAAACATTTGAAAGGTAACTTTTCTTTATATTTTCCAAATCCTTTTTTCAGCTTACTCACAAATTTAGCTTCATCATCTTCAGACTCATTGCATGGATCAAAATAATCATTCCTCTCCTTTTTGGATGATTTGAAAAGGGATTATTTCTTTGATGTATCTTTGTTTATATTCCTACTTTCATAGGTAGTAAGAGACCCAAAAAATTCATCCGTTGAAAGCTTATTTGAATATCTAGATTCTTTGATAGCAGAAATTTCACTGGTTCATTCAACTCTTCACCAAGCCCTCTAATATCACTAACAGTTTCATCCACTCAGAGAAAATAATCAACACTATTATTATCTTCTTTCATTTTCAAGTTTTCAAAGTTACTTCTATGAGTGTGCATATTTTCTTTCTTGAACTTATCATCACCCTCATAGATGTTATGAAGTTTTTTCCAAATTTCCTTAAAAGACTTGTAATGCATTACTTTGAAAAATTCAAAATTTGTTAGTCCACTCAAAATTGCATTCTTAGCTTTATAATTACACTCACATGTTTTCTTATCAACTTGATCTATTAGAAGAGTTGTAGGAGTAGAATAGCCATCCAAAATAGATTGCCAAAAATCAAACCCTAACAAAATTAGGTATTTTTCCATCCTTATACTCCAAAAGGCATAATTTGTTCCATAAAATTGTGGTGCCTTGTTTGAGTGTGATCCATCATGAACTGCCATGTGTTCATATCCAAGATCTACCTCCAACTATTAAACTAGACCAAGGAACTTAGATTTGATACTAATTTTTGAACACAAATATACTGAGAGGGGGTGAATTAGTATATCATGAAACTTTTCACTTCAATCACTGAACATTAAAACATAATAGCACATAAGTAGTAGAAATGAGAACAAATAGCACATCAAAACCATATGGAAACCCTAGAGGGAAAAAACATGTTGAGAATAGTTTCTTGGATCTACTATCCAAATCCAACCTCACAAACAAATTCAACTATTATAATAGATTTGTAGGAAAGAACCTATTGGAGAAACCAATCCCCAAACAAACATTATAGGAACCAACTTAATGGAGAAACCAATTCCCCAATATAAGCACCAAATCAAGAGGCACCAACCTCACTTGAAATAGTTGCACAAACCATAAAAGTACAAAATACATGGTTACAAAGGAACTTGTGAGCAATTCTTTGTCATATTGAACTCACTAAGAGACACTACAATTTTTCTTTATGAATTTTATTGCTCCTTATATACATGCCCTATTTTAGATCACACACATCCTCTATCTTGAAATATTGAGCATGGATTACTTAGATAGATTACAGAACTATGAACCATCACATAATTTTACTATTAATCCTCACTTAAACAATTCAAATTGATTTGCATACATACCCATCTAGGCTTATAGAACATAATGCACTATTGGCCAAGACCAAAACTTAGAACATTTGGTGAAATACAAGTCAGCTTGTAATTTTTTCCAATTGATACCTTGTCAATCTATATAGAGAAAATTTCAAACAAGGAGATAGCCATTGCACATTTTTGAATTCAGGTCATCAATCTAAGATCTTCACAGGGAAAATGGATGGTGTACATTTAAATTGTGATCCTTCTAATAGATTAATATACTTCAACCAATAAGAGCATAGATTCCTTCATTGAAAAGTATCTCACAATATGTCACCGAGGACATGCATTAACCACAAAGTCATCATTAAAAATTCAAGGACACATGTTAGCATTTCATGCCTCAACAAGACTCTCTCTCTCTCTCTCTCTCTCTCCTCCTCTTTCCTCTCATAGATTTGTGAAAAATACCATGAATTAGAAATCTAGGATTTTACACTACATAAGAATGGGACCCACAAATACTCTTGTAGATCAGTGGAACTATGCCATGTGTCACCAGTATAGAGAATATTTTCCTTTCGGGCCCATCATATACATGTGTCATGCAATTGTGCTTCCTCGGGAGTCTCTCTCGTTTGTCTTTGTCTTCATGTGAACTCACAAAAAATAGCCACTTATCGCAATAAATAAGGGGATATCTAACACCTATCCAATTGAAGTCACCCATCATATCCCCTAAGTGAATACTTAGACTTAGGAAGAAATATTTTCAATAAAAAGTAAGTGGTAAGAAGGGCTAGTAGCCAATGACACCAATGAGCTTAAGTGATAACTTCAACAATCAAAAATAGTTTAGGGAAAGTCACTGATGGATTAGAAGGTAAATTTCATGCCAAATAGAGACAAGGTTTTGAAGGATTAGGGATAAAAACCCTTGCAGAGCATGAAACCCTAACAAGATATGATTAGATGTAGTATAGAAAAGACCAAATTTCCATTAAAACTTGTAAATATTCTCCTAGGACATGAAAAAATATGAGCATACCATTAGCATGTTATCCTCAAATATAGCAGCACTTGATTCATGGGATAACCCCTATGAAACTTGTCTATTTCGTAGGACCGTGCACTCTAAGCACATAAAATGTGGTGAATTTCAATTCACTTTTACACATGGTCCTGAGCCTTGAATCTTCCCCTTGAGCACTCATCTTTCATTGTTTTTCACTTTTGGAAGTTAGAAAAATTTTGGCCCATCTAAGGGCATTGTTTTTCAATACCCCTACATGAGAGAAATTTTTTATGTAGCAACGCTGATTTTCAGCATTGCTACACACTTTAACTTTCTATCGTCTATAACACAAGGGAAGACTTTTTTAGTGCCTTTGCATTTATCCAAGTTTTTGAAAATGTAGGGGTGGTATTTTTTACTACCCCTACTTTATCCCACCCCTTCACACGTGCAAACTTAATGAACCTTTAGCTCATTAAGACCCTTCAGTAATGACTTTCAAATGTTTTTAGATGATTTTAAATCTTCATTCTTCGTTGTTTTTTTTTGTTTGTTCCCTTTCTACCTACCATAATCACTTATGCTAAACCCCAAGATCTCGAGTTCGAAGAATTTAAGAAAATTTCTTTTGTTCGGACAATCTAGGGTTTGTGTCTCTGTCCTTTTCTTCAGGTAAGCATCTTTCCTTTTTCTTTTTCTTTACTAAGGTTTTTCTAGTTTTATAATCTATGCAATGATTTTTGTTTAAGCATCACATAAGATGTAATTCTTTATTCCCTTTTTTTTTCATTTATCGTTGTTTTCTTCCCATGATAATTCATTCCCTAGTGATTTTTTTTCATTCTTAGGGTCATTTTGTTATTTAAATCTTTTCTATTTCATTGGTTTTTTATTACCTTTACCTTGATCTTTTAAAGTGTCAAAATTTTAAGCCCTAGTTATTTATCGAATTTTTGGGGCATCATTTTCTACCATTATTGCATATTAGGATCTTCCCAAACAATATATAGAGGCATTAATATTTTCCACCTTTGCAAAACCTAGTTTCCTTAACAGACTTCAATATGTGCAAGTGGTATATTTCAATGCTTTTACATTGATGAAGTATAAATTTCAAGATGGTAATTTAAATAACACCTTAACATTTTTTATTTAATTCAGGCCCAAAGTCTAAGATGTAGGAGTGAGAAAAATCACTGCTGCTACAAACACTAGCAATTCCCCAAATATGTATAGGTGCTAAAAAATACCACCTTTACATATATGCCTTATTCACTCTTAGATATGTTGGAGCACTATAAATCATCTCCCATGCACAAAGTACCTCCAAAGTGAATTTCCCAAAAATGCAATGGACTTTTTTAGATCTTTCGCAAAAAAGGATCAATCTCTCCAAAAGATGTAAAAGCGTTGTTTTTCAGCACTTATGCACCAAGAAACTCCAAATTATCAAGGCATGTAGGGGTGACATTTTTTAGTGCTTTCACATAAAATAAAATTCTCAAATGTGTAAGGGAACTAGTTTTCAATGCCCCTACATGAAAACCAAAAATTTCACTAACACTCAAAAAACTCCAAAAAACCATTTTGAGCTCTGTTTCTTTCGCATTTCCTCAATTTTCCATGCTCTGTTGCTCATATCTACTCTCTCCAAGTGCTCACTTAGATTTTTGTATTATCATGTTTTCATAAATGCATATTCTCCTAATGTTGGGAAAATATTTTATTTCCTATCAGTTATCCTCAATCCCTTATTAGGTGTTCTTCAAAGGTGCTTATTAGTGATCTCTTGTGCAATTAATGACAATAGAGGATTCTCCTTCTTCAAGCAAGAAAGATAAGATGAAATATAAATATCAAGGTGTTTATCCACCTATAGTTGTCACATCTAAGATTGATGAGATCAAGGATACTAAGATCGGTCACCTTGACAGGACAAAAAAGTAGCCCTTGGAGAAGGATTTAGAGGCAATTGTTCATAGCAATCTACATCAAGTAGCATCTTTTCTGGTAGCAGCTCATTGTCTAGAATTTTCTAAACAAGTTGCCTAACATTATGTTAGAGTTAAAAAAAGTGTTAGAGACTCTTCAAAATAGATTATGATGAGATTGGATGTAGATTTCTTTGGTGTAGTTTTCAAGGTACCAACCATCAATAAGTATAAAAATATTTCTATTCAACATGCTCAAGAGGTTTATGATATGGATCAAAATGAAGCCAAACAGTTGATCAACACAAAATGGTTAAAAAATCTAAGGCCCACCATTTCAAAATGGCCTAAAATTCTTCCACACAGTGACTTCAAAGAGGATGTTTGTGATATGATCACTCTTCTAAGCAGAGTGAAAGGATTACCAATTTCACCAAATTTCCAAGAATAGATGTACAAGTAAATCAAGATCATCAGGAGAAAGAAAAATCACAATGATTGGGGTGCACAAATCATTGATAAATTCATAAACAACTTATCAATGTGCATTCAACCCTAAAGTTCTATATGACCTCATACCTAGTGTATGTTGTGGCTACAATGAGACAATATCCAAGTCTATCTACGAAAGGAAAAAGTAGTCTTGTGCTAGTGTATAAGTTCTATTCTTAGATCAATTTAAGAGGCAACATCAAACATTTTAGAAGAGTGAATGATGCTTTCTTCACACCTTTTCTATTCATGTTTGATCCATCCTTGGAAAAGAAAAGAGTATTTGATGAGGCGTGGAAGGTTGTAAACATTTTTGGATGTATTTTCTTGCAATTTCCCACCTTTACATACCTGAGGGTAGGATGCTACACAAGATGCCCCTACATGTTGCCAAGATATCCTTTTGACAGGTGGGTTTTAATGGATATTTGCAGATAGTTTATCACAGTGCACAAAGAACATCAAGCCATTCATAAGCCAAGTATTAGGTTTCCAATTGCTATTGGAAGGTATTCAATTCAAAGTGTACAGAAAGACAAATCAATAGCCTCATAAATGAAAATTATGACTATAAGTACATATATATATAGACATGATTTTTACTATAGAGGCACAAAAAGAAAAATAAAAAGAGTCACAGTTATGTTTACTACTTTGAAAACACATGGGAAGAGTGCAGAGATGAGAAAGATATTAGGAAAAAGTATTTTTATAGACTTACTGTGGAACAAATCAATGATCTAGGCTTGGTAGATCTTCCAAAAGATTTTGAGAATCCTAGTGATATTTTAGATGTTGCATATGATGAAAAGGAGATAGAAAGTAAACCCTTGCCTCTTATCCAATGGTCTAGAAAAGAGAATACTTCCATTTGGCAAAGGATTTCTCCATTTTGAATAACACAAGTGAATGGTTGCAAAGGTGAGGATTTTAGTTGAAACCTTTTAGGATAGAGTTTGAGGGTGAAGTTTCAGAAGGTGAAGCCAACCGATAGCAAGAGCTTTGGATCAAGCATAAAGTAGGTTTTACTCTGTTTTCCTCATGTAGAGGGACAAAAATTACATTTACATGTGGGAAGAGTATGGCACAAGCTATTGAAGAGGAGAAAAATACTAAAGAAGAGAAACCGTCTAGAGAAGAACAAGAACCTGAATCGGAGCATTTTGAAGGAGAAGAGGAAGGTGAAAGTGAAGAATCTAGAGAAGATGAACAATCAGAGGAAGATCAAGAAGAGGAGGAAGATGAAAGGCATGATGAATAAATGCGGTTGTCTCCACAAGAGAACATCGTTCAAGATCCCCCTCACACATCATCACCTATCACTTCCACCACACCTCATAATCCTCCTATTCCCACTTCTCCTCCACCTCCTCTCCCCACATCACCCCCACCTACAACTGGTTTGCATACACTTAAAGTAACAATTCCCCCATCAGTGTATTCAATTCATTCTACTCCTTCCATAGGATCAATTTTGTAGATTATTGGTGTTACCTCTAGTTCTCTATCATCAATTCCAAGTTTTTCTTCACAATCATTCAAAATTTGCTCACAAGATGAATTTGATTGATTCATGAGAGAATCATTTCCAGATGCATTGATTTTGTAGAGTCCTAGGGAAATAATGACTAAGATAGCACTAATTGTGACTGCAATAGTTGTTTCTACAGATGCGGTTGCTATACAAGAATTGGCAGTAAGTCAAGAAGGTATTATTTCATCCCTTCCTCAATGGTTGGCTTTACAAGTATATAAATAGAAAAAGTAGGTGGTTTCTCCTGATGAATTAGATCTTGAGGAGAATACTTCTTCCAAAACACAAGGGGAGGAAAAATCCAAAAATTCACTCTAGGTTGCATGCGGATAAATCACGATATAAGTATGTGGATGTTGCAGCACCCCCGCAAGGTAAGAGTGAAGTCAACATGGAGGATTATACCATCACAAGGATGGAACTTGGGAAAATCACCAACACAAGTGCCAAAGAAGATGCTCAAGTATCTCTAAATGCTTTAATGGAAAGGGTAGATAAATTAGAGGAAACTAAGAACATGTACAAGGAAAGGGTTGAACACTATGCTTCAATGTTGAGAAAAATCACAGGGACTTCAGAGAAAGTGCAACCAATGGGAATGATTAGTATTGAAGAATATGAGGTACAAAATGTTGAAAAGTATTACTCTAAAGGTAGAGTTGTTTATGAGTTTGTTGATAGAATAATGGAAAAATGTTCACAACTCATAACTATTGCTGATGAAAGGATTGGTCAAATATCTAAAATGAAGCTAGAGCTAGATAGCACAGAAAGTACTCTTTCTATGGAGCAGAGAGAAATGGAGTGCAGACTTGAGTCTTGGTTGAAATCGAAGGAGATAAAATTGAGCAAATTAGTGGAAGTTGGAGTTATTCCCAACAAAGAAAAGTATGTGGAGATTATAGAGTCCATCAAGAACTGCATACAAGTCATAAAGACTCTCATCAAATATGTACAACAAGTACAAGATGATTTCGAAGGACATTGTATTGTCATGCTGAAGAAAATTAAAGAGTTGTTGAGGAAACTTCTTGATGACAATTATGCATTCCTCTCGGAAAGTGAGATTGTTCAAATATTCGAAGAAGCTATTCAAAATCAAGTGGAAGATGAAGCCTTTTCATTGACTTTAATGGAAAATCTATGTGATGTACAGTTAACTTTGGACAATCTCAAAATGCATCTGGATAGATGTAAAAAGGTTTGTTCTTCTGCAAGAAAGTTTGTCACAAAGTTCCATACTATTATTGATTACACTTGTGGACCGGATGAAGCAATAATGCAGGAGATCATGAAGAGATATGAAGATTTCCAAGCCAAGAGAAACAAACCATAAATCTTCTTACATTTCCAGAGATGGATTTTTTTGCTTTCTTTATGGTTTATGTAAATAGGTCTTGAAATTTTTACATCTCATTTTGCAAAATGTAATTACATGTAAAAACTAAGATGTTCTCCTGAATTCATGGACATCACCTTTGAATAATTCGATAGCTAGTTAGGGTTTTTCCTAGATTAGATCTCTTCTCTCATCTATAAATATGAGATGGTTCTATTGTATTATGAACCTTTTGTCTTATGCAACAAAGTGTTGCTCATTTCTGAAGCAATTTGAAACTTTGAGTTTTTATTGTGAAACTATTTTTCAATCATTGAAGAAGGATAAATTGCATACCAAACCTTTTTTTGGATAAATTTCAATGAATGTGAATGTTCTTATGTCTCTCACATGAGTTTATCTTATTATTGGATTGAAATAGTAGTGTTTTATTAATTGAGATTGGAGGGATTTTGAGTTTATTTGTGTAGAATTTGTGTTGCACATTTTGCTTGGAATTACGAAATTGCTGATAATATTTGTGAATGATCTATAATAATTTGTGCTTATAATTGTTCATGTTGTTCATAGATCTAATTGTGAAATATATTGAAGACTTTGTGCTTCATTTGCAACGTTGGTTACTTTATAGGAGAATTCTTTATTGAATACTACAAAATGACTTTGTACCTCTATGAGCCTTCTTGTTACTTATCTTTATCATACTAGTACTCCTAGACTCTTCTTTGAAAAATTAGAAGTATTGGAAATTACTGCTTAGGTTTTATTTAAAGTTGTATCGCATCAAGAAACAAAACCGTGAAACATTGTAAACATATTCTCTGAAAGAAGAGAGAATCATGAATGTGACACACCCCCATATGATTAGTGTAGTGTACATATTGTAAATTTTTGAATAGTTTAATTTGCTTTCAGTAACTAGTAAGAAGGGTGCCTCCCCTTTTTGAGAGGAGAGATTTCATCTCATAATAACTGCGGCTGAAAATCAAGTTTTGTAATCTATAAAGGGATTACAAAATTTTCACCCAAAAAAAATTTCATGAGTTTGTTGGGGAACGAAGCACACAATCCAAGCATCATACTTTTGATTGAAGTGAATAAGAACTCTAGTATCTTATTGTCATTTTTTGTATATTTTTATTACCAAATTATCTTTTGTTTCAAAGTCTACATTATGGTTGATAGAAGTTATACATGAGGTTTAAGGGCACAAGGTGTGGTGGACCCATTTTTTCTAGTTATTGCAGTGACATAACATTCTTCCTTCTCCTTTGTGAGTAAGGTCGCCATTACAATGTACTAAAAGTTATCCTCCACGAGTATTAAGATCACCGCTTCCATGTGAATCTTCTATCTTCCATAGAGTTTCAGTTCAAGTACCTGTTATTCAAATCACTATGGTTTGACCACCACCTCCTGGACCTTGGGGAAAATCTTTTGGTCCTCTTAGTTTGGTAGGCCCTTTACATGAGCTTCCACATTTTTTACAAAACAAGATGGAAAGCAGCACCCTAATGAACACATTGTTGCCTTCTACATTGTTTGTGGTGTTCTTGGTGTTGAACACGAGGATGTTGCTATCAGATTGTTCATCAAAACTTTGCAAGGAGTAGCTACGTAATGGTTCTACACCCTTGCTCCTATTGTGGTCACTAATTGGAATAATCTCTACACCAAGTTTGAAGAAAGGTTCAAACCTGTTGACGATGCACATGCTTTGTTGGCTCATCTGACAACCATGAGGAAATAAGCCCATGAACCCATGTGTGAGTTTGTGGCTAAGTTTAACAAATTGGTGACAAGGATTCCCAAAGAGGCTAAACTAAAAGCCCATAATCTAAAGTGCTTCTTCATCAATATGCAACTTCCATTAGTAAGCTTCTTGTTACGTAGGGTTGTTATTCCAAATCTTGATGTTGTTTAACAATTAGCTACAAGTGTTGAAGATGATTTGATACTTATTGGAAAGATAAGAACGAATACTGTAACACCCCTCCATTTTGGGCTCTTTTGTTTGGCAGTGTTTTCTTTGTTATGCTTTGTTCTGCTATGCTTTAACTTTGGAACTTGGTTTTATTTGATCGCAATTGTTAAGCGATGCATAGGTTATATTTTGATGCAATGGTATTGTACTCTGATGTTATCCTTCTACCGTGTTTTGGATTAACTTAGCAGATATTTGATTTAATGATGTTTTATGCTTTGATTATATTATTGATGTTAGATGCGTCAGTTAGCAATACTGTATTGGTGAAGGAGACGGGATCATATCCCTCGCATGCGAGCGCCCTGTGATTCTGCGATTTTCCCTTCACGGTGTGTTTTACTATGTTATATGCATGTTCGACACTCGTTTTGTTTGCAAGACTGCAAGTACAGGACATCGACTCCACCTAGTTTCACAGGTCCGAGCATTTCCATTGACCAACGGTAATCAATTGGGAGATAGTAGCTAGGTTTTTTGTGCCAAGTCATCACCCTAGTCATAGTGTGTTGTTGGGTTTGTAGTCGGGTTTAGTTGTTTTAACTTGGTTCATTCCTCCTTGGTTATTTATTTAATTTCATATTATAAAGGTTATTAAATGGCAAGTGTAGTTAAAATGATGATTAAATATATCTAGTTGCAATGTTGAAATGTTATTTATTTTATTGATTAATTTGATTTAATTAATAAAATTAGATGTAGTTTATTGATTAATTTAATTTAATTAATAAAATAATCTAATCTTGGATTAGATTTATTTTATTGACTAATTAAATTAATGGGGATAAAATGATTTAAGTTAGTTGTTTTGGCATTATTGGATATTTAGATTTAAATTAAGATAAAAATGAAAAGCATGTTTGGATATTTTGATTTAAATTAGAAAAATGAAAATATACTTCAATTGCACTTTTTGAATATAAATATGTAAAATAAATTTCTTTACAAAATTTTGAAGTCTTTTTAATAAAAAGAATTTATTTTATTTAAAATGCATGAAATTCTATTTGGAAATTGAAATTTGGTTTTAATGTTTAAAAATGGAAATATCTCCAATTTTGCAATGAATTTAGTGGGTGGGATATTTTTAGGGGTTTGACCAAAATTGGGGAAACTCTATTTGAGAAATTTCTATTTCATATAATTTTGGGGGGAATTTTCAATTTTGGTGGAGAGTTTTCTTGCTATGGCTTGATTTGGATTTTGAGGAAGAAGATCAGAATCCTTGGGTGGGCTAGAAAATAGGGTTTGAAAGCACCATTTTGAGTTCTTCAAGCTTTGGAGAAAAACCAGGTTCCCTCTTTGATTTTGTTTTTCATTTTGAAAGAGTTTAAATCTGGTTATGCTGTTGGAAAATTTCTAAATGTTGTTTGAGTTTCAATGGAAAACCCATGTCAATTGGTTCAATACTTGTAAACTTTTGTTGAAATTTGAAAGGAAACAATGGAAAAGTTTAAAACCTCTCTGTTAAATTTGGGGAAAACCCATAAATTTTTATCATGATTTTGTGTTTAAAATTCTTCTTAATTTTTCTCCTCAAGAAAACTTGCCCAATGACTATAAAATGGAGATTTGCATATATTTTCACAAATATATATGTATATACATATATATATTCTGTCAATATATATATGCATACATATATTATAAATGTAATTTTGTTTTTTCTAAATTCTGGGAAATTTCTATTCAAAGTTTTTACTGTCAAAATCTAGAAAACAGGGGAGTCATTTTTCTTTGAATTAAAAATTTAATATATAAAAAAAATATTTTTTATTGTTTTTTTTTTGGGTGGGCACTACCCACAGCCGCCCCCCACTATGGGAGGCACTGGCTGTGAAGGCAGCGCCAGTGCTGCCTTCACAGGCAGTGACCCCCATCCTTGGGGGTAGGCTACGTGGCAGTCCCCACAGGGGCTACATAACAGCTCCCATAGCGGCTACGTCCCCTATTTGGGGGCTGCGCAGTGTAACGCCCCGCCGTGCGAACCCCAAAGGACAACAACACAATAATTACCACACAATTTTTATTTTTTATTTTTTTATAACATACATGTAATACACATTAAGTCATAACATGAATTTCATAGATTCATTAACACATACATCCCTTGGGGTACAAGAGGAGTCATTATGCGACTTAGATCCATACAACAACCATAAAGAATAAAATCTAAAGATATAAAGTAAGCATTAACAAATATAACACATACATGATGATCAATGATAAGAAACCATCTGAATACGCAAATACATCATATGCATGATTAACATAACACATTGAATAACAACTGCCATGGCTAATATTACATTACAGTACAATGTTCAAGAAGTACAATGATACAAAAGTGTTTCCAATCATGAACGGAAACCATACAACAAGATAACATGATGCACAATATCATAACTGGTTCCAAGATAAGTACAACTCTGGAGTTGTCGCAACAGCACCAATCCACACCTCTCGATCCTCGACTGGGGACCCAATGGGGTGCTTAGCACGTTCCACCCGACCATGTGAGTCTGAAGACCCATCCCCCCCATGCTAGGAGCTAACAAGAAAGAGACCTCAACCAAGAATCATCCAAACATGGAACCACAAAACTCAACAACATACAAAAGTATCATAACACTCAGGAATTACAATGACACAATCCAACCACATCCAAGAGTCATAAATCTCATCACATGAATAAAAGCAATAACCAGTAAACAAATAACCAAAGGATGATCATGAAACACTTCCAAAAACATAATACAGTTCCAATAACATCATATAACAGTACCATAAGAGTACAAGGTCAAAACCCAAACATCAACAAGATTTATACAAGACCAAAGAATACACTAAAGATCAAAATAGGGTAAAACCATAAATCAATTCAAGACAAAGAACCACTTCCAGAGGATTTCCAAAGAAGCAACATAATAAGGAGTGTTAGAGGAGAGTGTCATCGCATGGCTTAACATGGATTCTCCAGGCTACCTATTGCAAGGTACCGCCTCCATCTACTGACGGATTATCCAGGAAACCAAGCACTAGGAACTGCCTCCATCTATGGTTATCCAGGCTACCTATCTCAAGGAACCGCCCCATAGGGTTGCTCATGCGGAACCGTTAACCTTTCATGAAGACAAGGCAACGATCTTGCCAACCACGGCCTTCTCAATCCCCTTTAGCCTGTGATAGCACTAAAAGGCGATGAGGCATCAATTATCTTTTTAATGTGATTCTACCCACCCCTAGTTAATTATTTAAATTATCACTTATTAAATTCACTCTAACGAGGGCTATCCTGGCGCCCCTTTGTGCGCCGACCACCCACTTAGAGCCACTCTCTCTCTCTAGACACTCAAAACATAAAACCAAAATCCAAGGGTTGTACAACATAACAAGAACATTATATCACAACAGAGCAGCATGCAAGGCATTACCCATCTTGCCATAAATACATAATCAAAATCTCCATGATTCCCGTACAACCCTTTCAAAAACATGAAACCAAAACACTTGCCACAACAAGGGCACATAAAAGGAGGAACATTAACCAATAGTAAAATAAACCTCTGGAAGATTCTCATAAAGTTACACTAGGGTTTCCCCATCAAAGAACTGACAGCAATAATTGCAAGACCTCAAAGAACTATTTCCAATGTAAATATAATGAGCAAATACACCAAAATAAGATCAACAACTCCACTCAACAACACCAACAACTTCGATACGAACTAAATCGGGAATCCAAGGGAAACCTCTATTTTCTCCTCTCGGAATACCCATAACTCAAAGAACTTTTCAATTTGACTCATTAACAACTCAAGCAGAACTGTCAATCATGACAAAGATAACCTTAACCAAATTGCCACTTAGTAGAGAGCAAAAGAAAACATATAGAAATGTAAGTTAAATGAGAGAAAGTCCCTAACTCAAAATCAGCTCACGAAAAGTCACATTGAAAGGACCTATCGAGACAATACATAAAACCACTAATTCAAATATAATATATCCATTCATTCAATAAGAAGTAACTTGAACCCATCTAAAAAGAACATTATTCTAACGATCAAACATTTTCATCATTTAAGGATATCACAATATTACAAAGTGAAGATATAATCTGATGTTATAAGCCACAAGACACTAATTCTCAAGCATACTCTTCCAAACACAAATTAAAACAATCATGAACAATAATACGGGTTCCCATTTTACACACATAATTACATACAAGGACCATTAGACACATCAACCTTGAAGAACACTATCATAAAACACTTACAATGAACAGGCCATCGAGACATCTCCATAAATATCCCACACATCACACCCATCTTAAAACAATTACATGACACTTAAACCAATAATCAAAACACTTTGTTTAAAACAACAATCACTCACACCTTACAACCATAAAGACATTCCTTTAATTTAGGCATTATTTCAACGTTCTTATCACTTACTTTAAGGTATCCACTTAATTTAATTAAAAGAGTATTTACTACAAATAATTATATTTAAAATAACTATATCGTTTATAAGATAACCAACTCCATCGACTGTTTAATATGAATCCTAATTATAACTTTAAAATGTAATACTAAGATGACAATTCTATAATTTACAACTTTATTATAATACTAAGGTGACGACACTAATGGATTATTTCACACAGTAGTTTGATAAATAATTATCATTCACAGACTCATTAGATAACAAAAAGGTAATTAAAACCATTTAACATTTAATCAGTATAATTAATTAACCTATGAACCTAGGATTTATCCTCACTTAAAAATAACTTTATCATTTAACCTTCAAGTAAAAGAAACTATGTAAATGTAGAATCACTTATCTCCTTTAGTGAACCATAAAACTTAATTAACCATATAAATCAATTTACTTTAACTAAATATACAGTTCATTTTATCTACAACAAAATTAAATACCTAATTTAATAACGTTTATTCCGTTAGAATCTTTTGTCAAATAATATTTGACTAAGCAACCTATCGAAATAACCATTTTCACTTTAATTATTTACCTAACATAAAATTACACTTTTACTTAACTCACTATCTTACAGAACATTCTAACACTCGATTCATATTTTACTATAATTCACCCACTTGACTAAAACTTAATAAGTACCTATTTATTCCAAATAAAAGAGGAAGATATCTATTACTCCAAAGCTACCCATAAAAATACTAAATATTGCCAATACAAGAATCTAGGTATCCCTCACATAATTAATACCCAATCTATATCTAAATATTTATACTTGAAAGAGAAATTATAAATCAACTACTTGAAAGAGGGAATGTTCAATACCAACTAGAGCTCATTAATTATTTCTTTATTTATTTATGAATTCAAACTTGTCAAATATCTCATAAACTAAAGAAGCTTTCTAACACACTTGCAATTCATAGGTTCCTTATTACATCCATTTATTTACTCATAATTTATAGAAGCTTTTCAAAGCTTATAGATAACATGCCAATGGAGGTGAAATAAACCTTTCCTTTCTAATGGTTATCAAATTGATGACTGCTATAATTGTCTAACACCAATAATTTGCGCTTTTAAAATATTAAACAATGCTAGCCTGTCTAAGGTTTAACACAACCCTAGCCATGACGACTACTCTTTATTGGTTACATTTTCAAGTACATCAGCTAAACACTAATAATAGTCAAAACTTAACATTATCATGTGATCTAGATTATTAATATCCATTATACAAGAGAATTTAAATTTGAAGCAACGTTTTTTCCATGTCCAAAAATTAATAATACAGTTTACCTATCACGCTAGGATTACTATCTTGACAAAGCCGCTTAAATCAATTTTTTTTTTTATATATATATATTTTTTATAGTAAACTATAATGTAAATTATACTCACAATGATAACTTTCGTGAGGTGTAAATTGTAATATGAGTATATATATATATTACACGGAAAGGAATTATTGCACCCCAATCAAAGACCAATATTTTATCTGTGTTTAAGGCTTACCACTTGACCTAAAGCATCTGCAACAGTTGAGACAGGTTGGTATGAAATAAGAGAGTTTATTTAAATCTATACACCCTACCAAGTTAAATTGCACTGCAGCCACCGGTTGCCAATGAAAACAGAAAGGTTAATAAATTTAATAGCTGCCGCTGTGGTGGTTACCAAAGATGCCAAGGAGACTATTTAATTATCATTTATTTAATTCTGTACAATGTTTCAACTCTAATTGCTGTGACAGAAACAGGCTGCCAAGGGTTTCAGAGGAACTATTTAATTTACTACACTTTTGCAAGTCTAACGTTGCAGCTGTGATAATTTTGCCTATGGTTTCGGGGAGATTTTAAAAATTTAGATTACCAGACTATGTGAAGGAGCTCATCTAAGCACTGTATCCAATAACATCAATTTCTCACAGCTTCGACTGAACGGAGGTAACTGGCAAGGGCTAGAAAACATTGCGCAGACCAAGAGAATTAAATAATCTGCTCATTGGTCCTCAATTTCTTCACTAGGACAATCTGCTCATGGACGGCATCAGAGAAGACACACGAACCAAGCTTTCCTCCAAGTTGGAGATGGTTACGGTTGCAAAAATGTGAGATGCCATTTATTAGAAAGTGAATTTTGGAATTTGGAATTATCGCCATTTACTTGCATTATTATCAAATCCCAAATATTATCCACAACACTAAAGAGAAGGAGAAAGGTGAGGTGCAAATACGTGACTAATGAGCAGGAGAAATAATGTACAACTTTTTCCTTTTTTCTTCTTTTTTTGAACTTGGCGCATTTCTGTTTGGTGGCGAGTTTCCAGAACATGCTCAAGTTTGAAGTTTGGAAATTAAACTTCACCACGGTCAACGATAAACACTCTATTATGTTAGTACATTGACGATATTTTATTTTCAATTGCTGCAATTGTGATAAATTACCAGAAGGATCAAACGGGTTAATTAAATCTTAAAACTTCCTATTGAGTTCAAGTGTGCGTCAGAGAAGGCTGCTGAGGATTCAGGGAAGTTATTTATACTATGATAGATATTTTATTTTCAAGTGCTGGAACTGCGACAGATGACAGAGGAAACAAGCAGATTATGCAATTTTGTTTTATTTTAAAATTCCCAATTAAGATGAAGCGCTGCAGTTGAGACAGAATGATAGTGAAATCAGAGAGATTATTTAAAACCTCTAAACTTCCTATTATGTTCAAGAATATGAAATGATTCCCGTACTTATATGTTTCCAGAGCAAGATGTTTGTAAGATTTAGACTCAAGATCTGATGTTTATTAAGGCCGGTAATAGATATGACTAAAATATATACATAATTTCTCCAATTTAAAAAAAACAATATCAAGAGCATTTACATTGCCTAATGAAAACTGCCAGAGCATTTAGGGCGATATACTGTTGAAAGTGCCTAACCGAAATAATCAAAGAAAGTGGAAGATCAAAGATAGAAAGGAACCTGGCTAAGACGATGCCATGCAATCTTCCTAGCAACACCGCAGGAAATCCACCAAATATTTTCATCAGGGAAGCCAGTCTCAGATTCGATTATATGGAGAACTCCCTCCAATGTTTTGGTAAAAAGAAAATTTTAATGTTTAATAATTTGTTTCACGGAGTCTGTTCCATTCCCAACAAGAAAATCGTTCAACTTCCGACAGTTACGATAGTTTGCCAGCCAAATATATTTAGTATTTATTTTAAACATTAATAATATATTTTATTAGAATTTATTTCATCACCTTTCTTACCATAATAACATTATTAACTTATCAATTAAATTAGGTACCAAACTTTTACTGGCTTTTCTCGTTTTTACCGTCATTCAAACTTAAGTGAAATTTTAATATTTAATCCTTTCTAATATTTTCTCACTTTTACATTTATTAATCGAATTTAATTATTAAATGATAATTATCCTTCCTCATCAATTCCGATTACATTCAATAACAAACAACCAAAGATAATTAAATTAGCGTTTATTAATGAATCTAATTCTTTATTTAATTCCAAATAAAACAAGTAACCCTATAATTAAATTAACTTTATTAATTAAATCCCAGCATAATATTAATGTTATTTCATAACTTTAAAATTAAATTAAATCATAAAATCACCACAACGACATGACATTACCAATAACAACTACTTACTTGACATCAATGACAACCGAAACGGAGGGCACTACACGCAGCAGCTTTTACCTTTGTTTTGTTTAAATTTTATTTTAAAATTTCATTTGATTTTTATATATTATATTATATATTTAATATAATATATATATTATATATATTAATTTTATATTATATATATATTATATCTATATATATTATAATATTGTTTAAATAAAAATTATTTTTTTATAATTATTTATATATATAATATATATATTATATATATAACATGCGTATATATCGTGTATATATATATAATGTATATATTATGTATTTTGAAATAATTTGGAATATGGAGTTTTAAATTGGTTGTTTTGAAAATATTAATATATTTAATCAATAATTATATATTTAATAAATATACATATTTGTATATACATTAGGTATATACATTTATATGTACATTTAATATATGATTATATTTAAATATAGATTATTTCAAAATGATTATTGTCACGTAAATAGAGGCAAAAGTGGATTTTAGATAATCAAATGTTTTATTTAAAAGTTGATTTTTATAATCAAATGATTTATTTTAAAAGTTGATTTTATAATCAAATGACTTTATTTAAAATTTTATTTTGAATATTATGTATAATTGAGGAAAATGGAATTAAATGGTTAGAATATTTTAAATTCCTTAATATTGCCAAGGCGAGTTGATTTATTTTGAGTATGAACAAATAATTCTAATTATTTAAATTGATTTCATGTACTATACCAGTGCTTGGCTTGGGTTTAGGAAACCCTAACGTTAGTTTATTGAGCTGCCAAAAAATGCTTTTTAAATGATGTTTTCGTTCATTCTCGATGTTGGGAAAATAGGGTTATTTGTCTAGTAAGTCTTCCAAAGGAGTTTTCTAGGTTGGGATGTTTTATGTGGTGGTTTGATTTGCGAATTGCCTTGGGAAATGCGTATAGTTGCATCATGTTGTTTCACCCAGTTTTCATGAACGGGGATGGTTTGTGCCTCCTTGGGATTAGGAGAGGGTTATGTGGTTTGTGCCTCCTTTGGAAGGAGTGGGTTTTGTGCTCTGTTTCCTCTAGTGGTTGGAGTGAGTTTCCTTTACTTGTTTCCTCCTTGGATTGGAGAGGTCGTCTTATCTAGTTTACCCATTGGATTGTGGTTTTGTACCGTGTATGTTGTCGATAGGAGAGTGGCTCCTTGTGGGGGTCCGACACACAAAGGGGCACCAGGGTAACTCACTTAGTGTTTAAGTAAGTGACAACTTAAAATGAATTAATGAAAAACTCTCAGACTAATTAAGATAATAAATGCCTCTCTCATAACTCATTCGCTTTTAAGGTTTGAGATGATATGAGAAGCACAGTTTGTATGAGGGTCCGACGGCTGGTAAAGTTGAGCCAGGGTAACCCAAGGTGGGGGTTCAGTTGCCTAAGACAATTGAGCCAGGGTAACTCATAGCAAATGTTGTGTGACACTCTCGCTATGTCAACTAGAAGTCAGTTTTGTTGTACTGCGTAGATGTTCATTGTTCTCTGGAAGCATTGTAACCATTGTGTCAAGTGAGGTTGTTCTTGTATCTTATTTAGTTCAGTTGTGTATTAGCCTATGTCTAGAGGTAGATGGTCTTGTGTTGGATTCTTGGTTACTATCTCCTAGCACAGGGGGTGAGCCTTCGGGTATCACACGGTTGGGTGGAACGTGCACCTTAATCCGTTGGGTCTTCTTCTTGTTCGTGTGGACGAGATTTCCAGTGGGAGAGCTCGTGGGATTCAGTTGCTTTTCATGCTTTATTCTTTTCAGTTGCTATTGTATTTCATTACCCCTCATTTGTTATTGAGGTGGATGTTATAATTTGTAATTATACTTATTGGATTTATCTCATTCGGGGAATGAGTGTTGCAATCTTATTGTTATGTGATCGTTATTGAAATCATGTGGTACTTCTTCTTGATGTAATTAGTCTTATTTGGAATGTATGCATTCTTAATGCTTTAAGTAATTAAATGTTATGTTTTCATTTCATGTTTCTTGTTTGGGTTTCAAAGTAAACTCAATCTCATAACCTTAGGGGTTGTTGGCAATTGGTTAGTGAACTTGCATGTTAATTGTTCTTATTCAAAAAAAATTAGTTCGTTTGTGTAGTAAATTGCAACTTCCCCTAGGGTTGCATGGCGGGGCATTACAAATACAAATAGAAAATGGAAAGCATCAAGTTCTTCATCTTCAAATACCAACAATAATTCCAATTTTGTTGATCCTATGGTTCAAAGGTTGGAAAATGAGGTTTTGGCTTTGAAGAAGCAAGTTTCTAATAATAATTCATACAAGGATATTCCAAGAAGGACTTTCCCTAATTAATTGAGAAATAGAAATCAGAATTGTCTTGTTGCACTACAAGGAAGGCTTGCTCTAGAAGCTCCACCTATCAATGCAACTATGGTGTATTATGAAGCTGAACAAGATGAGTATGCATAACCAGAATATCTTATGGAAGAGGATATTGATTTATTCCAATATGAGGTTGTAGATCTAACTAGCGACTCCAACATTGGTTATTTGGAAGTTGTGAATGAGTCAGATGATGAGGACTTGGTGACTGATACATATGCTATTTTTACATAGTCACAACAAAGTCAGCTTGATCAAGCTCAATCTGTTGCTCCACTTTCAAAGGACAAGCTATTGGTAACCATTGCAAAAAGAGGATCTCCTTTGCCTTGGCAATCGAAAGACACAACAAATAAACAAGTGCTCCTCATCCTCCTCCTACAGTTCTTGCTATCCCAAAGGCCAATGTCCAGGTTCCTAAGACTAGTGTTCCTTTTGTTAAACCCATAAATGAAGTTACCACATCTTCTTTTCAAATTTCCTTCCAAGCTTTTAACATTATTGACCATGCAAAGAGGACAAAAATTGAAATGTCCAAAGTGGAATACCTTAAGGAAAATCTTGATCAGTTTGATAGACTTTTCAAGTTTGTTAGAGACAAGGGAATTATTCCTAGTAGGGATTCTTCTTTAGATGTTCCGGTTGTTCCAAAACCAAAGCCTCCTCATAATAACCTAGCTACTGTTCCTCCAACTACTTCTGGATGAATTGAACCATTCTATATTTCTCTACTTGTTAATGGTTTTAAGTTAAGTAATTGTGTCATAGATTCTGGTGCATCTGACAATGTTATGCTTGCCAAGGTAGCTACTACCTTGGGTTTGAATCTTACAAAAACTTTTGGTTTTTGTTTCTCTATGGAGAACAAGCAAGTACCTCTAATTGAGAAGATCAAGGATGTGTAGTTTGCATTTGTTGCATATCAAGAAAAGAAGATCAAGATGACAGTCTTGGTAGGAAATGTTCCATCATCTTATGGCATTTTACTTGGCCACAATTTTTTTAAAGATGTTGGAGGAGAGCTTAACATGGACATGTTATAGGCCATGATACCCATAAAGGGTGTAATGCATAAGTTGGTTCTTGAAAGGAAGTCAAAATTCTCAATAACGAAGCTTGATGATCCGAGAGTTCAAATTTTATTTGAGTCTTTAGGTCTTGGTACTTATTATTTGCAAACAGATGAGAATGCAGAATCTTCAACAAGAAATACAAAACTATGAGTTAGAAAGTGTTGGCTCTTCTCCATCAAAAAATGAATCATCATCAGATGATTTATCCATCTCAGATTATGAAGCTTCATTAGATGATGAGGCCACTAATTTTAATACTTTCAACAATAGAAAAGGAATTTTTACCAAACCAAGAATGACAGATTAACGCATTACCGCAATCTCGTTTGGGATTACATTGAGGAGTTTGATGCTTTTGACATTTCTATAGTCCCGAGAGAATATAATGACAAAGTTGATTCTTTAGCAGTCTCAACCATGCTTCTAATACCATAGAAGTATTTTCATGGACCTACCTATACCATTGAGTGTGTTCCTAACAATTCATATAATTGGAAAATTTTCAATGATGATCATCAAATTGTTTCCTTTCAAGAAAAGGAAAAAAAAATTAATGATTTATACTTTCAAGGAAGTGATTATCCACCATGAGAATCTGTCTCTAAAGTAGATACAATTATAGGTGAAGAATTTCTACAGCTCAAAGGAAATAAAATTCCTAAGGGGTTGGTATTTCATGAAAGATTTTTTGAAAAACATGATCGTTATGTCAAAAAGCAATAGTCTAACTCTGATTCATCAAATGAAATTGAGTAGATCAACTTGGGAACTAAAGCAAATCCTAAGATGGTGAATATTGGAAAGTGTTAAACAACTAAAGACAAAGAACAACTTGTTGACTTACTATGAAAATACATGGATGTGCTAGCCTATTCTTATGAAGATTTAGAGTCTTTCCATCCAAAGGAGGTGCAACATGAAATTCCACTCAAAGAAGGTTCATTTCCTTACAAGCAGAAGCAAAGGTAATGTAATCTAAAGATTTATGGAACTATCCTTGTAGAGATCTAGAAAATGTTGAATGCATGAATTATATTTCCTATCCACCATTCTACGTGGATAGCTAATATCGTTCATGTTCACAAAAAGAATGGCGAGATCCACATTTGTGTGGATTTTTGAAATCTAAATCAGCTATTGTTGAAGGAAAACTATCCCCTTCTAGTGATGGATCAAGTTCTTCAACTGGTAATCAGATTAGAGATGCTATCTATGTTAGATGGTTTCTCTAGTGACACTAGATTGAATTCAGTCTAGATGATCAACATAAGACTGCCTTTACAATTCCATAGGGTACTTTTGCATATCACATAATGCCTTTTGGTCTTATTAATGTTGGCACCACTTTCCAACATGGTATGGATTTGGCTTTCCATGATGTACTAGGTAAGTTCATTGTAGTCTACCTTGATGATCTTACAATTTTTTCCAAAAAGTGTCATGATTCTACCATTCGAGGCGAATCTTAGAGAGATGTTGTCAACACAAAATTTCATTAAATCCCAAAAAGTCAATTTTTGGGGCTACTGGAGGTAAGCTTCTTGGTCACATTGTGTCTAAGGAGGGTATTAAAATTGATCCTGAAAGGGTCAAAAGTATTAAAGCTCTTACTTTTCCATCAAGTAAGAAAGCAGTTCATTCCTTTTTTGGGAAGGAAAACTTTCTACAAAGATTTGTACCAGATTTTGAAAAGAAGACTCATCATATTGTTAATATGATGAAAGGAACTACTACTTTTCATTGGACTATAGAATGAAAAGCTACATTTGATGATATCAAAGAGGCTATTTCTCTTGCACTGGTGTTAGTTTTTCCAAAATACACAAAGGAGTTCATCATGTATAGTTATGCTTCTAAGCATACACTTTCAACAATTTTGGTGCAAGTGAATAGCGAGGGATTTGAATCCCCAAATTGCATTCATGAGTTGTCCCTTGAAGAATCATGAACTAAATATTCCCAGATGGAAAAACATGCTTTTGTTGTGGTTAAGGCAGTGAAGCATTTCAGATTTTACATCATTAACAGCCATGTCAGAGCATTAGTTCCAAATTCAATTGTTAAGTCTATCTTGACATAACAGGAATTTGGTATGAAAAGGGGCAACTGGATTGCCAAAATATAGGAATATGACATGGATAACAAGCCCACCAAATTGGTGCAAGGGAAAGGTTTATGTCAGCTTATTGCTAATAATAATCCTAATGAAGAAGTTCTAGATGAGGAGGAGAGTGTTAATGATTTTCCAATGGTTTTTTTATCAATACTACTGATGAATGGTACTTAAATATCGCTCATTTCCTCACATACAAAGAATGTTTAAATCATTTGAAACCCAAGGAAAAAAGAACTATCAATCTCAAATTATTCAATTGCATGTTATGGGATATTGGTTTGTATAAGCATGCCTTGGATGGTACTTTCTTACATTGTGTTGATAAAGCACAACAGGAAATGTTGTTGAAGTCTTTTCACGACTTAGCTTGTGGAGGACATTTCTATTCACTAGTTACAATGCATAATATTTTGAGGGCTAAATATTATTGGCCCACTCTTTTTCAAGATCTCTTGGGTGCTTAAGTGCAAACTATGTCAACAATTCGTAGGCAAACCAAAGTTGGAAACTCTACCTTTGAAACTAACCATCATTGAAGAGCCATTTCAAAAATGGGGCATTGATTTCATTGGCACATTTTATCCACCTTCAAGTGCATTCCACACCTATGTCCTCACTGCTACCGACTACTTCACCAAATGGGTGGAGGAAATTCCAGCAAAGCATACTACTTCAGAGGTAGTATGTAATTTCTTGAAGGAAAATGTCATATCTAAGTTTGGTGTGACGAATAAGATTGTTACAAAAAACACTTTTGCTTTCTCATCAAGTGAGATCACAAAGTTTTATTTTCAGCATAGTATTACATTATCACACTCATCTGACTATCACCCACAAGGTAATGGTCAAGCTGAATCAAGTAACAAGAACATGGTGACTATCATTCACAAGCTTGTTGACAAGAATCAGTGATTGTGGCACAAAGCGTTGCATGATGCTTTGTGGGCAGATAAGATTACTCCAAAGCAGGTGATAGGCATGTCCCCATTTCAACTCTTGTATGGGTTCAATGTTGAAATTCCCATTACTCTGGAACTACCCTCCCTCAAGTTGGCCAAGGCCATTGAGGATGAGACTTTTAAAAGTTTGATTGTTAAGTGTATCATGTATCTCTATGAATTGAAGGAGCATCATGAATAGGAGGAAAATATTTTTGACAAGAAGGAAAAGTCTCATGATTTTTAGGTTGGAAATATCATTCTCTTGTGGGACAAGAGAAGAGAGCCAAAAGGTATGCATGGAAAGTTCGATTCACTATGGACGGTTTCGTTCAAGATTCATCAGCTTCATGGTGAAAATAGCTTTCTTTGGGAATATGAAGATGGAGCACCATTTTCTCTTCTACATAGTGGACAACATCATAAACACTTTACTCAATGAGGTGGCAGATGTTTAATGTAAATATTTGTATAGTCTTTGCATCTTTTTTTATTTTTGAGTCTTTTGAGTCTTTTTATTTTTGTCGCTTGACTCTACATCCAATGGATGGATAAAGCCACTTAGAGTCTAGAGTTCTTCTCCCTTCAATAATTTCATAGAATGACTAAAGGAAGCTCCCCAGCTAGAGCCAGTTGTTATCCTCAAATCAAGATGCACTTGATTCATGACATAACCCTCTACGAAACTTTTCCATTTCGTAGGCCCATGCACTCTAAGCACATAAAAAAAGGTGAATTTCAATTCGCTTTTATGTGTGGTACTCAGCCTCAAATCTTCCCCTCGAGCACTCATGTTTCATCATTTTTTGAAAAGCTTCAAAATAAGTTTTTTGTCATTTTTCACTTTTGGGAGTTAAAAAAAATTTGGCCCATGCAAGGGCATTATTTTTTAGCGCCCCTACATGAGAGAATTTTTTTATGTAGCAACACTAATTTTAAGCACCGCTACACACTTTAACTTTTTTCATCTATAATGCAAGGGCAGTCTTTTTTAGCACCTTTGCATTTATCCAAGTTTTTGAAAATTTAGGAGCAGTATTTTTTACCACCCCTACATTCTCCCTCCCCTTCACATGCATGAACTTAATGAATTTTTAGTCCATTAATGACTTTTAAATGTTTTAAATCATTTTAAATCTTCATTCTTCATTGTTTTGTTCTATTTGTTCCCTTTCTACCTCTCTTAATCGCTTTTGCTCAACCCCAAGATCTCGGCTTCAAAGAATTTCAGTAGATTTCTTTCATTTGGATGATCTAGGGTATGTGTCTCTTTCTCTTTCTTTAGGTACGCTTCTTTCCTTTTTATTTTTGATTACTAAGATTTTTCTAGTTTTATAATCTATGAAATGAATTTTGTTTAAAGATCACGTAAGATGTAATTGCTTTATTCCCTTTTTTTTGTTTATTGTTGTTTGATTCCCATGATTAATCTATTCCCTACCTAATTATTTTCATTCTTAAGGTCATTTGGATATTTAAATCTTTGATATTTCATTAGTTTTTTATTACCTTTACCTTAATCTTTGAGGCATTAGAATATAAAGTCCTAGTTATTTATCGAATTGTTGGGGTGGTATTTTCTATTGTTATGCGTATTAGGATCTTCCCAAACAATATGTAGAGGTGTTAATATTTTATGCCTTTGTAAAACCTAGTTTCCTTCTATAGACTTCAATATGTACAAGTGATATATTTTAGTGCTTTTACATTGATGAAGTATAAATGTCAAGGCCGTAAAAAATAATTCCTTAACATTTTGTGTTTTATTCCCCCAAAGTCTAAGATGTAGGAGTGGGAAAAATCACCGCTCCTACAAACATAAGCAATTCCCTAGATATGTATAGGCACTAAAAAATGCCGCCTTTACATATGCTTTATCCACTCTTAGATATGTTCAAGCACTAGAAATCATTGCCTATGAACAAAGTACCTCCAAAGTGAATTTCCCAAAAAATGCAATGGTAGACTTTTTTAGAGCTTTCACAAAAAAGGATCAATCTCTCCAAAAGATGTTAAAGCATTCTTTTCAGCGCTTATGCACCACAAAACTCCAAATTATCAAGGCATGCAAGGGTGACTTTTTTTAGCACTTGTGCATGAAATAAGATTCCCAAATGTGTAAGGGCATTGATTTTCAATGCCCCTACATGAAAATTAGAAATTTAACTAACACTCAAAAAACTCCAAAAAACCATTCCAAGCTCTATTTCTTCTGTATTTGCTCAATTTTCCATGCTTTGTTGCACATATCTACTTGCTCTGAAGTGATCACCTAAATTTTTTCATTCTTAAATTTCTATAAATGCATATTCTCCTAATTTTGGGAAAATATTTTATTTCCTTGTAGTTATCCTTAATCCCTTATCAAGTTTTCTTCAAAGGTGCTTATCAGTGATCTCTTGTGCACTTAATGACAACAGAGGAGTCTCCTTCTTCAAGCAAGAAAGAAAAGATGAAGTATAAATATCAAGGAATTTATCCACCTACAGTTTTCACATCCAAGATCGATGAGATCAATGATATTGAGATTGGGCACCTTGACATGTAAGACTTTGTTGACAGGATTGAAAATCAGCCCTTGGAGAAGGATTTAGAGGCAATTGTTCATAGAAATCTACATTGGGTAGCATCTTTTCTCATAGCGAATCATTGTCTAGAATTTGTTCTACAAGTTTCCTAACATTATGTTAGAGATGACAAAAGTGTCAAGACTCTTCAGGATAGATTATGATGAGATTGGATAAATATTTCTTTGATGTAGTTTTCAAGGTACCAACCATGGATAAGTATATAAATATTTCTATTCAATGTGCTCAAGAGACTTATGATAGGGATCAAAACAAAGCCAAGTAGGGTAAGTGCACCAATCTGTGACACAATTTTGATGCCAAATTGGAAAAAAATGAAAAAAATGTCAAAATAGGCCATTTGGCGCACACCAAATTTGGCGAGCACAAAATTTGGTGAGCACCAGATTTGGCGTGTGAAAATTTAGCATGTGCCAAATATAAAAGATGTAATAAAATTAAAAAATGCATTTCTATCTTCATTTTTATGTTCACCCATGGCTTGGCTTGGAGGTTTTCAACTCTGCAACTCGTGCTCACCAAATCTCTTCCATTTTTTGCACACTTAGCTTGCAATTCTTCACAAGGATGCGGTCAACACATCAAAGAGGTTGAAGATTGTGAAAAGGTATGTATTTTTATTGTTTGTATTTCAAATTTGATTTAGAATGTAGATTGAAATAGGTTTTTTTAATAAAACTTTGTTCTAATTCTCAGGGAATGAATCTCCACCTCCAAACATTGAGAATTCACAATCACCCCCTCACAAAGAGCCTCCTATACAAGAACAACCTAAAACCCCTCCATCAATTCATAGGAATCCTCAAGGAACACGAGAAAATATACTAACTCAAATTGAAAACAATAAAAGAGAAATTGAACAATTAATTGGAAGATTAACCGAGCATGTCAAAACCCACCCTTATAGGAGAGGGATTACAGAATCATTGAAGTCAATTATATCTCATGTAGGAGAAATGAGTGAGAAAATAAATTTTTGGTCAAATAAGAGGCATAAGATGAGACAATTTTATGCTAGGGGTTTGTCATATGCAGATGTAAAAAAACAAAAAATAGAAAAGTCGACTTGTGTGCCCTATTTATAGACCCGAGAACCAATGTACCTTTGTCTCATGCAAGTAGAAGGCCCCCCATCCATTGGTGCCACCATGAATTAATTAAAAATAAATTTTGGGAGCGGTGATGGATGGTATTTGACCAACTTCCAAGCAATAACCATGAGGTACCACAATACTTTTTGAGGAAACTCTATTGTGAGTTTTTCCTCAATAAGATGCTAGATTATTGACATCTTAGAATTTCAGGGTAGAGGTGGGAGCTCCACACATGATAGACTTGTTGCACGACATAATCCATAGTTGGCACCAAGACCCTTGGCCAAACCCATAGTGGAGCATGCCATCGTTCCTCCCATTGTTAAGGATAGTGTAGATGTGGACATGCTGGAGTCTATTAGCTCACTCACCCAGACTATTATATAGTGTGTGAGGCCTCTAGTAGAGCATGATGTGGAGGAGACATGTAGACCCCGAGCTCCACCCCACCATTGTGGCGCTTGCGGTGCTGTTTGCACATATGATTATCAAAGTGCTCAGGATGTAGCTACACAACCTACATCAATTGCAGATGTGATGGCTATGAAAGATGAATTGCTGAATAATACATGCAACATTGATACTCAGGTAAAATTCAGAAAGCTCTTTTAATTTTTTTTATTAAATTATATTTTGAAATTTAAGAATAACTAAATCAGTAGAATTTTGATATGATGAAATTTCAAGGTCAGAGTCTTCATGAGATGTGATTCATTCCTACAGACCCTTATTCATTCTCGACATTGAGTCCATAGTTATGCAACTAGTATTAAAGATATTATTATAGCATTTGAACAGTTGAATGTTATATTTGAATGTTTGTCTCATAACATGCTTTGGATGTCAAACAGTTTCCTAGTGGACCTTCAACCTCCACACCTCGCAATTTTTTTCCTCAAACAACTTACACTTAGGTAGCCTTTATTCATTAATGGCGTTGTAAAATAATGTTAGCTAGTTTTCATAATTTTGCATATACAAATCTAAAAAATTGATGAGAAACACAAACATTGGGTGGTCTTGTGAGATCCTAATTATATTTACCATTCGACATCCATCTAATTCTTTCATTCCTTTCATCACACATATTTTAACCATTTTATATCACATATCCCAATCTTTAACACCTTATATATTATACCAGCTTCCTCCATATTTCTTCTTATACACATATTGTTATAAGAAACCTTTCCTTCTGCTCATTATTGACAAAATCTCTTATAAATTATTACTATACACCTCAAGTTACCACTTCATGTCCTATATTCAAACCTTAGACACTGCCTAATTCACTTTATGGTCTAATATCCCTCCTAATTACTTCCCATTAACCTCTAGTATAGTTCACCTTAAAAATGGTTTATTATCCCATCCTAGCTCATCTAATTAGTCTATAATAGTCCATTCTATGTTCCATCATCCCCTCTTCATCATGTCACATTATCTTCTCCTAATTCACTTTTTGTTCCTTTATTCCTTCCTAATCCCATCCCATTAACATTTAATAGTTCACCCTATTTTCCATTATCCCCTCCTAGCCCATTTTACTAATATCTTCTTGTCCATCCTATGTGTCATTATGCCCTTCTACTCCCATCTTATTGTACCCATTATTATTTCACCCTAGATGTTCCATGATCCCCTATGTTCCACCCTATGTTCCTTTATCCATTCTATGTTATACCATCTTTATTACTACACACAGGTTAAGTTCGCACTTCATGTATTATAGTCAAACCCTAGACACCTCCTAATTCACCCTATGTTGTATTATTCCCTACTAATCACATCCCATTAACCTCTAATTGTCAACCCTATATTTTTTTATCCCATCCTAGCTCATCCCATCAATCTATACTAGTCCATCCTATGTTCCATTAACCCCTTGTATTCCCATCCCATTACCCTGCTAGTAACATAGTAATCCTCACTTCATTCATGTGAAATTCATTGTGGCATTATCACTATGTTGACAATATGCCCTCATTAATATTAGTCCATCAACATATGCAATTTGAATCACAATGAGCACTGAACTTTGGAATTTGCAAGAGTTCTATCCCAGTGGAGGTAGTACTTTCACCATTTTGTGATCTATAAGCACTATACTGTAGTCTCAAATGAGGGCAACCATTTACTCTTTCATTTATGACAGTTATAAAGGGACTACCTGAACTTCTTTATATTACTATGTATGTTATTTCATTTGTAGTTGTTGACATCAAACAACCTTGGTGATGTTGGTGGCACGATGGACCATGGAGTTGCTGCAACAATAGCTAGTTCTGATCCATTGAGAGAGTTATGAAAAAGATTAGTTTATTTGACATTATATTTGCTCTTTTATGGTCTATTATAGAAAATTTTCATTATACTTTTATGTAGTTTAATTTCTATTTTGATGGTTGCTACAGGTGGTTGTCACTCCAGATCATGGATGTGGTAATGTTTTAAATGTGTATGATGACTATATGTATGCGATAAGTGATTATATTTTGTTATATGTCATTCCACAATTCAATTTATATGTATTAACATCTTTAATTTTTATTGTATTAGTTGAAGGTCCAGAGTGAAGAGAGGAGGACTAGTGAGCGTGCTCGAAAGACAATAGAACCAACAGGCACTCCATCCAGCCAAATTTTGAAGGCAGCATGGGATCTTTTCCCTTCCCCTAGAGGGAAATGACTATGTATTAGGGTCATTTTTTGTATGCCTATGTGGCATTTTGGAACATATTTTTTGTACTATCGATATATATATGTGAGATTTTATGTCCATATGGCTCTTTTGTACTAAGCCTATATGGATTTTTTTGATATATTGTATATACTTTTATCAATATATATCATTGTATAGCCTTACAACTTTTAGATGAAAGAAAATCTTATTTTTCTATTACCATTCTTGAATGATGTTATCATGCATATTGTGTAAATTGTATGCTTGAATGTTGTAGGAATGGATTTGTTTACATCTAATGCTTAATTAATTATCGTCGATTGCTCAATAAGCTCCATCTAATGTGTATTTTGTAAATAAGCTCCATTCCTAGTGGTTTGTTTCATTTTCAATGCTTCAATTACTTGTGCTTTACTTATTCACATGTATACTTCATGTATATTGCATGTATTCATGTGTATGCTTCATGATTCCAATGTATAATTCATGTGTTCATCTGTATTCATGTGTATGATTCATGCTTCCAATGTATAATTCATGTGTTCATTTGTATTCATGTGTATGTTCCATGATTATTGAGTTCTATTGTTGTCTAGTGGCAAGGATTTTAACACCAAAATCTTTCAAATGAACTATAAGAGCTCCTTCTTATAAAAAAATATCATAGTAAAAGGTATTGCTTTTAATTCATGGCTGAGGTTGACATCCAACAACTAATGGTTCTAATTCTAAAGCTTAGCAATCATTGCATTTGCATCTATAGAACAAGTAGATGTTTCAAACCTCATAAACATATATATATACCTATATGAACTTGTATGAGTGTGCATCAAAAAACATGATAGTTGTTGATCCAACCAACAAAATTTATTTGGATCTACTAATATCACAACACTTGACATCTCATTAAATGAAATCATTGCATAGGTCAATTTTAATGATATTCTAAAGATATTAGATGCATATGAACAACAATATAATCTTGATTTATAGATGCATCACCCATGTATAGTATCAAATTTCTCCCATATTCATCATTTAAATAAGTTAAAAAAGCCTCCTATTTTTTATGCATGAAATAATATGAAAAATCATTGGGAAACATGGTCCTATAACTACTGTCACATCATGTTTTATAACTCTAGAGCACAAAAAACCATATTTCATGGATATTGAATATCCAGATCCAATTTTTCACTAGTAGGCTGAGTTTTGCATCTCAGCAAGGGTGCACTATTTAGTGACAACAACTGTAGTTCAAACTCTTAAGGGAATCTGCCAGTTGAACGTAGCTCGGAGTAATTTAATGTGTTTGGGTGAGAAAAAACACCATGCCTAGTGTAAATGACCCACTCGGACACGTTGAAACAGTTAGTTTGGTCACATGACTTGCAGAACGAAAGTAACACCACTTTACAACTTTGCACTACTTGCATTTGACAACTTTTTCTCTAAGAAAAAATTTTCCACCATGGGGAAACACCTCTGAGATAGCAAAAATTGAGAGAGGTTATTGTATAGGGGCCCAACGTGATCCCATAGGCTTAGACAAGAAGTTTCTAAGTGTCATGGTGTCTGAGTAACAACCCGTTGAAGATTATAGTCATTTTGCACTTTGGACTCGTAAGGGATTTAGTAGGTTAAATGTAGATCAGAGCGATTCAGTGTGTTTGGGTGCAAAAGAAGACCATGCCTAGTGTAAACATACCCACTCGGATGTTTTGAAACAATTTTTTTGGTCACACGAGTTGCACCACTTTGTAACTTTTTACTACTTGCATTTGACACCTTTTTCCCCAAGAAAAACTTTTCCACCACGGGAAAACGCCTCTGAGATAGCAAAAACTAAGAGAGGTTATTGTAGAGGGGCCCAACATGATCCCATAAGTTCAAACAAGAATTTTCTAAGCATCACGATATCCGAGTAACAACATGATGAAGATTGCAGCCATTTTGCACTTTGGACTCTTAAGGGATTTGATCGGTTGAATGTAGCTCAAAGTGATTCAGTGTGTTTGGGTGTGAAAGAGGACCATTCATAGCATAAACTTACCCACCCAGATATGTTGGAATATTTTGTTTCATCACACGAATTGCAGAACAAAAGTTGCACCACTTTGCAACTTTACACTACTTGCATTTGATAACTTTTTCCCCAAGCGAAAATTCACCACCATGGGAAAACGCCTTCAAGATAGCAAAAATCGAGAGAGGTTATTGTAGAGAGGCCCAACATGAACCCATAGGATTAGACAAAAAAATTCTAACTATCATGGTATATGAGTAACATCATGCTGAAGATTGTAGTCATTTTTCACTTTGGACTCATAAGGGATTTTGTTGGTTGAATGTAGCTCGGATCGATTTGGCATGTTTGGGTGTGAAAGAGGACCAAGTCTACCATAAATGTACCCACACAGATGCGTTAGAACAATTCTTTTGGTCACATGAGTTGTAAGAGAAAAGTTGCACCACTTTTCAACTTTGCACTACTTGCATTTGACAACTTTTTCCCCAAGCAAAAATTTGCCACCGTGGGAAAACACCTTCAAGATAGAAAAAATTAAAAGAGGTTATTGTATAGGGGCCTAAAATGATCCCATAGGCTTAGATGAGAAGTTTCTGAGCATCATGGTATCCGAGTAACAACATGCTAAAGATTGCAGCCATTTTGCACTTTCAACTCTTAAGGGATTTTGCCAGTTGAACGTAGCTTGCAGTGATTCGGCATGTTTGGGTGTGAAAGAGGACCATTTCTAGCATAAACGTACCCACCTAGACATGTTAGAATAGTTTTTTTGGTCACACGAGTTGCATAACAAAAGTTGCACCACTTTGCAACTTTGCATTACTTGCATTTGACAACTTTTTCCCCAAGCAAAAAATTGCCACCACAGGAAAATGCATCTGAGATAGTGAAAATTGAGAGAGGTTACTATAGAGGAGTCCAACATGATCCCATAGGCTTAAAACAGAATTTTCTAAGCATCATGGTCTACAAGTAATAGCATGTTGAAGATTGCATCCATTTTTCACTTTAAACTCTTAAGGGATTCTACCAGTTGAACGTAGCTCATAGTGATTCAAAATATTTGGGTGTGAAAGAGGACCATTCCTAGTGTAAAATTACCCACTTGGATGTGTCAGAATAGTTCATTTGGTCACATGAGTTACAGAATGAAAGTTGCACCACTTTGCAACTTTCAACTACTTGCATTTGACAACTTTTTCCCCAAGAAAAAATTTGCCACCATGGGAAAATGCCCCCGAGATAGTGAAAATTGAGAGAGGTTATTGTAGAGGGGCCCAATGCAAACCCATAGACTCATATGAGAAGTTTCTAAGCATCACGGTGTTTGAGTAACAACATGTTGAAGATTGTAGCTATTTTGCACTTTGGACTCAAAGGATTCTATCGGTTGAATGTAGCTCAGAGTGATTCAACATGTTTGGGTATCAAAGAGGACCATGTATAACAGAAATGTACCAACTCGGATGCATCAGAATAGTTCATTTGGTCACACAAGTTGCAAAACAAAAGTTGCACCACTTTGTAACTTTCAACTACGTGTATTTAACAACTTTTTCCCCAAGTAAAAATTTGCCACCACGGGAAAAATCCTGTAAGATAGAAAAAACCAAGAGAGGTTATTGTAGAGGGGCCCAACACAAACCCATAAGCTTATACAAGAATTTTCTAAGCATCACGGTGTTTGAGTAATAGCATGCTAAAAATTGCAGTCATTTTCACTTTGGACTCGTAAGGGATTCTACCAGTTGAATGTAGCTTGGAGTGATTTAGCGTGTTTTGCTGCAAAATAAGACCATTCCTAGCATAAATGTACCCACCTAGATGCATCAAAGCAGTTCTTTTGGTCACACAAGTTGCAGAATGAAAGTTGCACCACTTTGCAACTTTCAACTACTTGCATTTGATAACTTTTTTCCCTAAGTGAAAATTCACCACCATAGGAAAACGCCTCTGAGATAGTGAAAACCAAAAGAGGTTATTATAGAGGGGCCCAACGCGATCCCATAGGCTCAGATGAGAAGTTTCTAAGCTTCATGGTATCTGAGTAGCAACATCCTAAATATTGCAACCATATTGCACTTCGAACTCTTAAGGGAATCTGTCAATTGAACATAGCTCAAAGTGAATTAGTGTAGATAGGGAAAAAGAATGAAACAAAACCAAAACCTAAAATAATACTTCGAGGGGCTTCTCCTACCGCTTCTAATGATGACATGAACTATGTTGCAAACTTTTAGGAACAAATCGATATGCAAGAGCTTACACACATGTGTGACATCAGGCCAACATTGGAAGACCTAGCACCCCAACTTCAAAACCTTCTTCGAACACTTCACCAAACACCCCAACCCCTAGATCACCAAACGATACAAATCCTTCAAACCCTCTTCCAAGATTTTCAACAAAGTAAATCACCTAAAACCATACACCTCCTAGGTCAAGTCAATCAATTCATTTCCACTTGTCAAATCCAACAACCACAACATCATCCCTTATCCATTCATTATCACCCTTCCACCTCATACCAATCTAATCCATCCACTTCTTCGCATGGCAATACCACGTCAACCTATCAAGCCACATCACAACAAACACATGTGAACTTAAGTTCTACCTTGCAACAAGGACAAACTTCTCCATGTTCTAATGCAACCATTCACAAGGGGAACACTAATCTAGGTCATGCACCCTATAACTTTCTCATACCACCATCAAATCAAATTCCTATCCATAATCCACCACGTTCGAGTCCTAATTCATTGGCCTCTTTACTTTCTAACCAATCACAGTGGGTGCCAAAAATGTGTGATCGATTTTTTATGCGTGATAAATATGTAAAACAACAAATGAATCAAACACACCAATAAGACATTATATCAAAAATAGAATATTAAAATAAAAGAGATGCAAACTCAGTATCCTATTATCGATGTCGTCCTATCGTCCTCTATCTCCAGTGTTTTGTTGATTCTAGCTGGCTCTCATATCTTGGGTCAGGCTCAACAAATAGTCTTCCTAGAGAATGAGATTGAATATGAATTCATGCAATGCTATGCTAAGACATGATTATTCTAATGCTAAACATGATTGCTAAAATGAAAGATTACGATGATGCTATGAATACTAGTGTTGAAAATGACAATGCTAAGATGCTAGAATGCTAGAATGTAATTAATCTCTAATTCGTCTGCTGTGTGTTGTAACCATTGCTTGGATTTACAGTGCTATTTATAGAGTTTTCGAAAGCTTCTAATTGGCTGATATGATCAATGACTCTAAAAATTCCTGGTAGATCGAATGGTTGAGGATGGATAAGACTGAAGAAAAATAGAAGAAAATAGAAAGCAAGATTTGTTTTCTTTTCTGTAAAAAGAGATAAGATGAGATGATAAAGATGAATTGTAAAAAATGATCTTTTTATAGTGAGATTATGGAAAGATTTTGAAGAAAATAAATAATGAATTATTAAATTCAATTATGCATTTATGGGTGACATGGAGATTTTTCTTAAAATAGAATATTTACCCAAGATTTGAAGAATAATGGAAGATTTCATAATTAAATAAAATATTTAATTATGATTTTGAAAAGATATGGAAGATATTTAATTAATTTTTTTTAAGAAATGACATGTAAATGAAATTAATTAAATAAAATATTTAATTAATTAGAAGAAAGATTTGAAAAGAAATATTTAAATTTAATTAAATAAAAAAGACTTAATTAAATTCAAAAAGTGATAATTAATTAAAATAGATGAAGTGTATTTATTTAATTAATCAAGTAGACATGAATGTGAAATAATTGAATAAAAATTGATTTATTTAATCATGATAGTATAATAAATTGAATGAACAGTATAATTAAATTAATTAAATTTAATTATATGTAGAAGACTTTAGAGAAATTAATTAAATAATAAATATTTAATTAAATGTCAGGATTAATCAGACCTGACCAATTTTATGCATATACATTTTGCCCCTCTTTGAAGTGATGTGTGAAACGCATTGCTTCAAAAAAAATATTCCTGCTTTCAAAATTTGTTGTGTTTGATTTTGCCCCTTGATCAAAACAATTTTTAACTGATATGCCCCTGATCTGAATCTGATATTTTTTTGATTGGAAGATGCTAGTGGTATTAATGATGCCCCCTCGGGAGGTAAATCACTGATGATGATGAGTTTTTTATAATGTTTGAAATTTTTGGTTGGATGATGAAATTTTGATTTTGATGTGAATTTAGTGATTTAGCTCTCGAAAAATGATGTATAAGGATGCCCCAATTTGAAAATAAGGTCAAAGTGAGATAAAAAGATAAAAATAAAATAACATGCCACAAAAACCCAACTTTGTTTGACCTTAAAAAGGTAAAAGGGGAGAAAAGGACAAGTCATTTTCACCTTTTGACTTTAAGAAACCTTGTGCTCTGACAGTGACTTGGCAAGATGGAGATTCCTTACCATAGAAATAGATTCGAGCGGGCCCGCCAATACTAGAGACCAGCTATGTATGGACCATCGGTGAGTCAATCAAACCCCTTTTGCTTTGAAATTTTCTGTTTTGAATCAATTTTTCATGTTTTTCCCACGGATTTAGATTTTTACAGGTCATTTTAGCGCTTTCGATGTTTTTTGTAGCACATATAGGATTCAATTTTTTTGCATTTTCACTGTAAAATCTAGTTTAGCGCATCCTATAGATAGAGTAGCACTTATAGGATGCCGTAAGAAAATAAGTACTTTAGCGCATCTAGGAAACAATGTAGTGCTTTTAGGGTTGTCGCACATCCGGTGAATAAAATGGCGTTGTTGATTAGAGTTTTAGCGTGTTTAGGGAAATAGCGCATAGAGGAAATGATTTAGCATATCTAGGGCACAGAATGGCACATTTGAGTTTGAGAGCATTTGGGGGAAACTTCAGCGCATACAGGGTTTTAGTGCATCTGGGGAAAACTTCAGTGCATACAGGGTTTTAGCGCATAGAGGCCACAGATTAACACTTTTAGGAAATATGCCTGTTTGATGAAAATGATGATGTTTATTGCATCTTTGGTCAATAGATATAAAAATGGGCTTGTCATCATGTTGATATGGATAGAAAATCTGATAAAGAATTGCTAACTTTGTTTCCCAAAATAGAAATCAAAGAGTACATAGTTGATAACTTTGTCTCCCCTGAATGAAAAACAAAGAGTAGATGATTGATATGATTTCTGATAAATTTGTTTTATGTGATAGAAAACTAATAGTAGATGATTGATTGAAAACATATTTGCATTCGTGATGAAAATACAAATAGGATGATGTTTTGATTGTTGATAAAGTTGCATTCTTGAAAAAGAAAACAAATAGTAATTGATGATAAAGCAGATTGATGTGATATGTAGATAGATAGAGTGTGCATTGATTGCATGATATGAGTCACCGAGATAGAACACTTGATATGGGTCAACTAATATGGGTCTGATTGGTATGGGTCACTAATATGGGTCGAATTGATTTGCTTGATTGAGATTGAATCATTGATATGATGTTGATTGATTGTCCTTGTGATAACCGAAAATAGGAGGTATTCAAAAAACCTCCAGATTAGGGAGCGTCATTCTGTGGGGTGGGATCAGATACTGGAGCTTACACCTGATGATATAGAGCTAATAGTGGTATGTGGATTGGGACCTTTGTTGTCCATGCCTCTGATTTAGGCCAATAGGGGCCTGTTGACTGTGCTAGCAGAGAGGTGGCATTCAGAGCATAACACCTTTCATTTGCCAATGGGTGAGTTGACTATGACCCCCAAGGATGTTTACATGATTTTGGGTATTCCAGTGGTAGGCGCCCTTGTGTTCTATGATCACAAGGAGCTAGGTGGTACAGATGCACTGAGGAGAGTGTATGGTGATGTGCATATAGCAGGGTATTGGGTGCCATGGGTAGAATTTAGGAGATATTCGGCCTTACCTGTAGTTTTGGGTGCATTTATTGGAGGTCTCCTTTGTCTGGATCGCCGGTTAAAGGGACTATCAGTGGGATGGGGGAGGATCATCGAGCAGATGATGGTACAACCATGGAGATATGCCTGGGGGAGCTGCATGTTGCCTCACCTATATCATGACTTACATCGGGTGGTTTATAGAGGTTCATCCAGTTTGTCATGTGGTGTTACACTGCTCTAGATTTTGGTATAGGAGCATATTGTTGTGACAAGACCATCTTGTCCTAGAGAGAGGCCACCAGGCAGGCCATATGTGTATGCATATTATATGGAACTTGTCCAGCCCAAGCTGGGAAAGTTGGATTACTAGAGATGGTGTCTCGATGATATGGATGCAGTGATATGGCGGCCATACATAGATTGTGAGCCATGGGATACAAATCATTTAGAGATGTCATTTGTATGTATACCCTAGTTTTTGATAGGAAGGACCCCATTCATCATAGAGAGATTCTTGGCATTGCGGGTGTAGCGATAGTTCAAATTTACATAGGGGATGCCTCAGGGTGTTGCACACTATGTGCGAAGCAAGGATGAGTCGGGATGGGGGCCTTGCATTTCATATTAGATAGCATATACAAAGTATACTACATTAGTGCTCGAGGCATGGGATGATAGGTGGGATATTGTTGATGTTGGTATGTCTAATGAGTACTTTTCTTATTATCATACACATCCATTTCAGCGGTTGACATGTCCAGATGAGCCAGCGCCCATTATGGTGGCACCACCAGGGGGTAGGAGATAGGAGGATGTAGCAGGGGGTGAGTAGGTAGGTGGTGGAGGAGAGGAGGAGGATAGTGGAGAGGAGGAGAGCTCAAATGGTGATGATGGGGATGATGGTGGAGAGTAGGAGCAGGTGCTAGTGAGACCGAGGCCAGACTTTTTGGGTGGTGTTTAGATCATGCGGAGGCCGAGGACTAGGATTGGATGTCGGACAGTGATCAGGGTCACTTTGACATCTTAGCAGGCATAGATAGATACTCTGCAGGCTCAGGTGTAGACACTTTAGGGTCAGTAGGCACAGTTGCAGAGCTAGTTGGCTCAAGCATAGAGTATGGTAGTGCAGTTACAAGCACAGAAACCTCCTCCTTCCCCAGACCCACAGGTATCCCAGTTGATAGTAGAGAGGGATTCCCTTAGACGGAGGGTCACTCATAAAGTCACAAGTCAATATATTATTGGATAAATATTTACGTGACCAAGCGTTAATCCATGATTCTCATCAATTGTCTAATTTACTTCATAAATTGAATTTATTGATTGATAGTAATATAGAAATTTTGATTAGAGATCTTTCTAAATATCCTTTAATAAGGCCACAAATTGTCAATTTTGACAAAAAGTCTTGCCATCCTTTTTTAAAGACCTCTGACCAGTATTCTAAAGACAAAAAGAGGGTGTTGCTCAGAGACTCATGGGTACTATGGAGAGTGCATCGTTACGAGAGGCCATTGCAGAGGGATTTGAGATGGCCAGAGAAGCTAAGTACTATCAAGTTTGATGCGAGGAGTTGTGTCCTCCTGAGCGCAAAGATCCTTTCCCACGGTCCCACAATAGGACCAGGAGCAGGACATGGATAGCTACATAGAGCATGGGGGTTACCAGGCCTTGATGGGATCTAGATGCAAGGACTAGAGGTAGGCCACCATCCTTGAAACTAGCTCCGTCAGGGGGTTCTACCAGTCACCCTTGATTGATGGATGTAGGATTATTTGATGTATATCAGATTCTTGGAGCATGTATACTGATTTTGATCATATCTCATATATCTGTCTAGACTTTTCAGTTTCATTGGACTTTTGGACATTTGTATGTATTTTTGATGAGCGATGATATGCAACGGCGATGAGTTTGGATGATGTGTTGCATTTGATATGATGATATGAGATGGATATGCATTTATTTCCTTATTATGTGATATGGATATTAATATGTAGTTTTGATGATTTACTAACTAACATGATTTGTGGGATGATTTGATATGATGATAATATGATGATGATGATGAAATATGATGTGAACTAATGATATCATGCAAGTGGATGATGATGATAAATGTGTCAAAACAGTTCCTTAAATGTGCTGAAACAGTTCCTGGATGCGCCGAAGTACTTGCAGAAGCGTTGAAAGAAACCACGGATGCACTTTAGAAACCTGCATATGCGCTTCAGAAATCCTTGTATGCACTAAAACATAAAATTTTTCCAAAAATCCAAATTCCAAAATGCAAAATCCTATCAGAAAACCTGCAGATAAATGTTAAAAACAGGGCAAGGCCCCACAGTGGGCACCAGAAATGTGTGATCAATTTTTTATGTGATAAATATGTAAAAAAACAAATGAATCAAACACACCAATAAGACATTATATCAAAAATAGAATATTAAAATAATATAAATGCAAACTCAGTATCCTGTAATCAATGTCATCCTATCGTCCTCTATCTCCAGTGTTTTGTCGATTCTAGCTGGCTCTCAGATCTTGGGCTAGGCTCAACAAATAGTCTTCCTAGAGAATGAGATTGAATATGAATGCATATAATGCTAAGACATGATTATTCTAATGCTAAACATGATTGCTAACATGAAAGATTATGACAATTCTATGAATACTAAAGCTATAATGACAATGCTAGAATGCTGGAATGTAATTAATCTCTAATTCATCTGTTGTGTGTTGTAACCATTGCTTGGATTCACAGTGCTATTTATAGAGTTTTCGAAAGCTTCTGATTGGCTGATATGATTGACGACTCTGAAAAATTACTGGTAGATCGAGCATTTGAGGATGGATAAGACTGAAGAAAAATAGAAGAAAACAGAAAGCAAGATTTGTTTTCTTTTCTGTAAAAAGAGATAAGATGGGATGATAAAGATGAATTGTAAAATATGATCTTTTTGTGAGATTATGGAAAGATTTTGAAGAAGATAAATAGTGAATTATTAAATTCAATTATTCATTTATGGGTGACATGGAGATTTTTCTTAAAATAGAATATTTACCCAAGATTTGAAGAATAATGGAAGATTTCATAATTAAATAAAATATTTAATTATGATTTTGAAAAGATATGGAAGATATTTAATTAATTTTTTTTAAGAAATGACATGTAAATGAAATTAATTAAATAAAATATTTAATTAATTAGAAGAAAGATTTGAAAAGAAATATTTAAATTTAATTAAATAAAAAAGACTTAATTAAATTCAAAAAGTGATAATTAATTAAAATAAATGAAGTGTATTTATTTAATTAATCAAGTAGACATATGAATGTGAAATAATTAAATAAAAATTGATTTATTTAATCATGACAGCAGCATAAATTGAATGAACAATATAATTAAATTAATTAAATACTAAATATTTAATTAAATTCCAGGATTAATCAAACATGACCAATTTTATGCATATACATTTTGCCCCTCTTTGAAGTGATGTGTGAAACGCATTGCTTCAAAGAAAATATTCATGCTTTCAAAATTTGTTGTGTTTGATTTTGCCCCTTGATCAAAAAAACTTTAACTGATATGCCCCTGATCTAACTCTTATATGTTTCTAATATTGATGATGCCCCCTCGGGAGGTAAATCATTGATGATGAGAAAATGTTGATGATAAAAGTCAGATGATGAAAGGGACGCGGCAATTTAGCTCTCAATAAATGATAAAAATGCCATGTGTTGAAATGATGTATGTCTTGCTAATGATGTGGAAATGTAATGTTTGTATGAAATTTTTTTGTTTGGATTTTTCAAATGCCATAAATGATGATGATGATGATGTGATTTTGTGTTTATGAAATGCATTATGAATTTGTTTAATGATATGTGATATGAATCAAATGTTGTATGAAAAATGACAAATGAAATGACACTAGATGTGAATGATAAATGATATGTATGATAAGATGATAATAAATGATATGAAATGTAACGAAATGAATATAAAATGAATGATGAGATGATAGAATGAAATAAAATGAGATGGGATGATAAAATGAAATGTGATGATAAAATAGATTATGAAATGAAATGAGGAAAAGAAATGATATGAATAATAAGAATATGAAAATGATAATGATGATAAAATGATATGATGCAAATGATTAAATAATAATATGATAAAATGTAATGATGAAATGCGATGAAATGAAATGAAATGATATGAGGAAATGAAATAAAATGATATGATATGAAATGATGAAATGAAATGATATGATATGATGAAATGTAATGAAATGAGATGAAATGAGATGATAAAATGAAAATGTAGTAATATGATAAGATGAAAATGGAATACAACTATGTAAAATGAAAATGACATGGATATAAAAAATGATGGATAAGATGATAATGAAAGTGATATGAAAATGCCTAATGAGATAAATGAATGATATGAAATGATAAAGGATCGAAATGATATGAGAATGAAACAAAGATGATAAAAATGAGAATGATCAATGATATGCAATGAAATGATATGAAATAGGATAAATGAAATGATAATGCATCATGAAGGATAAATAAATCAGAAAGGATCTAAATTATATGAAAATGAATTATAAATGCTAAACTATATGATATGCACAAGACCTAGATGAAATGATAATAAAATGAGGATGAAACAAATGTCTGAATTTCCTCCACAAATAGTCCAAAGAGACATGACAGTTGTTGATGTGTTCGTTCAGCCTTTCAAAACTCTAATGTGAATCCAATATGCAGATATGTACATTGATCTAAATGAAATGCAACTAAATAAAACCAACCGTTTGTTGAGCCTTTTGTTAGCTTTCTTGTATCATCATCAACCCTTATAAAATGTTGGAAGTATGTACAAGCATTAGAGAGGAAATTAGCACCAATGATGACCTGAGTACAACTTTCATGATTTTTGATATAGCAAGCGAACACAAGCATCGAGGTATAATTGAATCGAGATGACCTGAGCATTTCTTGCATAAATAGACAAAGACTAACCACTTTTTAGTGTAAATGTGGAACTGTCATCAATGATATGCGTTGGAAATCATGTCTCACGACATATTTGCACCAAATCGATAATTAACCTCAAGATAGCAGACAAAGAAAAAATCATCCTCTTTCCTTGCCACTCTAGTTCAGTACATCATTGAGTGTGCTCCAAAGAGATGATATCAAAAAATCAAACAACCATTGTTCAAAATGTAAAACTGATATTCCAATCATTATTCAGATTTTAGATCATCCCAATATGATTCATGATATGGTATTTTGCTGAAAAACCATTGTGATATGGATCAATGATTGGATAGTTGTTCATAGGATTGGATTCTATGTCATTGTCGAGCTATTTAAAGTTGATTGCCCCAGAGTATGTCAACGTTTGCCCCCAGTATTAACATAACTTGCTGAAATGAATATGTACAATAATCAAGCCATGGTAAGACGTTATCACTCTAGGCAAATGGTGACATTATGATGCTGGTACAACCTTAAGATGATGAAAAGATGTGCGAAAATGAAGGTTGAAAAGATAAACGCAAAACATGAACTAATAGATGGAGAGCTACAAATAGCGTTTGTTTGCCAGATTTTCACTATTTGTGTTTATTGCATTTTTTTAATTTTTTTGTTCGTCACTACCGAGATGCCTGTTTGCTAGGTTTTCACCAGGGTAACCATTTTTTCAGGACCTTTTCTGCTATTTTTGTATTTTTTTCAAGACTTTTATTTGTTGTTTTTGTATTTTTTGAAGACTTTTATTTGCTGTTTTTTTTTTTTTTTAAAAAATTTCTAATGTTTTTGTATTTTTTCAGGACTTTTTCTGATGTTTTTGTATTTTTTCAAGACTTTGATGCATGATGATAAATGCTTTAGACATAATACTTTTTTAGGTGCATGTTGTTAATGGGTTCGTCAAATAGGTCCCCTTCTTGCATTGACAGCTTGTATGCTCCTGAACCGTATACTGCTATGACCACATACGGACCCAGCCAATTCGGTTCAAACTTTCATTTCTTCTCTTTGTCTTGCTGATTGTGTGGGTTCTCTTTTAGAACAAGATCACCAAATTGAAAGGTACGTGGTTTGACTCTATGATTGTAGCTATGAGACATCATTTGTTGATATGTTTTCAAATGGTTACCTGCTCTTTGTCTCTTTTCATCAAGGAGTTCCAACTCTTGCAGTCGGGAAACTCTGTACTCCTCATCCGTTATGAGACCCTTCAATGATACCCTTAGTGATGGAATCTCAACTTCTAAAGGTAGGATGGCTTCTTCTCCATAGACAAGAGCATACGGTGTTGCTCCTGTTGGCATTCTAATGCTAGTTCTGTAGGCCCATAATGCAGGATTAAGTTGAATGTGCCAATCTTTCCCTGCATCATTCATTGTCTTCTTCAAAAAATTTAGTATTGTTTTGTTCGAGGCCTCTGCTTGGCCATTCCCTTGTGGATAGTAGGGTGTTGAATATCTGTGTTGAATATGAAATCACTCACAAAGTTCATCAACATCCTGATTCTTGAATGGTCGTCCATTATCTGTGATGATGGAGTTGGGAATGTCATACCGACAAATGAGATAGTTGAGTATGAATGATGAGATTTGTTTTCCAATGACTTTAGTGAGAAGTACTACCTCAATCCACTTGGTAAATACTCTGTCACTATGATGATGAACTTGTTCGTTCGATGATGATGGATGAATCTTGCCAACTAGATCTAACCCACATTGATAAAATGGCTAGGTTGGTGTAAACGGTTGTAGTTCATGTGTTGGTGCATGATTGAGATTTCCATGTATTTGACATTTAGAGCACTTCTTGACAAAAGTGAATGATTCCCTCTCCATTGTAGGCCAGTAGAAACCCATTCTAATCAATTTCTTGGATAAGGTCAGTCCACTTGAATAAGTACCACAAATACCCCCATGAACTTCTTGTAAAGCCTTGTTAGATTCATCACATTCAAGACATCGAAGTAAAGTACCATCAAGACCACGGCGATAGAGAGTGTCAGCGATAAGGGTATAGTGATAGGATTGGTGGATAAAGTTGCACTTTTGGTTACAGGATAAGTCAAGTGGTAAGATGTCATCTTTAAGGTAGGCATAAATCTTGTCGTATCAAGGTGAATCGGATCCTACTAAGTGGAAAATGATTTGGCTTTCAGGTGTGTCATAGGCAGGCGTAAATGATTGTTCCACTAGAAATTCGTAGTGAGCCTGATTTTCTAGGAGTTGTAACAATGAACCGATTGTGGCCATAGCATCAGCAACCTTGTTATCAAGCCTTAGAATTTTTATGAACTTGATGTCTACAAAGTATTTCTTTAAATCGTCAACCATTTTCTTATATGGCAATAGTTTGTCATCTTTGGTCTAATAATCATCATTGATTTGGTTAATTACTAACAGTGAGTCACCATAGACTTGTAATTCTATGATTCTCCATTCCAATGCTATATTGAGTCTGATGATTAAAGCTTCATATTTGGCTATGTTATTAGTGCATGGAAACATTAGTCGATACGATCGAGGAATGGTATTTCCTTGAGGGGTGACAAAGAGTATGTTTTCCCCCAATCCATGTTGAGTAAATGAACCATCAAAGTATAATGACCAAGTTTGCTTTGGTTCTGCAGTGAAGACATCAGCATCTGGAAATTCAATGTGCATGGGATGCTCTGCTTGTAGGGGTGCTTCAGCTAGTTGATCAACAATAACTTGTCCTTTGATTGCTTTGTGATCAATATAATGGATATCAAACTCACTTAAGATCATAACCCATTTGGCTAGCCTTCTTGTTAATGTAGCTTTGCTTAATAGATACTTGAGTGGATGAATCTTTGCAACAAGATTGATTGTATGAGTTAACATGTAGTTTCAAAACTTTTGTGAAGCAAAGACCACTACTATGCAAGCCTTCTCGATGAAAGTGTAGTTAAGTTCATGACATGTTAATGTTCAATTGATATAATAGATTTGCGTTCCTTTCTTGTAGATTCGTCTTGTGCTAACAATGCCCCCAAAGATGTCTTTGTTGTAGAAATGTATAAGATGAGTGGTTTGTATGGATTTGGTGGTACTAGAACTGGTGGGTTCATTAGGTACTGATTGCTTTGTTGAAAAGCCATTTCACACTTATCATCCCATTTGAAAGGAACATTATTATGTAGTAGATGTGTGAAAGGTAGACATTTATCTGCTAGTTGTGCAATGAACCTTTGTATAGATTGGAGTCGTCCCTATAGTGACCTCAACTGACTGATATTCCTTGGTGGAGGCATTTCCATGATTGCTTGTACTTTGGCGGGATCTACTTCAATCCATTGTGTTGAAACTATGTATCCCAAGAGCTTTCCAGATGTGACTCCGAAAACACATTTCTTAGGGTTGAGGCGAACTTTGAACTTTTCCAACCTTGAAAATATTTTGGATAATACCTCAAGATGTCCTTCTCTTGTGTATGACTTTGCCAATATGTCATCGACATAATCTTCCATGAATGTGTGTATCATGTCATGAAAAATTTTAGTCATAGCTCTTTGATATGTAGCCCCAGCATTCTTTAAACCGAAAGGCATGATGTTCCAATAGTAAGTCCCCCATGGACATGTGAAAGTTGTTTTGTCCTGGTCTTCAGGTGCAATCTTCATTTGGTTATAACCAGAAAAACCACCCATTAGTGAATACATGGAATGGTCAGCCGTTAGATCAACTATAGTATCAATACTTGGAAGAGGGAAGTCATCCTTAGGACATGCCTTATTAAGATCTTTGAAATTTGTGCATACTCTAACACTTTTTTCAAGCTTGGATACAAGAACAATGTTGGAGATCCATTCTGCATAGTCAATTGATCTTATAAATCCCACATCGAGGAGTTTCTTAAGTTCTTCCTTAACTAGTAGTGCAACATGAGGATGCGTCTTTCTAATTTTCTGTTTCACAGGTTTTACTCCTAGTTTAATGGACAAGTGATGCATTATAATATCAGGATCAAGACCTGGCATGTATGCATAAGACCAGGGTTTTTCTGTAGTTTCAAGATTAACTGCTTTTGTAGGCTCAACCAAGACAGGCGATTGCTCATGATAGTTCTCTAGGAGAGTGTCAATCATCCCATCATCTGCAGCTAGGAGACTTGTCACTCTCCTGATTAAAGACCTTATGCCAAAAATCACCAGTGGAACAATCGTTTACGTCATCCATAGAAAGGAAGTTCATGATAGATTCATCGGTTGGAAACATAGGTATATCAAGAGGTTCAGATAGATCCCAATTGATGAGATCGGGATGTATTAGTGGTAGCAAGTCATTAAGCTATGTGAAATCAGCTATGGTTATGGTCATAATGGAAGTTTCTATAGGATCTGAGGTATGAGGTAGGTCAATGATGGTATTGTCCTCACGATAGTCTTGTTTAATTAAACCTGACTCGGGATCACTAGAATCATAGTCGCATTGTAGTTCAAATTCGTGTGGTTGGGTCCCTGAGTCTTCTCCTTTGATTAGAGTAGGCATATACTTGTGTATCACGTCAACCCTCTTATCCCTCTAGAACTCATCATTGTGGATGGTGTCCCATTCATATTCTCCAGAACCTGTGTAGAATTATTCTCGATGAAATTTTGAATTATTGTCAAGCATGCTTTCCTTGGATCAGAACTTTCTTGCAATGTGAGTACAGTATCATTCAATTGTTTGGATTTTATTTCTTTTGAGTTAGTATCATAGCCCAGTCCTGTCTTATCCTTTGCAGCAAGTCCTGGTAAGTGAATAGGCTCAACTACTCCTTTTCTCTTTCCGATAGGACCATTACCATCATAGCCCATCTTTTGCACAATTGAGTATCCTTTACCATATTGATATGTTGGTAGCTTGACATTTAGAACTGCTTCATCTTCATCTTCATCTTCATCTCTATAGATCCATTTTAGCATTTCACTATCCTCAGGATCTTCCATCGGGAATTTTTCCTTCATAAATTGTCCATTAAACTTTGTGATTGGTTCTGCCAGTGATTGTGTTGATGTTGATGCCACAGATATCTGATGTTGCATGATAGAAGGTTGTCCATGTGACCGAGGTGATGTAGGGAGATTAGCTAGATAGAGAGAATATTCTCCTACTCCATTATCCTTGAACCGTAGTTGCTTGTCAAAGATTTTGGTTAACTGACTGATTTGTGTATCAACTTTTGGAGAAGTACTAGCAGGCGCTTCTCTATTGTTGGGAACCAAAGTGTCTTGACTAGCTTTGATGTTGGCACAAGTTTGACTGTGAAAATTATCAGCTAGTATCGTGATCTCTTGTCCATCATAAGGAAAACTTAACATACTGATGATATGTGGATGGTACAGCTTGCATTTCATGGATCCAAGGACGGCCCAACAAGATGTTGTATGTAAGATCACGGTCTAACACTTGACATAAATTATTTTTGATAACAGGACCTATAGACATAGAAAATATACAAATTGATATCGCACACTCAATCCTGATCTACTAACATCGCCTCATCTTGAATTATCCCTCTATCTAACCATTTAATCGAATAATCCTTATTTGATTAAATTTGTCATAATTTCCCTTTTAATTAAATAAATCCCTCGATTTAATTAAATCATTGTCTCTGTGTAATTAGCTAGGTCACTTCATCTTCCTATCTTTGATTTAATCAAATAATCCATATTATTTGATTAAATCTCTAAAGTTCATCTAATTAAATTAAATAAATCAAACATTTATCTAATTTAATCTAACATCACCCCCTTTGGTTAAATAAATCAAAAATATTTATTTAACTAAGTCTAAATCATTCTCTTCTCATTTTGAGTTATTTACATCCTAAAATCTAAGTCAAAATGGTCAAATCAACTAACATCATTTAAATTAATCAAATCATGATTAATGCTAATCCTAATCACTACAATCCTCTAGATTTTGCAACTTGCACAATTAAATCATTTATTTGATTTAATAATTCTCTATTTACTTTCAAAATGGCATCAAAAAGGGAATATTCCTCCAAGTTTGAAATCTCCCCCCAAATAGACTTGTCCATCCAACAAAGCATTTAAAGCTCTTACATTGTCTCTTACATGTCTCCCACTTGGCATTTAACTCATCTTTCATCCCCCCTAAACATGTCATCTCATCAAATTCAAATTTCAAACTTGCACATTGATCAAAATGTGCTCAAGCTTCCTCCATTCACAAGTTGACAAGTGGCACCTTGCCATTGGTTGAATGTTAGTCCCACATTGCTCTATTTTGACCATCTCTTCAACTTAGCATTCTATAAATGAAGAGCTCCTCTCCTCATTTGATCATCCACAATTTGAGTAAACTTACTATGCTCAAATCTTTAGCAATCTTCATCCATACTTTTGAATCCATAGCTAGGTTATGTAGGTTTTTCATCATGGAGCACACTTGAATCTTCAACAAAGTGGATCACCATCACCATTAGTCATCAAAGCTTGCAAAGGAGTTGGGAAAAGGCCAATTTCCACATCAAATTGGCACCAACTCCCCCATAAGATCAAGAGTTTGCATATTCTCAATAGGATTTAGCTTATTTTCATATTTTTTCATTGTGTTCTTGTTTTATTTCTATTTTGAATATGGTTAAATGGATTTTATGGGGAATCTCTATTCTAACTTGCATTTGATCTTATTAATGTGTTCATTTGTTGTGTTCTTGCAGGTATAGGATCTTATTAATTCCTACAGTCAAATTGAGTTATCAACATCAGGATTAGATATATCCCAAATTCAGACTGAGGACATCAGGTATGTAGATATCCAGCATTATCTGCTCAAGGAAACAAGTCAGACAGAATAGTGTAATCTAGAGTTAGCAGAACAACAAATTGAAACAACGTCATCTACAGTGATAATTTTTTAGAGCATGTTTACTAAACAAGAGCTCTCAGAACAAGCAAAATCAGAGCATGAAGGTACTACCACAATACTGGGGGCAACTTCGTCTCAAGAAAACTTCAACATAGGAAGCACAAAGAGTCCTTATGATGAAACTAGTGTCAATACTACAACCAGCCACGTCATGAATCTTCATCCACCTATCACCCCATTCACGAATTGGGACCAACATCAAATGAAAGATTTGAATCAAAGTACGAAGAATGTTATCAAAGCAAAAGAAGTTGAGAAGCATAATGGGAAAATCAAATACATATGGATACCAAAGCATACAAAGAAAGATTATCCCTATCAAACTCCATTAGTCAAAGAAACTATGGGGCAAAATAAAAGAGGGAAAATTATCCATCAAGGATTTTCACAAAAGAAAAAGTAGGCTTTTCAAGTGACGTACAAAGTATATCAAGCAGTTGGTCCTAATTCCACACACACTTTCGTATCCACCCATCATCGCTCATCTTCCCAAGTTTGGAGAGTCAAAGGTTCCAAACTATCAACCAATCCATCTCCTATCCCTAAATACACTCCATCCATGCCTCCACCCATGATATCCAATTCTCACATTGACCATGTATTGGCAATGACCCTTCATCATAAGGATTCAGAAGGCACTTTATCGCGATGTACGCACAGAGACAGAGTTAACCCCAATATCAATAAAGTAGATCAGGAATCTCAAAAGTTGTATTCAAGTGCACGTATCTTAGCAAAGAAACTTCTTCAAGTAGGATATTGATGGCACATTATGACAGGGGCATCTACATCAGCAAAAAAATCAAAAAAATATGAAAATCCAAAAAAATCAGAAAAAGGATTGAAAACAGTAAAGAGAAAAATCGTCCTCTAGTGAAAATCGCATGTGCGACGCTTTGGGCAAGTACCATGATGAAAACCTGGAAAACAAGCGTCATGAGTAGAATCAAGCATCTACGTGCACCACTTCAGGTGAAAGCATCTCATCCCATCCATAATAAATCCATTCCATCCATCTTATCCATAATAAATCCATTCATCCATAAACCATTGATCCAATCCATTTTCATCCATCTACATCCATCATCCAAGTTATCTTGATCTTGATGAAAGTTTGGTGGACACTTTACGCTTGCTTGTGGTAAAAATCTTGACATGGGCCATTTTCATTTGATCTTATCCTATGCAGCATTATTTGAGCTATGAAGCACTATCCAAATGAGCTTTCTTGATCCAAACACCTTATCTTATCACAAGATAATCCATATCCATCCATCCATACACCTATCCGAGCATCCATCCATGACATTCCATACATTGCTAGACACTGGGGGCAGATATTTATATCTTGCTTCGGGAATAAATCTTGATCTATATCCTCCAACTTATGTGGTGATCCAAACATTGGAAAATGTGAAATCAAATTGGTCAAAGCATTTATGATCCAAAATCCAAATCACTAGCCCATGGCACATTTTGACGAGAAGATGTTCCTTATCCAATTTTATCTTCAATCGAACATCAATCCAAACAATCAATATCGGTCGCATCTAATTTGCACACCAACATCATATCAAATCATTCGAACAACTTTTGTTCCAAATCAAGCTTCATCAATCTTGATCGATCAAAATCCAATCAATCCATCATCTTGGGATATCCATCTCAATCCTTGTGTTGCTTAACACTATCCTTGCATTGTTGTGCATCCTCAACAATGTTATCATCATCAATCCATCGATCCGATCAATCAACCTGAGCTTGGTTTTCAACAAAATCCAAAATAGACACATCCATATCCAAATCATCAAAATCATGCGAAAAATTCAAAAACATCAGAAAAACAGAAAAATCCAAAAAACACTCAAAAAGTCAGAAAAGCGTCAAAAACACTAGATCTGAACTACATCATCTCTGAGCTTAAATGTAGGCAAGGCTAATCTCTGATCAGCCCCTGAGACATCAAAATCCAAAAAACATTCAAAAAACACAAAATCCAAAAACAATCATAAAATCTCAGAAAACCCCAAAAAACATTGGAAAATCCAAAAAATCCAAAAACATTTGTAAAACATCTTGAAAATACCAAAAATAGCCTCAAAACATTTCAAAAACGTCAAAAACATCCAAATATTTGAAAAAATCCATCCAGTTTCACTTTCACCCATGATAATCAATCATCCATAATAAATTGATCGTCACCTTCATCCTTTGGAAAAACAAACAGAAACAACCACAACAATCAACAAAAGCAAGCTTCAAATGTAAAATGAAAATTGAAACAACAAACCTTTAAAATAAAATCAAACTCTTGATCATTTTCAGACATGTCAATCAACCTTATATCAATAGCCTATCAATCAACTTATCAAACCATCATCATCCTATACAATGCATGTCCTAGGATATATCGTTCCAACAATGGGCATCATTTTGGATATCACCTTGGATTCTTATCCTATCAAAACAAATCCCTTTGGCTAGAGGTATGAAGAACATTGGCTTGTTTTACTTGATCTCTTCTTTTGATTTATCTTATTGTGCTCATTCCAAGGACTTCTCGATGATATCCGAACAAGAGGATTTAGAGAAATAGGAATGGGGCAACGATCATTATCTTTTGTCTGCTGTGCTTGTTGGACGTTCATGTAATATAACTTGGCGAATACTTGCTTTGTTAGGTACATCCTAGCAAGGTTTCTGTATGTCAAGTGTGAACAAGAATACTCCTATTTGTTTGTCAAGTCAAAGTCCATCACACTAGGTACAATGCCATCCTAGTTCTCTATACCTTGATGCATCATATCTAGGTGTGTTATCAAACAATAAGGTAATTGGCCCTTTTAAAATCCCAACTCCTTGGTAAGCAAATAGTCATCATCATCAGCATCTCATGTCTTGTTGGAATCTCTTATTTTCTTCTATCTCTTTCTTTTCACGCTAACATGGCACCATGACAGTTAATCGTAAATCATCGCTAATGCATCCATCCTGCATCCACAAACCATCAACACACTGCATAATGCATATAATACCATATAGAAAACATTAATCATACCACATGCATTCATCCCCATCATTTCATAATATAGATTAGTTATTCTAAACATCTCATAAACCATACATTTATCATCTATTTTCATAATCATCCATGCATTATCATATCATATCATGTGCATCCATATCATCCTTTACATATAAACATCATAATCATCTCATAATCAATAATGTAACTGTCATGGTACAGATCAGGATCAAGTGGGTGTAATATATCAGAATAGGCATGAGGCTAGACATGGCTGATGACTGTCTACATCATCAAATCTATCTACATCAAATATTCGAGTTGAATTGATCTTGAACCTCTTTATCGAGAGATCGACCCTCAAATCAAACCTCTTCGCTCGATCTCTCGATGGGGCAGTATACCAGCATAATTCTTCTCGCTGGGGCAATAGTGGAGCATCCAAAAAATAAGATTTTTTTTTAATTTTGATCAAGACAGTTTCTTCTTTGAACTAACGCAACAAGTGCATCGCTTCAAAGAGGGGAAAAATGTAGACAGAAAAATATACAAATTGATATCACACACTCGATCCTGATCTACTAACATCACTTCATCTTGAATTATCCCTCTATCTAACCATTTAATCGAATAATCCTTATTTGATGATATTTTTCATAATTTCCCTTTTAATTAAATAAATCCCTCGATTTAATTAAATCATTGTCTCTGTGTAATTAGCTAGGTCACTTCATCTTCCTATCTTTGATTTAATTAAATAATCCATATTATTTGATTAAATATCTAAAGTTCATCTAATTAAATTAAATAAATCAAACATTTATCTAATTTAATCTAACATCACCCCCTTTGGTTAAATAAATCAAAAATATTTATTTAACTAAGTCTAAATCATTCTCTTCTCGTTTTGAGTTATTTACATCCTAAAATCTAAGTCAAAATGATCAAATCAACTAACATCATTTAAATTAATCAAATCATGATTAATGCTAATCCTAATCACTTCAATCCTCTAGATTTTGCAACTTGCACAATTAAATCATTTATTTGATTTAATAATTCTCTATTTACTTTCAAAATGGCATCAAAAAGGGAATATTCCTCCAAGTTTGAAATCTCCCCCCAAATAGACTTGTCCATCCAACAAAGCATTTAAAGCTCTTACATTATCTCTTAAATGTCTCTCACTTGGCATTTAACTCATCTTTCATCCCCCCTAAACATGTCATCTCATCAAATTCAAATTTCAAACTTGCACATTGATCAAAATGTGCTCAAGCTTCCTCCATTCACAAGTTGACAAGTGGCACCTTACCATTGGTGGAATGTTAGTCCCACATTGCTCTATTTTGACCATCTCTTCAACTTAGCATTCTATAAATGAAGAGCTCCTCTCCTCATTTGATCATCCACAATTTGAGTAAACTTACTATGCTCAAATCTTTAGCAATCTTCATCCATACTTTTGAATCCATGGCTAGGTTATGTAAGTTTTTCATCATGGAGCACACTTGAATCTTCAACAAAGTGGATCACCATCACCATTCATCATCAAAGCTTGCAAAGGAGTTGGGAAAGGGCTAATTTCCACATCAAATTGGCACCAACTCCCCCATAAGATCAAGAGTTTGCATATTCTCAATAGGATTTAGCTTATTTTCATCTTTTTTCATTGTGTTCTTGTTTTATTTCTATTTTGAATATGGTTAAATGGATTTTATGGGGAATCTCTATTCTAACTTGCATTTGATCTTATTAATGTGTTCATTTGTTGTGTTCTTGCAAGTATAGGATCTAGGTTCACAGGTCCCACTCTGATTGGTAACATGATTAAACCCTTGGATTCTCTTTCCTCATCATCATAGGATTTAATAGTAATCTTTCTTTTCGGATCAATAGAATCCTCAAAAAATCCTAAAGCCCAATTTAATTTCATGGTACATATGTTCAAACCAACACCTCCATCTATTAGTACACGTCTAACACAAAACTTGTGGATCGTGACTTCTAAGTATAGTGATGAGTTATGGGGGTGAATCATGGAAACGTCATCTTTTTCAGAAAATGAGAGGCATGTGGGTGAGGACAAGTGTCCCACCATGGCTTGAAATCGATCCATCCAGATTTGTGGATACAGTTGTTTCAATGAGGGCTTTGTCTAGAATTTCCTTATGCATTGAGGAAATCTTCAGAAGTTGTAAAATAGAGATCTGAGTAGGAGTTTTTCCAAGTTGATTGATTAAATCATATCGATGTTGAGGTGGGAGCACAATGGATTTTGAAGGAGCACCTTTTAGGACAACTTTGGCTTGTGCCCTTGTTGTTACGTTAACCCGCTCGTCATCAGTGTAGATATGATTGATTATATGCTCATCGATATGATTCACACTTTTTCTAGAAGACTCACCCTTTTGATAGTTGGGCAAAGGGTTTCGAAATGCTTGGTGGTCTTCGTTTGATTGTTGGTTTCCTTCTATTGTGACAATGCCATTTTCAATTAGGTCTTGAATAGCATTCTTCAAGGCTTGAAAATTATTCGTACGATGGCCTTTACATCTATGATATTCACAATAGTATGCATCATTCCACGATGGCAGCTTCACACTGGGTTCGAAGTTACGTTGAGGTGGTAGGGTAATAACATTCTTTGCCATCAATTCTTTAAGGGTGGATTCTAGAGATTGCCCCAACAGAGTAAAAATTCTTCTGTTGGAGAAAAATGAAGATCGTTGTGGATTCATGTTTGACGTATTGCCTAAGGCATTTTTGTTTCCACGATACCCTTGATTGTTGGTATTACTTTGATTTGGAACAAAAGTTGGATTTTGGTTGTTCCTCGGAGGAGGAGGATTGTTTCTCTAATTTGTAACTAAGTTGACATTGTTATAGTTGTTGTTGCGAGGAACACTAAGAACAACTGGCTTAGGTGAGACATGGTGTGCATCTACAACACCATCATTCACCATGTTTTTGTTGCGAGTCCAAAACTTAGATTTGTAATTGTGGTCATTTGAAGAGCTAGGATTGTCTCTATCAAGTTTGATTATCCCCCTCTAGACTAATGCACTTTCAATTGTGATTGCATTTTCAATCAATTTCTGAAAAGAGGGAGGACAATGAAGATTTAGATGATAACTCATCTCTTGATCCAAGTTGTTTATGAAGTTAGTGATCTTTTCCTTTTCAAGAACATGACATGGATATCTAGTGAACAATCTTCTCCATCTCTAAAGAAATGTAATGAATGGTTCACTTGGTTTTTGTTTAGCCTTGCATAGATCAATCATGGTTATTTGGTGTTGTATGTTGTAGGAATATTGTGATATGAACTTGTTAATCAATTCCTCAAATGTCTTGACAGGCGGTGTGATTTTTGATAACCATTCCATAGATTGGCCTCCAAGACTTCTAGGAAACAAGCACATTAAGTATGTATCCTCATGAGCAAACTCTAGATTAATGTTTCGGAAGTCCCTAATATGGTCAATTGGGTTCAATTTCCCATTATAACGATCAAACTTTGGGATTTCACAATGCTTAGGAAACAGGATCATGTTGAGACATTGATCAAAGGGATATGGATAGATGTCATCAAGATCATATGTCTTCGTTGTGGTTCCCCCTTGTAGGTCTTTAACTTTCCCTTGAAGTGCCTTAAATTGTTGAGACAAGCCACTAATATGAGACAAGCCACTAATATCGGTCAAGGGTGTCTCATCAAGATTCCTTTTTAAGTTCTCAGTGTTGAAATCATGAGGCAACTTAGCTCCTTTATTGGCCAGATATAGGAAATATTTTTCTTTTTCGTGTTCTAGGATCTTTTCTATTACTCTGTGAAATTTGGGATCTTGCTTGGCTTCTCTAAGGCGACGCTCTTCTTCTTGCTCATCATCACTATCTTCAAGGGTTTTTCCCAAATCTCTGTTGGAAGTAAATGGATCCTTTGCTCCTTCAACCATGTTGTCTTCAAAAATGGGATTTCAACTCACACTATAAAGAGGATCACTATTTTTACCTTCTTCTTGAGTTCTTGGGGTATGATCTTCTTGCTAAATATCTTCCTTCAACTTATGATATTGTGATCTTGTAAAAATAGGCATATGATTTCAAGATGTTCTTCTAGACTTAGATCATAGTTTGATGAGTGCAACCATTGATGATGTTTTAATCTGATAAGATGAAAATCTTATGATATGACCAAAACTATGCTCCTAATTCATGATTATGGCTTCCAATGATAAAGGATGTCAGATCCTGTTGGGAGAAGTTGAACCAAGAATTTAGAAGTTTGTGATGAAAGGTGCACTTGTAAGATTTGATCTTTGTTTTCGAAGAATGATCAGTATATCAAATAGCCTATTTCAACTCATTGAATTATTTGACTAGGATGTGTTGGATATTCGATAGAAGGTTGTGGTATATAGTTGAAATCAAGAGGCTGATTGTGATTGTTTCATTGTGAGAGGGATCTTCTTTGAAAATAGGCTCATGAATATAGAGGGTCTATAGTGTATTCGTCAGTAAATCCCCTGAAAAAATCTTGGTATCTATGGAGAAATTTGTGATAATGAAGCAAGACGTTTCGACTCTTGTATAAAAACTTCCTTCATTGTAAGGTTTTCTTGTAACCTAGAGGTTTCTTGGGTTTCTTGATTCTATTGGCAATTGACTTCTTAACAAACTTGGTGGATTTCCACTCCCTAAGCATGAGAGAAAATGTTGATATGCTACTGGACTGAGGATGCTATAAACTCAGATCTGCCAAAACAATGATTTGGGAAAAGTGACAAATACGCTATTATGTCCCCTATATGTGCTGCAAAAATAGGGATATGCACCAAAAAATTGGTCAAATGTGCTATAATATGTCCCAGATGCGCTACTCTGTGTCCTATATGCGCTACAGAAAAAATGTTGTGACAGTGACCAAAAAGTTTGTTTTTAGAATAGCCAGCGTATGTGCTAAAACACTCAATGCACTAAAATAGACTCTAAAAGCGCTGGACTAACCAGTGAATGTGCTAGAATAGACCTCATATGCACTAGAATATACCCTATATGCGCTAAAACAATTTTTCCAAGGTAATTTTTTGAACAATTTGTGAGCAGTTTTAGCTAAAATTTGACATGTTCATTTTGGATGATCTTTTATCTAAATTAGTATTATTGAAAACAAAGTGAACACTTTGAAAACAGTTGTTTTTAAGTCCTATACTAAACATCAAGTGTATGCTTCAAAAATGTTTTTCAAAAAGTGTTTTCACAGGTTTTGCACATGACGAACAATTCAGATAGACTCACTCTTAGTACTCAAGTAGGTCATCATAATAATCACAGCCCACATCTTATAACTATGTCAACTCACACAGCCGTGTCACTACCGAAGGGGCACCCGTGTTTTTGTCTTTTCCAAACACGTACTCAGAGTGACAAAAGTGGATATCAGATCCCCTAAGCAAACGGTCCTTGGCAGTTATATGGTGAGTATCTTGAGGGAAGATTCTTCCCTCCCCTTGCATTGTGATTATTAGGATGTTCAGAAACTAACTTCGGCTAGCTACTACACTAGGTTTGTAGTAAGGTTTTTCATTCAGTACAGCAACAATAAACTCCCTCAGGAGGCCTCCCAACCTTTAGAACAAAGGCTTTGGGGATGGTTATCTTGCACACTACTGGCAAAAGAGGGTTTCCCCTGATTTGCTTTAAATTTTATAGTGGGGCGGAATAGCCTGGCTTTGGCTTGAACCTACTTGAGTCATTCCTCTTGGGTGAGTACTTTTTCCCACAAGAGCAGGCCCTCTACAGGATGTAATAAAGCAGTAAAATTGCATGAATGTAAAAGGAAAGTCTAGTATTTTGGTCACCTAGTTAAGGGGAGAGCATAGACCTATTGCCACAAACACGGTAGACATTGTTCTTTTTAAAACAAAAATCACAATGATCTAAACTATGTGAAGATGTTGCTTCACAAAAAGCATGGGATTCATTTTAACCACAAAATCAATGTGTGGTGACTATCCTAGATTGCTTCATTTTAATCCATGTCTATCCTAGGGTTTCTTCTTTTTTTTAAAACCAGCTGTGACTATCCTAAATTGGTTCTTTTTAAGCCAGAAGAGGTTCTATCTACGGAAGGCGTCAGACTCAGAAACCTATTTAGTTACAACCTATATGTGCTAAAAGATCACCTATATGCACAACAATAACAAGTAAATGTGCTAAAACAGATCCTATATGCGCTATAGAAAGTCTCAAATGCGCTAAAACAAAATGCAACTATTTTTTTTCTTTTTACAAATTTTTTTAATAAAATGAGTTGGGTATATGCACCATTTTGTCCAGTAAATGTGTTGTTTTGTTCCTTAAATGCGTTGAAACAGTTCCTGGATGTGCCGAAGTACCTACAGAAGTGTTGAAAGAAATCACGGATGCGCTTTAGAAACCTATGTATGCGCTTCAGAAATTCTCGTATGCGCTAAAACGGAAAATTTTGCTGAAAATCCAAATTTCAGAACGCGAAATCCTGTCAAAAAACCTGTAGATAAATGTTAAAAATGGGGCAAGGCCCCATGGTGGGTGCTAGAAATGTGTGATAAATATGTAAAACAACAAATGAGTTAAACACACCAATAAGACATTATATCAAAAATAGAATATTAAAATAATAGAGATGCAAACTTAGTATCTTGTTATCGATGTCGTCCTATCATCCTCTATCTCTAGTGTTTTGTCGATTGTAGTTGGCTCTCAAATCTTGGGCTAGACTCAACAAGCGGTCTTTCTAGAGAACGAGATTGAATATGAATGCATGTAATGCTAAGACATGATTATTCTAATGCTAAACATGATTGCTAACATGAAAGATTATGACAATGCTAGAATGTTGGAATGTAATTAATCTCTAATTCATCTGTTGTGTGTTGTAACCATTGCTTGGATTTGCAGTGCTATTTATAGAGTTTTCAAAATCTTTTGATTGGCTGATATGATCAACGACTTTGAAAATTTCTGGTAGATCGAATGGTTGAGGATGGATAAGACTGAAGAAAAATAGAAGAAAACAGAAAGCAAGATTTGTTTTCTTTTCTGTAAAAAGAGATAAGATGAGACGATAAAGATGAATTGTAAAAATGATCTTTTTGTGAGATTATGGAAAGATTTTGAAGAAAATACATAATGAATTATTAAATTCAATTATTCATTTATGGGTGACATGGAGATTTTTCTTAAAATAAAATATTTACCCAAGATTTGAAGAATAATGGAAGATTTCATAATTAAATAAAATATTTAATTATGATTTTGAAAAGATATGGAAGATATTTAATTAAACTTTTTTAAGAAATGACATGTAAATGAAATTAATTAAATAAAATATTTAATTAATTAGAAGAAATATTTAAATTTAATTAAATAAAAAAGACTTAATTAAATTCAAAAAGTGATAATTAATTAAAATAAATGAAGTGTATTTATTTAATTAATCGAGTAGACATATGAATGTGAAATAATTAAATAAAAATTGATTTATTTAATCATGACAGTAGAATAAATTGTATGATCAATATAATTAAATTAATTAAATTTAATTATATGTAGAAGACTTTAGAGAAATTAATTAAATAATAAATATTTAATTAAATGGTAGAATTAATCAGACATGACCAATTTTATGCATATACAATTAGCATGTTTGGTTGCGAAAGAGGGTCATTCCTAGCATAAATGTACCCACCTAGATGCATCAGAATAGTTTGTTTGGTCACACAATTTGCAATATGAAAGTCACACCACTTTGCAACTTTTAACTACTTGCATTTGAAAACTTTTTTTCCAAGTGAAAATTCACCACTATGGGAAAATTCCTCTGAGATAGCAAAAACTGAGAGAGTTTATTGTAGAGACAATGTGATCCCATAGACTCAAATGAGAAGTTTCTAAGCATCACAGTATCTGAGTAACATCATTCTAAAGATTGCAGCCATTTTGCACTTTGGACTCTTAAAGGATTATGTCAGTTGAATGTAGCTCAAAGTGATTTGGCATGTTTAGGTGCAAAAGAGAACCATGCCTAGCATAAACATAACCACCCAGATGCATTCAAACAACTCATTTGGTCACATTAGTTACAGGATGGAAGTTGCACCACTTTGCAACTTTCAACTACTTGCATTTGACAGCTTTTTCCCCAAGTGAAAATTTGCCACCACAGGAAAATACCTTTGAGATAGAAAAAACCGAGAGATGTTATTGTAGAGGGCCCAAAAAAAACCCATAGACTTAGACAAGAATTTTCTAAGCATCATGGTATCTGAGTAACAACATGCTGAAGATTGTAGTCATTTTGCACTTTGGACTCATAAGGGATTCTATCAGTTGAATGTAGCTCAAAGTGATTCGGTATGTTTGGGTGTGAAAGAGGACTATGCTTAGTGTAAATGTACCCACTTAGAGGTGTTAGAATAGTTCATTTGGTCACACGAGTTGCAGAACGAAAGTTGCACCACTTTGTAACTTTCAACTAGTTGCATTTGACAACTTTTTCCCTAAGTGAAAATTCGCCACCATGGGAAAACACCTTCGAGATAGCAAGAACTGAGAGAGGTTATTGTAGAGGGGCCCACAGCAAACCCATAGGCTCAGATGAGAATTTTCTAAGAATCACAACATCCAAGTAATAGCATGTTGAAGATTGCATCCATTTTGCACTTTAGACTCATAAGGGATTCTATCAATTGAATGTAGCTCGGAGCGATTCAGCGTGTTTGGGTGTGAAATAGGACCATTTCTAGCATAAACATACCTAGCCAGACATGTTGGAACAGTTCATTTGGTTACACGAGTTGCAGAAAAAAAGTTGCACCACTTTGCAACTTTCAACTACTTGCATTTGACAACTTTTTCCCCAAGTGAAAATTCACCACCATGGGAAAATGCCTTCAAGATAGTGAAAACTGAGAGAGGTTATTGTAGAGGAGCCCTACCTCTACATCATGGAAGCATGGTTGTAGTTTTTTTCAGATTTGGAATGAATTGAAGCAAGTAGTTTTTGTGATTTTTGAGTGAAATAACGAGTGGTTTGGATTCTTTGTGGTTAGTCAAGGTGTTGGGAATATGTGGAGAGGTCTTGCAGACCTATAACTTGGGGTTTTGAGCATTTTTGAAGGGTTAATACAAGTCATTTTATGACTGTCCCAAGAGGACTATTTTTGCAATCATAAGCAAGGTGGTAGTGTCCAAGCAAGTTGGTGCTTTGAATGAGTCTTGGTAGTGAATACCTAATGGAAACACCTTTGAAATGTTCTATGAAGGCCTCCAAGTTAGTGGTTAAGGGTCTATGAACATGCAAGCATGATTTTCCTTTCTGGTTTGTTTTCATGTTGATTGTCCTTCCTCTGCATCAGGAAGGAGTTCTATGGTTTATAGAAGAGCAAGAAAATATGCCTTTGTACAATAGAAGGCATTGTTTTATATTTGGTTATAAATCCACATGCTTTTCCTTCAAGACAAATTTAAATGTAAACCATAAATAATTACAACTAACTTTAAATTTAATAGACACATTTAATTGAGCCACATATTAAGGAATATACACATTTGCATGTATTAATTTCTCATAATTTTTGTATATCAAAAAATACACTAAGTCAATAACAAATATTACAATAGTGATGGAAGAACATCTTGAAAATCCTCCCATTTCTCAATACTTGTAGCAATACACATAGGGAAATAATCATACCATTTGCAGCCGAGATCATGAAATATATTGTACAAGAAGAAACAAAAGGAGTTGTTGCCCAAATTGTTTTCTCCAATCCACCTCACGTGGCCCAGTTATTTGCATTCCAAAATGCTTCAAAACATGTACATTCCCTACTCCCTTGGAAACACATGGGTAGTAGCCTCTCTGTGGTTGTGTAATCTCACTGGAATTTGGTCCACAAAAAACTTGCAAAAGCTTAACAATTTTAGACATGGACTCACATAAAAATCATTGAAAGACCAATAACTGAATAATGTCAGACATACACCTTCTGACCAGATCTATTATCACCTTCATGCATGCTATAAGTAGATTGATTGAAGGTCCTACAATGGTGATGTGGCTCATATTTCGCTACTTTCTCATCTCTTCATGATCCTACGTATAAATTTCAAATATATATAAACATTATTTACATAAAACATGTAGCATATAAGAATCTGAGAAATCTATGAAATGGAAAAGAAAGAGAAGATTGAAAACTAGAAAATGCACCAACAACCAATGTTGTTCTTTTCTTAAGTTGAAAATCTTTAATGAAGCCTTTCCCTTTTTTCTCCTTCACTAGTCTTGCATATCTCTTCACTAAAGAAAACATATAATTAATAAGTGGGTTAAAAGATAGTCACAAATGCATCAATGACAATCCTAAATGCATATGACATCAAACATCAATAGATAATACCAACTTAAAGGTGGTCAATAGAGAGCAGCATATAATTATCATTTTGCAAATTAACAATAATGCAATTTTGCAAACCATTCTATAATGAAACTTCAATGCTTGATAGAAAGCAGTGATCAATAACATGACTTTACAAATTCAACGTGCATACTTACAAATCAATCTAGGGAACCATCTGGGTCTACTCTACTCTTTATTGTGTCAAGTATTGCCTCATGGTTAGACTCATGCATTTTCCATAATTCTTGTTCACGGGCTTTCCCTTATATTTGATCAAATGAGCGTTGGCTACGATGACAAGGTTCGAGTAGTGAAGAATCTTGTAATATGTGTTGAAGTCCTCAAACAACCAAACTGCACCATTCTTAACTGGGTACCTTCTAAGCCATGTTCCAGTAACAACCACCAAACCTGTAGGATATTCTATATTTTCTCCATCTATAACCGGGGCCTCCAATTTCTTTTTGGCCTCGATAAAAAAAAAAAGGTAATAATTTGTACCATCCTCATTGTCTTCATCTACAATCATTGCATAAACGTGCCCTACATTGATATTTTCATCTTGTTAGATGTATATAATGAACATCAAAATAAAACCTAAAAGTAAGATATATTACCTGGTTCTAGTAGGTTTGATACATGATCAAATTCAACATATGATTGCATCTAGACCATGATTTGTAGAGCCTTCAAAAGTTGATAAGTGTCAATTTGGGTTAAACTTCTTATAGACCATTCATCAACCCACTCTGTTGACTCACAATCATTCCATGCTTAAAGTGTACATGCAGAACAAAAGCCTACCATCTTCCGCATATGGATAGTCCATGTACCTACACTAGAGATTCTAAAAGAGTGTAGCTCTCTCGATCCTATTATTGTACAACAATCCTCCAATAATCTACTATTAAATATTTCAAGGCTTGAGCAATTCTTTTATCTTTTCGTGGCACTCTACCCGAGAATTCCCATAACTCATTGCTATTTGGATTGTCCACTCTTTCATGCCTTCCTTTGGATCTCATTAGAGATGATCTACTTATTTTCAAAGACTTACTTTTCTTTGTAAGGTTCACCTTGTTCCTTATTTGACTGCTTAATAGTGTTGCTATCATCACACATCATGTGGCACAACTATCCTTCGTGTGTGAGGTAGAACCCATGCTCTTGTATGCACTCGTCAAGTTCTTTACAATGGATTTTTCACTTGAGTCATTTGAAACTCTTAGCACAACACCTTCATGGTGGGCCTAAATTTGAGTTGCCTCATCATTTCAAAAAATAGTTGGCATCTTCCACCCTCACTTAGCTTCTCAAAAAATAAAATCCATATCCTCTGTGCATATCTTTGACATGAACAATTTGGAATATTATTAGGCACCCATTTCAAAACATTGGAATCAATATCAATCAAAAATTTAGGTTTTCTGTGCAAAACTCTAGGAGGAGTTCTCAAATGTAAATTTGTGTCAACATTAGGAATGTCAACAACATCGGAGATAGATCATGTACCTTCAATCGGAGGTGCAATTGATGAAATACCTTGAGATTGACATGTAAACGATGTTGTACCTCCAACTTGAGATGTCATTTGTGGAGTGCCTTCAAATAGAGATGTGTTTTTTGATGTACTTTCAAAACCCAATGTTTTTGATGGTGTGTCTTCAACTGTAGATGTGATTTCTGATGTACTTGGAAAACCACATGTTGTTGGTGTGTCTTCAACTAGAGATGTGATTTTTGATGTACTTGGAAAACCGCATGTTGTTGCTGGTGTGTCTTCAACTGGAGATGTGCATTCAACTTCACCTATGCTTGATGATGTGCCCCCAACTTTGAGATCCATTTGTGTCCTTCCATGTTTTTTTTTCATCTGTTCCCTTTGTTTTTCCAATTGGACATCTCTCTTATATTGCATGAGAATTTCTGGTTGTATGGGTTCCAATTCCCTTGCTTCATGAGCTACAATTTTTTATTCTCTTCTCCTTGCATTTTAATTGCATTTTCTTTTGGTGTTAGAGCCTTTGATCATTTCCTTGGCATGACATTGAATGCTACATGTTCACAAACACACATATAGCAAAAGTAAGTAATGCATTTTATGAAACATATTGATATCGTTGATTACATTACATTTTATGAACCACACCAAAGCATTTTATGAAAGAAGGCAGTGAACTATTTGGAATTATCAAACATCTCTATGCTAGAACATTTTTCATACATACACCTCCATACTGCAAGAAAAGTACTTGTAATGCATTTTTTCAAACATATTTGTACTGCTGATTACATTGCATTTTATAAAACACACTAAGCATTTTATGAAACATAGTGATATCGTTGATTACATTGCATTGCATATATTTAAAACTCAAAGCATTACTTTACATTGCATAACTAATGTGGCTTATCAAACATTACATATTTTATCAAACATTGTTGTCCCCAACCTAGGGTTTATAGCAAGCTTAAAAAAATCCATAATTTTTTATGTGTCTGGTGAAAATATACGAAACTTGGTACTACTTTTTTGTAGGCATATAACAAAAGGAGGGTTGCTAAATCATCATTTTGTGTGAGTTATTAAGGAAAATTTGTTTCTTTTTGCAACTATACTATGTAAAACCTAGTACTTTAAGGGATTTGTACAAAATTACTTCATGTAAGCATTGATCAATGTTAAGAAGGGTTTGAGGGGAGTATTTGGAGTGTGTACAAGTGCTTAGGAGAAAATACTTGTGTCAAACCTAGGGTATAAGTTGCTACCACCTTTGGAAACTAGATATTCTTGTGCTTATTATTGTCAAAACCACATTGTCATTGTCAACCAAGCCATGAAGAACATGAATTCAAAGAAATGTTTTTGATGCTATATCTTGGATTATTCACTATTTCATTGGAAATGAAGTAACTTAGAAAGAAAAAAAGCATTTTCAATTGCACAAAAATTTCCCTTTTATTATTTCTTAGAAAGGAAAATGGTATGAATGAATGGAAACTTGCATTATACCAACTCTATCAAGTCACTTGAATTTATCTAAGCAAATTATGAAGGTGAAGTTTTTATGGCACAAAAAAATTAATGGAAACTTGCATTAACATTGATGAAAGCTCTTAGGTTTTCCAAATTAGTTGAAAATAAAAGTTTTCCCACAACCATCACTAATAATGAATTTGAATCTATTATATCATTTTTTCCATTTTATATCTTCAAGCTCCTAAAAATTAAACTTTTACATGTAGCATCCATCTAATTTAATGTTGAATTCTATGTGCAACAATGAAGATTAATAAAATCATCAAATGAATGGTCTTAAAATTGTTAAAAAAAAACAAAAAAACTCAATATAAAAATCTACCTAAAATGAAATAGAGTGAATTCCACTAGCCATGTTGGAAATGGACTACCTCATAAGAAAATTTGTGTTAAGTTGATGTCGTTTATACAAGTTTAAACATGAATTCATCTAAATTATGTCATTTAAAAAAAAAAAAAAATTTAAAATCATAAAAATTAAACTCTTTTATGCAAATCCCATCTAATTAAATGTTGAATTCTATGTCTAATTGTTATGATTAATAAAATCATTAAAGCAATTTAGTTTATATTGTCAAAAACAAAAAATATACTAAATATAAACATTTCAATATTACCAAACTGAATATATTACCTGAGATAATGTAAAATGATGTAGAAACTTCAAAATTTCTTCTTCTATGTTGTCTAGCATGCAAATTGGTGGTAAAAAGGTGATGGATCAATCATAGATTGGTACAACAGGGAGTCAATTGCATAAAAAAGGTGTTTCTAAGTCAGATAAAGCACTGAACCAAAAAAATGCAGAAGCATGTGGGCCAAAACCATAGGGTCAACCCCTATTTTATTGTTTCAAGGTAAAACACATACCAAATTTGGCACCTGCCAAATTTGGAGAGCACCAAAATTGGTGCCATCCAAATTTGGCCTCGACAAGTGTGTTGCTTTGAAATGTTTTCACAATATAGAGAGGAAGGGAGTGAGACTTGAGATAGAGGGAGATGGGATAGGAGTGAGAGAGAGATTAGTCTAGGTAGCATGGTAGGGATTGAGACCTGAGAGCGATAGAGACTTGAGACCTAGATAGAGAGTTATCCAGTTAGGGTGGGGGGAAAGACCTGACAATGGGAGAGGGGTTGGGAGGGATGAGACCTGAGAGATACAAAAATACCAAAGGGGGAGAGAGATAGGGAGTGTGGGAGATGGGGTTGGAGTGAAATATATTTGTCTAGGTAGGGTGGGAGGTACATGAGACTTGACATAGAGGGATTGTGAGAGAGGGATTTGAGTGAGACAGATTAGTCTAGGTAGCATGGGAGAGAGTGATACCTGAGAGAGAGAGAGAGACTTGAGAGGGAGAGAGATTTATTTAGTTAGGTTGGGGGGGAAGACCTAAGAGATGGAGTGGGAGAGAGAGGGAGTGGGAGATAGAGGGATGGGAGACCTAAACCCTCAACCCTAAACCCTTAAACCCTCTACCCTCTACCCTCAACCCTCAACCCTCAACCATTAAACCATTAAACCATTAAACCTCAACCCTTAAACCCTAAAACCCTCAACCCTCAACCCTCTACTCTTAATCCTTAAAATCTCAACCCCCCCTCTCTCTCTCTCAACCCTACACCCTCTACACTTAAACCATAAACCATAATCCCTAAACCCTAAACCCTCTACCCTTAACCCTTAAAACCTAAATCCTTAAATTGTCTACCCTCTACCCTCTACCCTCAACCCTAAAACCATCAACGCTCTCTATCTCTCTCTCTCAGCCCTACACCCTCTACCCTTAAACTATAAACCCTAAACCCTAAACACTTAAACCCTAAACCCTCTACCCTCTACCCTTAACACTTAACCCTTAACCCTCTACCCTCTACCCTCTACCCTCAACCCTCAACCCTCAACCTCTACCCTCTACCCTCTACCCTCTACCCTCAACCCTCTCCCTCAACCCTCTACCCTGACCCTTAACCCTTAAACCCTAAACCCTAAACCCTAAACCCTTAAACCATAAACCTTAAAACCTAAACCCTTAAACCCTCTACCCTTAACCCTCTACCCTCTACCCTCTACTCTCAACCCTAAAACCATCAACCCTCTCTCTCTCTATCTCTCTCTACCCTCTACCCTCTATCCTCAACCCTCTACCCTCAACCCTCATCTCTTAAACCATAAAACCCTTAAACCCTCAACCCCCCTCTCTCTCTACCCTCTACCCTCAACCCTCAACCCTCAACCCTCAACCCTTAAACCCTTAAACCCTAAAACCCTAAAACCCTCACCTCTCTCTCTCTCAACCCTACACCCTCTAACCTTAAACCATAAACCATAATCCCTAAACCCTCTACCCTTAACCCTTAAATAGTCTACCATCTACCCTTAACCCTCTACCCCCTACCCTCAACCCTAAAACCCTCTACCCTCTACCCTCAACCCTAAAATGTTCAACCCTATCTCTCTCTACCCTACACCCTCTATCCTTAAACCATAAACCCTAAACCCTTAGAAACCCTAAACCCTAAACCCTTAGAAATGCTTAAACCCTCTACCCTCTACCCTTAACCCTCAACCCTCAACCCTCAACCCTCTACCCTCTACCCTCTACCCTCTACCCTCAACCCTCTACCCTCTACCCTCTACCCTCTACCCTCTACCCTCAACCCTCAACCCTCAACCCTCAACCCTTAACCCTCAACCCTCAACCCTCAACCCTTACCCTTAACCCTTAAACCCTAAACCGTTAAACCCTCAACCCTTAAATCATAAATCGTAAACCCTTAAACGCTCTACCTTATACCCTCAACCCTAAAACCCTCAACCTTCTCTCTCTTTGTTTGTCTCTCTCTACCCTCTACCCTCTATCCTCAACCCTCAACCTTCTACCCTCAACCCTCAATGCTCAACCCTTAAACCCTAAAACCCTAAAACCCTAAAACCCTCAACCCCCCTCTCTCTCTCAACCCTACGCTCTCTAACTGTAAACCATAATCCCTAAACCCTAAAACCTAAACCCTCTACCCTTAACCATTAAACCCTAAACCCTTAAACCATCGACCCTCTACCCTTAACCATCTACCCTCTACCCTCAACCCTAAAACCCTCAAACCTCTCTCTCTCTCTCTACCCTACACCCTCTACCCTTAAACCATAAACTGTAAACCCTAAACCCTTAGAAACCATTAAACCCTATACCCTCTACCCTCTATCCTCTACCCTCTACCCTCTACCCCCTACCTTGAAACCCTCAACCCTCTCTCTCTCTCTACCCTACACCCTCTACCCTTAAACCATAAACCGTAAACCGTAAACCCTTAGAAACCCTAACTGAGGGTAATTTTGGATTAGATTCAATCAATAAAGCATGTAAATCATAAATGACAATAAACCCAAAGTCCTATCGAGTACAAAGGAAATTAAATAATAAAACAGTTATACCTATAAATTGCAATTTCCATGATTACCTCCATAGTACCTTCTTACTTGCTGGATGATATTTTTCCCTTAGATTCGTTGTGCGAGCAAGCCTTGACGAAGTCCTACACCAAGCTTTGAAGGATTTGATAAATGCCTAAAGCCTATGACTATGATTGCCAATGTCTATGCCTAAACAATGCTAAAACTTGATCAAATACAAATAATAATTGCAATAAGAAATCTAAGTGTGCAAATGCCTAAAATGTAATGTGTTTGTGCGTGTAATTGAAAAGTGAGAGGAAAATGACATTTTATAGAAAATTTCATTTCGAATGGACGGGTGAGATCGAATTCTAAGAAAGACCTAGAATGAGAGGTCCAGATTAAATCTGAGAATCCCTAATTAGGGTTAGGGAAAATTCATTAATCGAACGGTCAAGATAATATCTCAGATAATTGGATCGACGGTGGAGAATAAATGAGGAAATTAATTAAAAAATAGAGATTTTTGAAAATCAAGAAGATAAAGACTGCCTGATTTGTGAGATTCGAAAAATCAAGAAGATAAGAGTTGAATTGAAGGTCAAATTTGAAAAATCAATAATCTACTCGATTACTTGATTTTTAAAAGATTAGTTTCCATTTTGAATTGAGTTAATTCAAATTATGGATTTTGTAAAATAATAAATAATTGATTTTCCAATTATTTACCAAAGTGAACTATCAGTTAAGATTGTGATGACATTTTAAACAATTTCATTTATTTAAAATGAGAGGAATATTAATTTCGACAATTAAATAATTAAAGATAATTATTTAATTTAGCAGATAAGATAAATTAATTAAATAAATTAATCAATTTATTTAATTATGGCAATTAGTGACATATCAAATAAATAAATAAGATTTATTTATTTAATAATCAAGAAGAAATAAATGAAGAAAGGTAATTAAGAAATTTATTTAATTAGAGGAAGACTTAGACAATTAATGACATATTTAATAAATAAATAAACTTTATTTATTTAATAATCATGAAGAAACAAAGGACATGAATTAATTAAATAATTATGAATTATTTAATCAATAGTCGAATGTGGACCAAGGACATAATTAAATGTCACAATTATGCTAGGATGAAAGTGGTAAAAATGAAGCTTGCAGGCCTAGGTCATTTTTAGGTGTCTACACCCTCAACTCTCTCTCTCTCAACCCTACACCCTCTACCCTTAAACCATAAACCATAAACCATAAACCCTTAAATCCTAAACACTAAACCCTTAGAAGCCCTTAAACCTTCTACCCTCTACCCTCTACCCTTAACCCTTAAACCCTAAACCCCTAAACCCTCAACCATTAAACCGTAAACCGTAAACCCTAAACCCTAAACCCTTAAACCCTTTACCCCTACCCTTAACCTCTACCCCTCAACCCTAAAACCTCAACCCTAAACCCTAAATCCTAAACCCTACCCTTAAACCCCCTAAACCCTTAAACCATCTACCCTCTACCCTCCACCCTAAAACCCTCAACCCTCTATCTCTCTCTACCCTCTACCCTCTACCCTCAACCCTCAACCCTTAAAACCTCAACCCCCCCTCTCTCTCTCTCTCAACCCTACACACTCTACCCTTAAATCATAAACTGTAATCCCTAAACCCTAAACCCTAAACTCTCTACCCTTAACCCTTAATCCCTAAACCCTAAACCCTAAACCCTCTACCCTCAACCCTTAAACTATCAACCCTCAACCCTTAATACCTCAACCCTTAAACTCTCAACCCTCTACCCTCTACCCTCAACCCTTAAACCCTAAACCCTAAAACTTAAAACCTAAACCCTCTACCCTCTTCCCATAACCCACTACCCTCTACCCTCAACCTTCTCTCTCTCTCACTCACTCTCTCTCTAGTCTCTCCCTCCTACCCCTTACTCCACTCTCAGTTCTCTCTCTCTCATTCGCTCTATTTCTCCCCCTTCTACCCTTAACCCTTAAACCCTCTACTCTAAACCCCCTCTCTCTCTACCCTAAACCATCAACCCCATAGGTCCACAACCATATGCCCTCAACCATATTCCCTCAATTATCAACCCTCTAACCTAAACATTGGATCCTCAACCCTCATATATCTCTATACATCCCTCCTATTCTCTCCTCTCTATCTCACTTCTCCCTCCATCTCTCCCTCCATACATTCCTCCCTCTCTACCCTATACCCTCAACCCTTAAACCTTTAAAAACTCAACCCTAAACCATAAACCCTCAACCCTCAAACCCTCTACCCTCTACCCCCAACCCAATACCCTATACCCTATACCCTCAAACCTAATCCCTCAACCCTATACCCTCAACCCTTAAACACTCAACCCTAAACCTTCAACCCTATTTCTCTCTTGAACTCCCTCTCACTCTCTCTCAAGTCTCTCCCTCCTACCTAACAGAAGGGAGAGAGAGAGAGAGATAGAGAGAAAGAGGAGAGAGAGAGAGGGAGGGAGAGACAGGGAGTGGGAGATAGAGGGATGGGAGAGAGATAGAGGCAGTGATAGAGACAGAGGGAGATGGAGGGAGTAAGAGAGAGAGGAGTGAGAGAGATGGAGGATGTCAAGAGATCAGAGAGACCCGAGAGAGGGAGAGGCAGGAGGAGGGAGAGACCTGAGAGAGAGAGAGGAGGAGAGGAGGAGAGAGGAGAGAGGAGAAGAGAGAGAGAGAGGAGAGAGAGAGGAGAGAGAGAGAGAGAGAGAGAGAGAGAGAGAGAGAGAGAGAGAGAGAGAGAGAGAGAGAGAGAGAGAGAGAGAGAGAGAGAGAGAGAGAGAGAGAGAGAGAGAGAGAGAGAGAGAGAGAGAGAGAGATAGAGAGAGAGAGAGGGAGAGAGAGAGGGTGGGAGGGAAAGACCTAAGAGAGAGGGAGAGGGAGAAAAAGTGGGAGAGAGGGGGTGGGAGGGAGAGACCTGAGAGAGTAGGAGAGAGAGGGAGTGGGAGATAGAGGGATGGAAGAGAGATGGAGGGAGTCAGAGATGGAGGGAGAGAGGGTGTAGGGGGAGATACCTAAGAGAGAGGGAGTGAGAGATAGGGAGGGGGTGGGAGGGAGATACCTGAGAGAGAGGGAGAGAGATAGAGGGAGTGAGAGAGAGAGAGAGGGTATGGGAGAAAGATAAAGGGAGTGAGTGAGAGAGAGATGGAGAGAGACCTGAGAGAGGGAGAGGGGGTAGGAGGGAGGGACTTGAGAGAGAGAGGGAGGGAGAGGGGGTGGGAGGGAGAGACCTGAGAGAGAGTGGGAGAGAGATAAAGAGCGTGAGAGAGTGATCTAAATAGGATCTAGAGTAGTTGCATAATTGAATGCTTAATCTAAACAACTTAATGGAAATTCAATACATGTCGACATTATTGAAAGTATGCATTAAAAATTAAGGTGAAAAAACTAGAATGTGAGAGAGAAGAAGAGATAAACTGCAAACAATCTGATAATGGAGTTCGCCACAATCGTGACTATGTCTCCGGGTTTGCTCCAATAGAGTGAGACCGATCCAATTAATCCCCAAAAATTAGTTACAATTGCTTCAAGACTATTTCCCTTAAGCAAAGTAGCATGACATTCCTCTGGTGTACAAAAATTTATTTAGAATCTCCTAAGAATTCTCCTTTTTCATATCATCTATCACCTGTTTCTCTCACTAGATCCTAAGAGCTTACCCCCCCTCTTTTATACATAAAAATATGCCTAAAAAGGCTTAACCAAAATAATAAATGCCTAACCCCCCTTCAACAATTCATACAATGCCTCATTTTTCTTTTAGACCCCTGTAGATTAAATGGTTAGGGGGTTTTACAACAAAAATAAACCATTTTGTTAAGCCCTCAAGCCAAAACATACAATAAAACCATACAAACCCCACATGGAATTAAATACCCATCGATGGTCTGTCGGTAGTAAATAATTTTGGTAAAAGGTTGGTCGGGGGTTCCAACCCTGCCAACCACCCTTTTGTTCTTATGTCGCGCCGAACACTGAACAAAAGAAACTGGTGGCTATATTAGTAAATCCAACGATGCATGGTGCAATGGACGAGCCAACGAGTAACATAGGAGAGGTCATGGGTTCAACCCCCGGACGCTAATTTTGGTAAATTCCAAAAAACCGGCCGACGAAGAGGGAAGACAGATGAGACACGTGTTGTACCAGGAGGGTGCCACATGTCAAGCTACCATTCACCAATTATGCTAACGTGAATGTTGATGTGTCAGTGGCGTAGCCCTTAAACTGATGACGTGTCCCACCATGTGGCACCCAGCGATGTGCCACATGGCCTTTTCTTCTTTCACTTGATGATGACACGTGTCAACTGGTGATTGACTGAGAATGCTGACTACACCATGCTGATGTCAGTAAAGTCAACCCAACTTTGACTTCTCATAGCTCATGCAAATAGACTCCATTTTTTGTGAAACAAACATCATCGGAAAGCTTGTGACAAGCTCTTTGCATTGATGCCATTTCTACCAATTTTCAAGAAGATCAATTTTTTGCTTCTTGGACGACCCTGGTACCTATTTGACCCTGCCTTTGACTGGCCATAACTTGAGAAAATGGACTCCTTTTCACTTTGTTCAAGTTGCATTGGAACTAGGACTCGGAGTTCTTTTGAATGGTGTTAAATTTTGGAGCATTGGAGATACTTCAATTTTTAATGAAAATATCCTCTGGATCAGGCCTCCCCACTGGAGAACTTTTGGACCTCCAAAAGTGGCATTTATTCAAACATCAAGTGAGGACTTGGCCTCCCCACTTGTCCTGTATCATCTATACATTTGCATGCCTAGCTCACAATCACAATGAAGACTGCAACAACATTGTTGAACATAAACATCACTTTATCACTTCCATAAGCATCTACATCAATTATCATAGCCACTAACCAACAAACAATGACTAGCATCAAGTTGAACAATAATGCAGAGATGAAAGAGAATAAATCAAAAACATATCGATCTTTCACAATAGAAACATTTTTACCCAAGGGACCATCAATGCTTTCAATCACCATTCCCTCATGTTGTACTATGGATGCATCCTGCAACATATGACCCTGGTTAGCTACTCCAAGTTCATGTATAGAACCACCTATACTAACAGACATAAGATTTAAATATTTACTTGCATTCATCACCCTCTTTAATTTCCCTATGTTTGTAAATGAATGATCATTCTTAATCCTATGAGAATGTACAATATATTGAATGCCATCTTTAAACAAAAGATAATGATTCTTTTCCCTGTAGAAAATAGCTTTCCAATCATATAGATAAGGGATACCCAGAACTATCCCACAAATATCTAGTGGAACCACATCAAATTGTACTTCATCCACAAACTTACTAGTGATTGTGAATCTTAAAGTGCATTGTCTTGTTACTTGTAATTTATAATTCTCGCAAATTTGGCCTAGTGGATAAGGTTTCTTATGCAATGTAGTTCTCAATCCCAAGTTTCTTACAACATCTTCATAAATTAAGTTAACTTGAGAACCACTATCTATGAGTGCATCAATTTTAGTGTTCTTAGCAACAACCCTTAAATGAAACAACTCACTCCTTTTCATATCTTCAAAGACATCATTAACTTTAGAAGTAGAAGCACAACTATCAAAGGAAACACTAGAAATAGTAGCTTTACCTTTCAAACCCATAGTTGTTATCTTAGTTTCATCATTAGAATTAGAACCAAATCAGAACCAAGATCCATAAAAACATTTGTGGCTTTCTGCTTACCTTTATGTTTATGATTCTATTTCTGAGCCCACTTAGGCTTCAATTCTAGATGCAACTTCCAACAGTGATCTTCATCATGACCCTTCTTGTCATAATGAGAGCAAGAAAACTTGTCATCCTTCTTGAATGTAGTTGTCTTCTTTCCTTTCCCTGTCTCTACAACCTTAGATGATTTTTTTATAGAGTTATCATTATCAAAATTATCAATAAAAAAAACCCTTTCCTCTTGACTCTAAAAGTATAGCTTGGATACAAACTTCATCCAAATTACTAGGGTTCAAGGCCAAAATAGAATGTCTGAGATATGAATGAAGACCTCCTATGTACTTTAACAAAGTATCCTGGGTGTACAAAGGTAAATTTAAGGCAATAGCCCTTTTATGAGACTCATGGGTGTAATCTTGAACAGACTGTCCTTTCCCTTGCCTAAAATTTTTCCAGTTCATCATTAACTGTTGCATATGGCCTAGGGGATAAAACTACTTTTTAAGAGCACTAACAAATTCTGACCAAGACAAATTGACTCTACCATGTTGTGAATTTTTTTCTCTAGTCCTACTCTCCCACCAAGTAAGAGTTGTACCTCCCAACCGAAGAGTAGCTAACTGGATCCTAGAAGCATCATCAAAGAGGCTTTGGACTCTACAATAAACTTCTACTTGCTGAATCCAGTCATCTAGTTTTTTAGAATCTAATTAACCACAATACTTAGGTAGTTCAAATTTAACATCCAATTTAATCTTAGGCTTATTTACAACCTTAAAAGGATTAGCAAAAAGAGAATGTGTAGAAGAAGGTGAAGAAGGGGGAGAAGAAGGAGTAGACATAGGAGATTTTGGGGGTTTATCACCACCTCCTAGTTGCTTCTTCTTGCCTTTACGGTCTCCATGATATTCTTCAAGTTTCATGTGTTTATCCCTTTCTTTGAGAAGCATCTCCAACACAACTCTCATTTTCCAGAAGGCTCTTCGAAACTCTTGCTCACTGAGTTCTTTGGGTACCTCCATTCCAAACACATACATTTTAGGAAAAGTTCTTCATTTCCCGATCTCAGGATTATATTCCTCAAGCTTTCCTTCACCCTTCTAAATCCTGGATCTTGTTAGAATTCACAACAAATCTACAATACTAGTCACCAAATGCTCTGATACCAAACTTGATATGATTAGGATCTAGACTAGTTGCATAATTGAATGCTTAATCTAAAAAACTTAGTACATTATTGAAATTATGCATTAAAAATTAAGGTGAAAAAACCAAAATGTGAGAGAGAAGAAGAGAGAAACTACAAACAATCTAATAATGGATTTTTCCACAATCGTGACTACGTCTCCAAGTCCACTCCAATAGAGTGAGACCAATCCGATTAATCCCCAAAAATCAGTTACAATTGCTTCAAGACTATTTCCCTTAAGCACAACAGCATGACGTTCCTCTAGTGTGCGGAAATGTCTTTAGAATCTCCTAAGCATTCTCCTTTTTGTATCACCTGTCACTTGTTTCTCTTACTAGCTCCTAAGAGCTTACCCACCCTCTTTTATACATAGAAATATGCCTAAAAAGGCTTAACCAAAATAATAAATGCCTAACCCCCCTTCAACAATTCGTACAATGCCTCATTTGTCTTTTAGACCCCTTTAGATTAAATGGTTAGGGGGTTTTACAAAAAAAATAGCCCATTTTGTTAAGGCCTCAGGCCAAAACATATAATAAAACCAAACAAACCCCATATATAATTAAATACCCATCAGTGGTCTATCAGTAGTAAATGATTTTGGTAAAAGGTTGGTCAGGGGTTCCAACCCCGCCAACCACCCTTTTGTTCTTATGTCGCGCCAAATGCTGAACAAAAGAAATTGGTGGCTATATTAAGTAAAGCCAATGATGCATGGTGCAACGGACAAGCCGACGGGTAACATAGGAGAGGTTGGGGGTTCAACACCCAGCCGCTAATTTTGGTAAATGCAAACAAACCGGCCGAAGAAGAGGAAAGACGGTTGAGACACATGTCGCACCAGGAGAGTGCCATGTGTCAAGCTACCATTCGCCAATTATGCTAACGTGTACACTAACATGTTGGTGGCATAGCCCTTAAACTGATGATGTGTCCCGCCATGTGGCACCCAGCGATGTGCCACATGGCCTTTTTTTCTTTCACTTGATGATGACATGTGTCAACTGGTGATTGGCCGAGAACACTGACTACACCATGTTGGTGTCAACAAAGTCAACCCAACTTTGACTGATCATATCTCGTGCAAACAAACTCCCTTTTTTCTGAAACAAACATCATTGAAAATCTTGCGACGAGCTCTTCACATTGATGCCATTTTCGTTGATTTCTGAGATGATCAATTTTTTCACTTCCTAGACGACCTTGGTACCTTTTTGACCTGCCTTTGACTAGCCATAACTTGAGCAAATGGACTCCTTTTCACGCCATTCAAGTTGTGTTGGAACCAAGACTCAAAGTTATTTCTAATGGTGTTGAATTATGGAGCATTGAAAATACTTCAATTTTTAGTGAAAATATTCCCCCCAGATCAGAGAGAGGGACCTAAGAGAGAGGGAGAGGTGGTGGAATGCATATACTTGAGAGAGAGGGAGAGGGAGAGGGAGAGAGATAGAGGGAGTTAGAGATGGAGGTAGTGGGAGAGAGATAGAGGGAGTGACTGTGAGAGGGAGAGGGGGTAGGAGGGAGAGACTTGACAAAGAGAGAGAGGGAGAGGGGTGGGAGGGAGATACTTGAGAGAGAGAGAGAGTGGGAGAGAGATAGAGGGAGTGAGAAAGAGGGAGTGGGTGATAGAGAGGGAGTGTGTGTGTGTGAGAGAGAGAGAGAAAGAGAGAGGGAGGTAGGGAGATACCTGTGAGAGAGTGTGAGAGAGAGAGGGAGAGAGATAGAGGGAGTGAGAGAGAGAGGGAGTGGGAGAGAGATAGAGGGAGTGAGTGAGAGACCTAAGAGAGGGAGAGGGTAGGAGGGAGAGACTTGAGAGAGAGATAGAGAGAGAAATATAATGACCTAAGAGAGGGAGATGGAGTGAGAGAGGAAAAAATAACATAGGGGGAGAGAGAGATGGAGAGTGAGAAAGGGGGTTGGAGTCAAATAGATTTATCTAGGTAGGGTGGGAGGGAATGAGACCTGAGAGAGGGGATTGGAGTGGGAGAGAGTAGTCTAGGTAGTGTGGGAGGGAGTGAAAACTAAGAGAGAGACTTCAAAGGGATAGAGAGTTATCTAGTTAGGGTAACAAGGCAAAGATTTTATGAAAGGTAAAACCTCAACTATCCATCTACAATATAAAACCATGCGCTTGTTACCCAATTTCCACCTACGGGCTCAATCAGGCAAGACAAAATGTGTTTCTGATGTTCAAGAAGGTCAAATGGGATATTTCCATTGAGGATTAGTTCATGCATCTGATGGCATTCATAGGGGTTTTCAGTTGGGGGGCCTGCTTTGTTGGAAATATGCCTCAATAATCACAGGTTGAAGCCTCCATTAGAGCTAGGTCGGTATGACATCTTCACAATCTGGTCAACTGGCTGCTTGATACCTTCCATTTTGAATAGGTCACTGTGACCTAGTTTTTGTCTTGCCGAATGAAACTGCAGAGCCTATCGCTGTAACAGGAGGGGTTCAGTATGACCTCTTATCATGTGGATTTCTCTGGCCGATAGGCCATTCAATCATTAGTCGGGGAGACTCATGGCGACCACGGGTTTTGGGATAACTTATGACACTTGGTGAAAGGTCCCAGCGAAGAGTTGAAGTCTCACTGACCACTTTCGTTCAGAGCAACAAAGAGTCTCGGAGGCAGGTCTTAGCGAAGGCGAAAGTCACACTGAAATGGAATGCTCTCAACGTAGGTTGGTGCATTCGCCAGAATGTCTCGCCGATCTAGGGAAGTCTCACTGAAAGGATACCTTCGGCGTATGTAGGAAGGCTTCACTAGGAGGTCTTATCGAAGACAAAGGTCTCTCCGACAATCATTCATGAAGCAGTGTCGGCAAAGGAAGTGAGCTTCGATGTGAGCTCTAGCTGATAGTGTGGTGTCTCATCGACAAATGAAGTTTCGCCATCGGCACAAGGTTTCGCTTTCGGCATGAAGTCCCGACGACTTGACAATGTCTCAGTGAATGAAGGGATCTCGGCCAAAGGAAGTGGTTTCACCACAATGTCTTGGCGAAACCTTTGTCTCTTGCCGAAGTGAACGAAATGAAGCCTCGCCAAATCAGGGTGTCTTCGGCACAACCTCTTGACGACCAATGGATGTCTCCCCGACCAGGGGGGTCTTGATGACTGAAGCAAACAAATGGGGTTCCCACCAAGGAAACATTTGGTCTCGTTGGGAGTTGGGGCTTTCGCCATGGAGTCCTGGCGACTGTCCAAAGTCTCGCCAAAGTATGTGGCTTCGGCATAATCTCGTGAATTTGATAGGAGGTCTCAGCAACTGCATGATGTCTCACTGACCAGAAAGTAAAGACCTCACCGAAAGAACTTTACATTGGCATAAGGTCTTTCCGATATAAGGATGTCTGGCCGACAGAAGGAAATGAAGAGCTCAAATAGAATGCGGGAGTTTAGCGTGGGTCTCAGCGAAACAAAGGGGAGCTCACTGAAAGAAAAAGCGTTCACCAAGTGGTCTCAGCAACCCAGTGAGGTCTCGCCATTAAAGGAAGCCTCGGTATAACATTCTAAGTTGGAGAAAGGTTTCCCAAACTCAGTGTTGTCTGGCCGATAGGAGACAAACAGCTCGACGAAATGAAAAGACCTCGGTGTGAGGTCTGGGCGAAGTCAGAATGTTTCACCAAAGGAAAGTAGCATCGCTAAGGAAAAGAGAGTTCGGCGGGAGGTCTCTTCGACAACAAAAGGTTACACCGACATACCTAGCGCCTTCAGTGTAACACGAGGAGCAAAAGGGATTCTACAAGAGGTCTCGCCGAATAAAGTGGGTCTCCCTGACATGAATTTCATTGATGTAGCACCCGACTATCAGAGTGATGTCTTACCGACATCATGTGGTCTCAGCAACGGGGGAGAGATCAATATGACATCTGAGCCTTGCTATGAAGTCTTCCTAACTTACCACGGTCTTGCTAAAGGAAATAAAGAGCTCAGTAGAGAAAAATGCGTCGGGGTGACATTGGAAAACTCTTACCGATATGGTTTGTAATATCAAGTTCGAGGAGACTTCGGGAGGAGGATGTACACTCGGTATGATGTCTTACCGACGGGCGATTGTCTTGGAAACCACAGAGGAAACACTGGTATGAGTTTTGAAGCTCGATAAAGACTCTCATCGATGTATCCATGCTATTTCAATGAATTTAGAGGAGCATAATCGCATCGGTGAGACACTTTCAGTGTCTCACCGAGATGCAATTATGATCAAACGAGCTTTTGACCGCCTGGAGAATTTGCATGTAATATGCCCAGCCAATTAGAGAGAGCTATGGGTGAATCGTTGGCAGCTTGACCAGTGCCAAGAGAAGACAGAATGAAGAATGTTAACAGAATGAATGCAACACGTATCTGTTGGGAGCTCAGGGCATTCAAAGCATTCAGCCAAAGTGGTTCAAATAGGACATGATGCCAGAATCAGAATGAATGCGGTGGTTGCGGAAAGATCAGAGGGATTTCTCCAAGAAGTAGCTCTTCACCGACACACACAGCAAGGACACGCATGGGTGTAGCATTTAATTCAATAAAAATATCTTAGGATAGTTTTTCTGAGACTGATATTTTTGTAAGCCCTAGGAGGGCGACACATTTTGATATATAAGGCATTTTTTTTCCTTTTTGTAGAGAGTTCAGATTATGCATTCAGGGGAGTTAGTGATTTTCATCAATCCTTTATCAGCTAATGTATTTTTTTTGTAACTCAAATTGGAATTTGGAATGCAACACAGAGTTCACCTTGGAAACTACTATTAACATTTGTATCACTCTCACTTTCTAAATTTTAAATTATGCAAGTTCTCAATTGTGTATCTTTAAATCTATATTCATATCTTAAATGCTGTGAAATTAATCTTTCCTTCCTGAGATGTGTATGTAGATCGAACCTATTAGGATTGATGCATAAGTATGAAAGAAGTTGTGTTGAGCATGTAAAATTTTTGCAATTAAGTTTCCCAGTGTATGTTCACCCTGTTTTCTTTCCATAATTCCTCATCACTTCGGTGTATCACCTTAGATTTAAATCTTCATCCTATGTTTTCCTTCTTCCTTTTTCCCCACAAGAATTAGTAGTTAGGTGACACCAAAGGAATCCGGCCTTCTCTAGAGGTTGACCTCTATTTACAAGTGACCCACAGCTTTAGAGGTCTTCCCATGTTTCACTAGAAAGCTCAGTTTTTACAACTTTGCATAGGGTGCATTTCTAGGTGAGAACAGTGCTCTCAACATTATTAGAGTGGTCGACCAAAGAGATGAGAAATTACATTTTGTTCAAAGTAGGTCATTTGGCGAGTGTCAAATTTGGCACTTGCCAAATGACACATCCCATTGGGCACACACCAAATGTGATGTGCCATATGGCAAGTGCCAAATTTGGCGCTCACCAAATGACCTACTTTGGACGAGTGAATTGACAGGATTTTCCAAATTTCCTCATATTTTTGTCTATGTTTCCCATCATGCTTGCACGTCTTTCAATGCAAGTTTATAAAAAACCATGATAGCATTAACCTCTCTCTTAACTATCTAAATATATAATTATTTTTTCATTTTGATTCAGTTAAGGTTTTGATCCATAGCGTCTATTGTAAATTCCTTTGTTTTTGGTCAAAAACCAACATGTTCTAGTTTTAGGATAGATTTTTACTCGTTCATCAAAATGTGAAACAAATTACATTTTTTTAAACTAGACTCCATTATACACATTATGAAAAAAATTTAATTTTTGATTAGTTTTCAAAAAAATTAGGGGGGAGCACGCTCAAATTTTAGCTTTTCTAGATGTGTCCACTTTCAAAATTCATAAAATATTATATATTCATTAAAAAACTATCCAAAAGAATGAGGATAAAGTACACAGTGTTAGCTAATTTCTCACCATTCGGATTTTTGAAATTCTAAAAAAAAGTTAATCAAAAAGGGGGGAGCCCTCAAGCACTATGTTGTTTTTTTTTATAAAAAAAAGACTTGTTTTGGCCCCCCCCCTTTTTGAGACCCTTAATCTTCATTAATTTCAAAAATAATTAGTAGCTTAGAAACTAGACTCGAAGCACTTCAACTTTTTTTCTTGCTGCATCTTGAAATTTTGAGTGTAACTATCTTCATTTTCTCGTGCAAATCAGATTTTGCTGATTTCAGAAAAAAAGTTGCATCTTAAGAGCCAAAATTGTGTCATAGATCCATGCACTTACCCAATAGTTGATCAACGCAAAATGGTTAAAAACTCCAAGGCCCACCATTTCAAGATGGCCTAAAATTCTTCCACGCAGTGACTTCAAAGAGGATTTTTGTGATATGATCACTATTCTAAGCAGAGTGAAAGGATTACCAATTTCATTAAATTTCTAAGAATGGATGTATGCGTACATTAGAATCATCAAGAGAAAGAAAACTCACATTGATTAGGGTGCACAGATCAGTGATGAAATTCATGAACAACTTATCAATGTGCATTCTACCCTGAAGTTCTATATGACCTCATACCTAGTGTATGTTGTGGTTGTGATGAGACAATATCTAGGTCTATCTCCGGAAGTATATAGGAGTCTTGTTCCATTGTATAAGTTCTATTCTTAGATCACTTTAAGAGGCAGCATCAAACATTTCAGAAGAGTGAATGATGCTTTCTTCACACCTTTTCGATTCATGTTTGATCCATCCTTAGAAAAGAAAATATTATTTGATGAGGCATGGAAGGTTGTAAATAGGTTTGGATGTATTTTCTTGCAATTTCCCACCTTTACATAATTAAGGGTAGGATTTTACATAGGATGCCCCTACATTTTTCCAAGATATCCTTCTGATAAGTGGGTTTTAATGGAGTTATATAGATAGCTTATCACAATGTACAAAGAACACCAGGCCATTCATAAGCTAGGTATTAGGTTTCCAATTCCTATTGGAAGGTATTCAATTCAAAGTGTATGAAAAGCCAAAGAAGTAGCCTCAAAAATGCAAATTATGACTATAAGGACATACAAATATAGACATGATTTTGACTATAGAGGTGTAAAAATCAAAATAAAAAAAGAGTCATAATCATGCTTACAACTTTGAAGACATATGGGTAGAGTGCAGAGATGAGGAAGATATCAGGAAAATGGATTTTTGTAGACTTATTCTAGAACAAATTAATGATGTGGACTTGGCAAATCTTCCAAAATATTTTGAAGATCCTGGTGATATTTTAGATGTTACATATGATGAAAAAGAGATAGCAAGTAAATGCTTTCCTCTTATCCAATGGTCTAGAAAAGAGAATACTTCCATTTGGCAGAGGCTTTCTCCCATTTTGAATAACACAAGTGAATGGTTGCAAAGGCAAGGATTTTAGTTGAAACCTTTGAAGGATTTTAGTTGAAACCTTTAAGGACATATTTTGATGGTGGAGTGTTAGAAGGGGAATCCATTCGACAACAAGAGCTCTGGACCAAGCATAAAGTACATGTTGCTACCTTTTCTTCATGTAGAGGGCCAAAAATTACATTTACTTGTGGTAAGAGTATGACACAAGTTGTTAAAGAGGAGAAAAATACTAAAGAAGAGCAACCATTTAGAGAAGAACAAGAACCTGAACTAGAGCATTCTGAAGGAGAAGAGGAAGGTGAAAGTGAAGAATCTAGAGAAGATGAACAATCAGAGGAAGATCAAGAAGAGGAGGAAGGTAATGAGGAAGACAAAAGGCATGATGAAGAAATGTGGTTGTCTCCACAAGAGAACATCATTCAAGATCCCCCTCATACATCATCACCTATCATTTCCACCACACCTAATACTCCTCCTATTCCCACTTCTCCTCCACCTCCTTTCCCCACTTCACCCCCACCTACAATTGGTTTACATGCACTTAAAGTAACAATTCCCCCATTAGTTCATTCAATTCATTCTACTCCTTCTGTAGGATCAATATTGTAGACTATTGATGTTACCTCTGGTTCTCTATCATCAATTCCAAGTTTTTATTCACCATCATTTGAAATTTCCTCACAAGATGAATTTGATCGATTCATGAGAGAATCATTGCCAGATGCATCAAGTTTGTAGACTCCTGGGGTAGTAATGACTGAGATAGCACCAATTGTGACTACAATAGTTGTTTCTATAGATGCAGTAGCTATACAAGAATTGGCAATAAGTCAAGAAGGTAATATTTCATCCCTTCCTCCATGGTTAGCTTCACAAGTATCTAAGTGGAAAAATCAAGTGGTTTCTCCTGATGAATTAGATCTTAAGGAGATAGTTCTTCCAAAAGACAAGGGGAATAAAAAGCCAAAAAATCACTCTAGATTGCATGTGAATAAATCAGGATATAAGTATGTGGATATTGTAGCACCTTTGCAAGGTAAGAGTGAAGTCAACATGGAGGATTATACCATCACAAGGATGGAACTTGGGAAAATCACCAATGCAAGTGCCAAAGAAGATGCTCAAGTATCTCTAAATGCTTTAATGGAAAGGTTAGATAAATTAGAGGATACTAAGAACATGTATAAGGAAAGGGTTGAACACTATGCTTCAATGTTGAGAAAAATAATAGGGACTTTAAAGAATTTGCAACCAGTGGCAATAATGAGTATTGAAGAACTTGTGGTACAAAAAGTTGGAAAGTATTATTCTAAAGGTAAAATTGTTTATGATTTTGTTGATACAATAATAGAAAAATGTTCACAACTCATAACTATTACTAATGAAAGGATTGATCAAATATCTAAAATGAACCTAGAGCTGGATAAGATACAAAGTACTCTTTCTATGGAGCAGAAAGAAATGGAGCGCAATCTTGAGTCTTGGTTGAAATTGAAGGAGATTAAATTGAGCAAGTTAGTGGAACTTGGATTTATTCCCAACAAGGAAAATTATGTGGAGATTAGAGAGTCCATCAAGAACCGCATACAAGTCATCAAGACTCTCATCAAAGATGTACAATAGGTACAAGAGGATTTCAAAGGAAATTGTATTGTCATTGCGAATAGAATTGAAGAGTTGTCATGAAACTTCTTAATGACAATCATACATTCCTCTTGGAAAGTGAGATTGTTCAAATATTCAAAGAATCTATTCAAAATAAAGTGGAAGATGAATCCTTTTCATTGAATTTAATGGATTCTCTATGCGATGTACAATTAAATTTGGACAATCTTAAAATGCAGCTAGATAGATGTAAAAAGGTTTGTTTTATTGCAAGCAAGTCTGTCACAAAGTTCCATACTATTATTGATTACACTTGTGGACCAAATGAAGCAATAATGTAGATCATGAAGAGATATGAAGATTTCCAAGCCAAGAGCAACGAACCATAAATCTTCTTACATTTCTAGAGACAGATAGATTTTTATGCTTTCTTTATGCTTTATGTAAATAGGTCTTGACATTTTAACATGTCATTTTGTAAAATGTAATTACATGTAAAAACTAAGATGTTCTCCTACATCCATCGACATCACCTTTGAATAAGTCAATAGTTAGGGTTTCTCCTATATTAGCTCTCTTCTCTCATCTATAAATATAAGAGGGTTCTATTGTATTATGAACCTTTTGTCTTATGCAATGAAGTGCTGCTCATTTTTGAAGTAATTTTGAAACTTCGAGTTCTTATTATGAAACTATTTTTCAATCAATAAAGAAGGCTAAATTGCATACCAAACTTTTTGTTGGATCAATTTCAATGAATTTGAATGTTCTTATGTCGCTTGCATGAGTTTATCTTATTATTGGATTGAAATAGCAATGTTTTATTAATTGAGATTGGAGGGATTTTGAGTTTATTTATGTAGACTTTGTGCTACATCTTTTTCTTGGAATTACAAATTTTTTGATAATATTGGTGAATGATCTATAAGACTTTATTCTATAATTTTTCATGTTATTCATAGATCTAATTGTGAAATATATTGAAGACTTTGTGCTTCACTTGCAATGTTGGTTACTTTATTGGAGAATTCTTTATTAAAGACTAAGAAATGACTTTGTGCCTCCATGAGCCTTCTTGTTACTTATCTTTTATCATACTAGTGCTCCTAGACTCTACTTTAACAAATTAGAAGTATTAGAAATTACAGCTTAGGTTTTATTTAAAGTTGTATTGCATTAAGAAATAAAACCATGAAACATTGTAAACATTTTCTCTAAAAGAAGAGAGAATCATGAATGTGACACACCCCCATATGATTAATTTAGTGTACATATTGTAAAGTTTTTAATAGTTTACTTTAGTTTTAGTAAGTAGTAAGAAGGGTGCCTCCCCTTTCCAAGAGGAGAGATTTCATCTCACAATAACTATGGCTGAAAATCAAGTATTGTAATTTGTAAAGGGATTACAGAATTTTCACGCAACATAGCATACAAGAACTAGCACCAATCTCCCATAATGTAGATCAATGACAATAATTTTTTACAATAAATGGGTACCTATTCCTTTTTAGAATATTTATAAATTAAATTCTAGAGCATGTACATGTTTTATATTAGGTATGCAATGTTTTTCCTTTTTGTGACACACATTATGTTTTAAATGCATATCAATTTTGTAATGGATATGCCTTCTACAAAATTTAAAATTTCACATATGCACTTTTATAATGGTTTTAATATTGTAATGAAATTGGAAACCAAAAACTAAGCCTTTGACCTACAAGTATAATTTCATGACATCGACAAGAGTAAAAGCTAACTTTGGCAATATGGTTGATAACCCTCTTTTCAAAAGTTTTGGAAAAAAATTAAACCCATTATAGATGAAAATATTTGATTTTCAAATTTCTTTTTTTTTTACTATTGAGCATATTTTATATTTATTGATTGAATTTTAATCAAAAATATTCATAAGCATGAAATGACATATATTACTATGTTTTATTAACTTTTGATTTTGAGTTTTCTTTTTCAATTATTTCTAGCCAATCTAGATGTCATTCTATGTATTATGAGACAAAAATACACATTAGAATTGTTTGAGTTTAAATTATGTTGGACGTCTAAGAGAGTTTAAAAAATTTGTTGTTCCTAGTGAAATATTATATATATATTAAAAATTATAAAAAATATCCTTACCAAAATTAACCATTTTATATAATTTTTCATGAAATTATTTTTAAAAATACCTTCATTTGCTACTTATTTTATTGGTTATACATGTGCATGGTTTGGACTTCAACACACTTTTTAAAAGGTCACTTTTTTATATATTAAATTAAACCAAATTTTATCATCTAGGTATTAGAATAAAATAAAGATTTTAAAACTATAACTAAAATATTATATTCAATATTTTTACACCATGTTCATATTATATGTGTAAGTCTTTAATTTTTTATCACAACTATGAAAAATTTTGATTTTCAAGAAAAATGTGTTCAATTTTTGGCCAAAAAGTAGACTCAACTTCTTGCACTTACCCCATCCATATTTTAGAACCTGATGAGTAATAATTTCAATCCATTCCTTTGAAAAATAATCCTAGTCTTCATTAATGATGTCCTTAAAGTTTATAGTGGCACTTGGAAGGAGTACCTCTTATATGTGTACAATAACCTTCAAATCTTTTTTTCCAGCCAATTATGTGTTAAGTGCTCTATATTTTCCTTCGGTTAGCATGAGATTGAGTACCTTAAGAATATTGTTTTTAGAGTTAAGGTAGATCCCAAAAATATTGAATCCATGCAAAAGTAGCCAAAAACCAAAACCTTGAAGAGTCTTCACAAATTTCTAGGCCTTAAAGGATATTACCAAATATTTGTCAATGAATATGGAAAAATTCACACCCACTCATAGACATATTAAATATATACTTAAGAAAGATATGTACATAAATAGTATTATTTCTATACCTAACTTATCTAAAACTTTTATAAATGAAAGTGATGCATCGAGATGTCAATTAGGTTTTGTTCTAGTATAAGACTTGAAACCCTTTTCTTTTGAAAAGTAATCCTCTAATTGGAAAAAATCTTGCTCATTCAACCTATGAGATGGAAATACTTACAATTCTTCATGCCATCTAAAAATGGTATCCACACCTTGTCAATAGATGATTTTATGTAATTAAAATTGATCCCGATAGCCTCAAGTATTTTCTAGACAAATAAGTCTTTTCTCTTGAGCAATAAAAGTGGGTCAACAAGTTGTTTTATGACTATAATATTATCTATAATATAATATTGTGGAAAATTCACTATCAAATAAATGTGAAGATAATTATACCTTAATTATTTTATCATTAAACACACACCTACTTGACTAAGTGATTTACATTAGAAATATCAACAAGAAAGTCGCATTCAACACTTGATTCATTAGATGTCTATTTATCCCTCTTTGTAGCCCAATTATTCATTAGATGGATCTTATATGTGATATAATGGTCATAAAGTGTTATCCTCCCAATTGAATTTATGATATTATTATTTGATTGAATTCCTTACCACCCTATGTATTGGCCACTCTAGGTTTCTTAGAACATATGAAATAATTCATCATACTTTTTCTGGTAAGGTATGAAAAATGACATCAATTATTTTGTGAAAGAATGTGATATATATCAACACAATGAAAGAGAGTATTGCTAGCCTCACCAAATACTAACCATTTCCTATTCCCATATAAGTGTGGATAAATATTTATGTGGATTCTATTAAAGCAATTCCAAACTCTATAGGGAAATTATTCATTCTATTGGTGGTGTATTACTTCTCCAAGTATTCCCATTTATATTCCTTCGAACATCCCTATTTTACCTCCACTTTTTCCTAGACCTTCATTTACCAAATATTTTGTACCTCCATGACATACTTTCTTCTATTGTGATCCATTTTTTATTACTCACTTCTTAGAAATTTTCTAACACCATTTATCCCAACTTAAAATGAGCTATGCATATCACCTACAAAATGATGACAAAACTAAAATTAAGGTAAAAACTTGGAGACCTTTTTTTACTTTTCCTTTGATCAACAACAATGTCATTTATCTCTTAGAATATAATATGTTTAAAAGACAATAAAAAACAAAGCTAATTTAAATACCTCTTATAAAGTATAAAACTAGATATTCTTCTTATATAATAAATTAAATTGATAAGCTTATATGTAATGAGTATAGCTGAGAAAAATGAACCCTCTTATGAAAGTATTGACTTTCAATCTAATGGAACTTTAGGCATGGTTATAACTACTTATTCCTCCAACCTCACTCTTAAATATCATTTTCCTAATGTTTATTGGATCAAAACCACTCTAAGATAATTTAGATCTTTAATCTACTACTCATAATCAAGAACGTATATTCTCTAAACTATTCCTTATATAAAAGATCATGTTGATCCTCCACCAATAAATTTTTTATTGAAAATTTTGTTCTAAGTTGGGTTCTTGGAGGAGACTTTAATCTGTTGAACATAGGTTATCATTTATGTTAAATTTTGTCATTGATGATGCCATAAATTTCCAGTGATGAAAAATATTGTAGGAGTACTTGAATTATAATTATGTTCCCCTCATTTTGAGTTGCAGAGATTTACAAAAATATATGCTATATTTCTAGTAGTATGCTTTGTGTCAGAGGTTGTCATTATGAATAAGTTGTATCATTGATCATATCACTAAATTTTCACTGCGGAGTGATTGCCTCCTAGAAGGCAGTGTGATTGTTGTATGCTTGCACTATCATGCATTAATCTATTCACTATGACAGTGGTGGTCCAGAGGAATATACCAAAATGTTTTAGCTTCGTATTTATCAGGTTCAATGTTTATCAGGTCTCTATTTTGGAGATGTAGAATCTTTGGTTTCAAAGGATAGTATGCCTACACTTGTTCTATCATATTCTAGAGTTTCTAGAGGATATGTTTAGCATTAAGAAATTTTGAAGTTCCAGAAGGTACTATTTTTGTATGTCATCCATTTGGTATTTGTGACATATATGGTAATGGCTAGTAACATGTGAAATTTAATTCTTGTTTGTGGTGTCAAGATGGGGCTTGATTAATGTCCCTATGCTACCACATAGTATCACGTTCTTTCAAAAACAACAAAATTTGATTTTGGACCAACATGCTACACATTCTATGTAATTTTAATTTAGGTCCACCTTATGTAATCCTAGCTATTTATACATCCTTGGCCGACATAGAAGAATGTTAATGTAATGTCATGTATATATTTCAGATGTTCAAATGTATTGTAAAAGTCTATGGAGCAAAGGATGTCAAGTAGAATTACACCATTATGAAGAAAAGTTGTCTGCAATAGTAAATTGAAGGGAAGGTTGTGTTGAGTATGTGTGCCAATATTAGAATATCATATGTAACTATGGAACGTGTTTGAGATATATTGAAGATCTAAAAAAGCTTTATCTTTGTATTTTGGTAGGATTGTTGTTCTACCCATTGTACTATTTCAATTGGGGATTGGTGTCTCTAGTAAGTTGGTTCCTATAGATACAATAGAGGATTGGTGTCTCTAGTAGTTTGGTACCTACTTATATTGTAAAATTCACTTTTATATTTTTACATTGTGAGGTTGGATTTGGTTAGTAGATCCAAGTAGTTATTCTCACCATGGTTTTTCCCATCTTAGGTTTCCACATATATCTAGTGTTCTCTCACGTGCTTTATAATTTTATGTTTTGTTGTTTGTGTGAGGTTATTTGTGAAGAATCATATATTTTGATAATCATAGCAAAGTTAATAATTTTGAATTGATTATATCTACTAATTCACCCCCCCTCAGTAGATTGTGTTCCATTCAATTGGTATTAGATCCAAGTTCCTTTGAAGAAGCCTAACAACTTAAGGTAGTTCCAGGGTGGAACACTTAGATGGATAGGAAGGATTCTCTAGAAATAAAGCACTGCTCTTTGATGGATCCAAATTTGTATTTTGGAAAGTTAAGATGGAGTCCTATTTGATGGATTTAGGAATAGATATTTGGTTGCCAGTGTTAGAGGGATATGAGATTCCTAAAAACCCTCCTAGGGATTAGGCCAGAAAGAGGTCTTGTAAAATCAATACTAAGGAAAGGAATGTTATTTTATGTGTATTAACTAACTTTGAATATTTGAAAGTGATGCAGTGAAAAATAGTGAAGGAAATATGGGATAAATTGTAGACCATCTATGAAGGTGATGAAAAAATCAAAGAATCTAAGTTGTAAAATCATAGAGCCTAGTTTGAAAGCTTGAAGATGAGAGAAGATGAGAATATTACCATATTCCTATTCTAGGTTGATGAAGTTGTCAACTCTATCCAAGGTCTTGGTGAGAATTTGAAAGAAAAGAATGTTGTGGAAAAGGTACTCAGATCTCTCCCTAAAAGGTTTACTTCTAAAGTCTCTACTATTAAAGAAGATAAGGATTTGAATGTTTTGAAGATGAATAAACTACATGGAATTCTAACTTCTTTTGGAATGAGATTTGAAAGCAAAAATACTAGAAGAAAATAGGTTGCATTCAGATTATTTAAGAAGCGAGTTGATCAAGATTCTGATATTGAATTAGATCTGGAGGAAGCCAGTTTTTTCAGGAAGCTACAAATAGGTCCTAGCAAGTATGAAGCCAAGTTGTCTTTTAAGTGTTTTAATTGGGGTGAGGTAGGAAATTTTACGTCCAAGTGTTCCCATAAGGATTCTAAATTTTTTGAGAAAAAGTATGGAAATAAATCATTTTAGAGAAGTAAAGGTTAGAGAAAACACAAGAGTTTCTACACTAATGAGGAAGAAGAATACTCTACTGATAAAGAAGATGAAGATATCTTAGGAGATGAAAAAGGAAAAGTTGAATTCATGGATTTTGAAACTACTAAAGAAGTTGTAGAAATGGATTCTGAAAATAATTAAGATGAAATAGATCTTGTAGAATAATTGTTGTGCTAGAAAGAGATCAAGAAGATGAAGAAAGGAATTGCAGAAGAAGTGAAAGCTAAAAAAAGGTATCACAGGATCTAGAGAAAGTAGAGAAGATGATTGTTGATATGAAGACCCAAACAAAAGAAGCAAAAAGGATTGAAGAAGTTATGACAAAAAAATTGTTGTCAAGAGATGAGGATTGTGAGAAGCTTGAAGCAGAAATTGTGACAATAAGAAAAGTGCTTGAGAAAGCACATCAACAACTGCAGATGAAGTTTGGGAAGAGTATTGAAACTCTAGATCAAATATCAGGATATCAGAGAGCTCTATGTGTCAAAAAGAGAATTGGTTTTGATGATCAAAAGAACAAAGTGATAGAACAATCTATGAAGCCTACAAGTCTAGAAGTGACCAATTCCAAAAGTTCAAAGTCTAAAAGAATCAGTGCAAGTGATGAAAGAAAGACACATAATGATGACTTTATTCAAGTTTAGAAGAAAAGAAGATCCGCAAGATAGGGATACAATACTAGGTTCAATTATCATTTCTTTAGTTATCATTTTATTTGAAATTGTGTGCAGGTAAATTCCTAGTCTAAAATGAAAACAAAAGAGAATGAAAACAAGGAAAAACACAAACAACACATCAATGAATAGCCTAGTTGAACTTGAACAAAACAAAATACAAAGGGAAGTATGTTACCTTGTTCAAGTTGATGAATTTCTTGGCCCTATTGATTTTTTCGATTGTGTGCTCCTTCAGATGGAAAATAGCATGCAACTTAGCTCTAAATGATCATGAGTGGATGAGGAATGCAATGTTGAAAGTGGATATTTGGATAGATGCACAATGTGGATGCAAAATGGAGCTACAACAATGGAGGTTATGGCTTGGTTTGGATGCTTGTGAGTTAGAGTGCAAATTGTGTGCTTGATTGAATGATCCCAATGAGGGAAAAAATCCTCTAATTTTAGGGGAAATTCCTCTAAGAAATGAAGGGATGAGATGATGCCACCATGGACAAGATCAAGGGATAGGGTGAGTTGAGGACTCACAAGTCCTCACATTTTTCCATGTGTCCAGTCAGGTGTAAAAGAGGAGGTGAGGTGGAGGTACCTTATGGTACCTTGGGATTGGGACAAGATCTCCTCATAAAGGAGGTCCTTATCCCCATATGGGTGATGTGATGTTTGAGGAATTTAAAAAATTTCAAATATCCACATGGGGAAGAGGAGAGGAATTAAAACTTCCTAAAAGGACATGGAGACAATAAATGTGAATTTTAAATTCACATGGGGAAATGGGTTGCCTTCTCCAAAAGGAGAAAGCAATTAATGAAAGTTGACTTGGGGGGTATGCCATAAATGGCATAAGGATTAGGTTGACCTAATCGAGTAATTAGGGTTGTGCAAACAAGGGATTAAGATGATTAATGAAGGATTAAGGCAAGCGAAGAATTATGGAGGATGTGACACTAATCTTGATTAAGGGTGTGCACATCCTAATCAAAGATTAATTAAATTAATCTAGATTAGAGGGGGATTATGGAGGATGGGACAAGGAGAGAGAAAAAAAGTGAATTTAAAATTTATTTAAATTCATAATACCAAATGACTAAATTAAATAAATCAAAGTATTTATTTAATTTAGAGAAGAAAGGGGACAAAAGATAAAGTATTTAATTATTTAATTAAATACCTTAGGAACATTAGAAAAAAAGGAAATATTAATAAATTATTTAAATTAATATAGATGAGGGATGCAAGATAAAAGAATAAAGGGGATAATTTTGACCATATGGGGGTGGTCAAATTTGGATGTGTACATTTTTGTCCTCTTCAAAATACTATTAGAATAACAGTGTTTCAAAGAAAAATAAAATGCAGATGACTTGATAGAAAAAGGATTAGAAGGTGATACCCCAACATGGGAGAAGTTGTGTGGGCTATCAAATCATGAAAAATAAAGGGAGATGCCCCGGTCTCGCAAGGAAGTGGACAAGATGGAGGAACGAAGGAAAATGGTAGGGTATGCCCCCTGGAGACGGTAGATGGGGAAGAAAAAGGGGCCTCAGGTGACTTCTCAATATGAAGAAACAGAGGGTACCATGCAATAGGGTGCGAAAAACCATGAAGAATGGATTTTGAACAGAGGAAAACAAACAAACGGGGTGCAAATGGTGGCTTGTGAAAGAAAAGGGATTAAATGAATTAAAAAGGGGTTAAATAAAGGGCAAAAATACCCAAAAATTTAAAAAGTTTAAAATGGGAAGAAAAGTTATAAATAGTAATTTTAGAAATTACTATTCACCATTTGTACACTTGGTAGTTGACTCAGCAAGAGAGGGAGAGGAAGAATGATGAGGATGGTTGATGGGAGCGATGACGAGGGATTTGTAGATGATGGGATCATCCACCAAGGCGAGGACATGCACTAGTTCTACAATGAGCACGTGGTACCCCACCAGGTAAGATTCAAAACCCTTCTTTGTGATTTTTTATTAAGATTTTAAAGTTTTATGCATTTTAGAATGTGGGTTCCGGGGTATACTAGGAAATAGGGCCACGGTGGATGGGCGAATTTTCCCATCCATGGTAGCAACGATGAAAGAGGTGAATTCACCTCTTGCTGGGGAAAATTCGCCCAATAGGGAAATGGGGAATTTTTGAAAGAGGTGAATTTTCCCTCAGTAGGGGTGAATTCGCCGATGGAGAGAAAGGGGGAATTAAGAAAGATGCGATTTCGTGGGTGCCCCAAAACAAAGGGTGAACTCACCAAAAAAGGTGAATTTGCCAGGTAACGAAGGAAACAAAGGTGAAGTCACCTCAAAAAAGGTGACGTGGCTAGAGAAACAAAAAAGGCAAATTCACCCAATAAAAAAGAAAATTTGAGTAAGAAGAGGAAAAAAGGCGAGTTCGCCTGATAAAAAGGCGAAAGTGTTGAAGAAGAGAAAAAAGGTGAATTTGCTGACGAAAATAGAAAAGGAGAATTCACCTGATAAAAAGGAAAAAATGTCGATGAATAATGAAAAGGTGAATTCACCTAATAAAAAGTTGAGTTTGCTGACGAAAATGAAAAAGGAAAGTTCACTTGATAAAAAAGGCAAAATTGCCAATGACAAGGGAAAAGGTGAATTCGCTTGAGAAAAAGGAAAATTTTCAAATGAAAAGAGAAAAGATGAATTCTCCTGATAAAAAGGTGAATTTTCTAATGAAAAGGGAAAAGGAAAAATCACCTGACAAAAAAGGAAAGTTTGAGAAAAGCTAAAAAAAGGGGCGAATTGGACCAATACAGGGGAAAATTTTCTGAAAACCTGGGGTAGGGGAGGAAATGAGGAAAGGCTGACAAAATGTTCTATGTGGATGTGACGCGCAAGAGGCACTTGATGGTTCTAGAGGTGACGATCGGGGCGATGGATTCCCATGACCATGCGACACTGGCACGAACGGGCTTACTTCACATGTTGGGATATCCCAACATCAGAGCACATCGGGCACTACTGACGGCTTTGATGGACTGATGTAGCTTAGAGACATTGACTGTAAATCTCCTGATAGAGGAGATGATGGTGACCCTCGAGGATGTGTGTAGGATACTGTAGCTACCTATTGGAGGATTCTTGGTGAGTTGGACACAGAGCTAGGGGAGAGAGCAAGACAAGAGCCTATGGGCGATCTTTGGATGGGTAGATCTCCCTATCTAGGGGGAAGAGTTAGACTTAGATGGATTCTTGGGATTGGGGGTGCCTACACTGCCACTGTACCTCTACAGATTGATCAGCGGGATCTTATTACCAGACAAGAGTGGGCGGTTTTGTAGCCTCAAGATCATTGAGGTTGTTCAACACATTGTGGAGAGGAGGGAGGGAGAGTTCACATGGGGTTCATGCATGTTGTCTTAGTTATATCGGGACCTGCATGTGGTCTACTATAGGAAGACCCTTAGTGTTACACATGTGACACTGCTCCAGGTATGGGCCTAGGAGCACATTAGTGTGGCAAGGCCAGGGGTACTGACATTAGGGGCACAGGATCATACACTACCAATAGCATACTGGTATGGGACAGAGTATTGGTGGTGGTTGCACTACCTGGATGTTAGTGATTTAGAGGGATGTAGGAGGACATTGGATGACCTACAAGAGGATCAAATCATATGGAGACCATACCAAAGGCATTTTTTAGGTTGGAGATAGGATGAGAGGAGGCACAGGGGATACTTTTTCATAGTATGCTACTTGATCAACTGGGACCCACACATTGTTGAGCTTCATAGTTCAGACAGGGTGATGAGGCAGTTTGGTGTATAGCAGGATACCCCTCTAGGACCTCAGAGGTTTTGGAGGATTACCTAGGAGTGGCTATGGGGTGATTAGATCATAGGGGAGTTTGTGAGGTAGATGTGAGAGGACTTATAGCTAGTGCCATATCCTAGGAGAGGAGGGGAGGTGGATGCAAGGACGATAATGTGGTACTCTGCATGGTGGTCACGACACAAGCCATGGCGGATTACGACAGTGCACCCAATTGTAGGGGCACTAGGTTACAACTCAGAGGATGAGAGGAGATTGGGTGGACAAAGGAGAGTTAGGAGGAGAGTTTCTCAACAAAGGAGGGGTGAAGACAGACAGGATAAGGCAGAGGAGGAGATAGGAGACTAGCGGGTGAGAGGACAGGGAGAGGCGATGGAGTAGGATACCCCAGAGGTACATCCACTGGTGATAGTTCTATATGTACCTCCACCACCAGAAGATCCAACTATACTATTAACAGGGGCTCTAGCAAGGCTAAGGATCGTAGAGCATAGGCTTCGGGAGTCAGAGGCGGATAGGGACAGGTTATAGGCCAAGGTGGATAGACTGTAGAGAGAGGGGAAGAGGGACTATATGGCCCTAGCAAATGATGCAATACAATGGTTACTAGTGGCACTAGCAAAGAGGGACAGGTTGTAGGCCGAGGTGACTAGATTATAGGCAAAGGGACAGAGGGACTATGGAGAGTTGGTAGATCAGGTATCCATATAGTTGCATGAGGTGGAGAGAGAGAGAGGGAGGACTTGATGAGGCAGCTAGCAGAGCTATAGAGAGAGATGATCAAGCTAAGGAGGGAACAAGATGAGCTTTGGGATAGGGTCGAGTTTACAAAGCAAACAGTCAGGTAGGCAGGGTCAGTACTAGAGAGAGCAGAGGCAGTGATGGCACAGACGCAAACCATGCAAGATGAGAGGAATGTGGTAGAGGCATAGGTACATGCCTTGTAGAATGAGAGAGATGTGACAGAGGTATAGGTGTAGGTCTTGTAGGGTGAGAGGGATGCAGTGGTAGATCAGATGTCATGGATGCAGGCACAGATAGACCAACTAAGGATGGCACAAGATGCATGGGAGCAGGAGTGGAGATACCTAACTAGATTATGGGATAGGTATAGTATGGAGCGAGATGTGGCCAGGATACAGGTAGCAGAGAAGGATGAGTACATGAGATATTCCAGCTATTATATGGGGGATTACTTTAGAGAGGTTCCAAATCTATCACACCACATACCTCCATATATTCAAGCAATTCCATAGATGCTAGCACCACCATGGTCATTGGGGACACATACATGAGGGTACAACAGCTATCGAGAGACTCCCCCGCATAGAGGGCCAGTGTTAGATTCCCCACAGAGGTCAGATGGGGCCAACACAAGGTAGGGAGGACAGGATACAGGTTTTTGAAAGGTGTGGGGTGGATGTGCAAAACATAGGGATAGAGACCACAGATCCCACAATGCAAATCATATACAAATCATTTTGGTCATTGATGTAGTCTCTACATTTTATTCAGAACCCTATACTTGTATCTTATTTGATGATTATGGATGTATATGATGGAATTTATTATGGACCTTGTGATGGACATGATATTTTTGATATTTATATGATATGTGATAGCCCTTATCGACACTATGTGGTGTGTATGTGATGGATGTTTATTTTTGCACATGTGTATGCATGTGTTTTATTATGGATCATTATGATGATGATTATGATGATGCATGTGTTTATGATGATTTATATGTATACCTATGTGGATGACATGGATGAAATGATTTATGCCTAATGCTTTGTGATGCAGGATGTGATGAATGATTTATGATGTTATATGCTAGGGACATGAGCCTAATGATTTGCGATGCAGGTGGCGATGTATGCATGAAATAATCAGCAAATGTGATCTAGAAACATCCATCATCTCATAGCAGACGAACATTTGTGTTGTACACTATACAATCAATTTTCTTTTATTATGAATTGATGTAGTGTGATGCAATGTGATGTATGCAATGTATGTAATGAAATTGACTAATATGTTTAGAATAATGACTCTAAACAACCTAAAAATATAATGCAATAAATTGATAATGGAATGAACATAAGATGCTTAGAATAACCAATTAAGATTAATCTTAACAACTTAATATGAACATGATATGATAAATGCACATGTGATGAAGAGAAATGCAATGAACCTACCATGCTAGATGAGATGACATTTGTGCCATTTGTGATCAAATTGTACTTTAATATGATAGTGATCAAGACCAATGAATGATTGGACTCACCTGTGTCTATGATGGGCATGCTTTTCCTTGTAGTTATGTATCAATCTCAGTTTCTTTGCTCATTTTGCACGTCATAGACCAAGGATGTGATAATGAATAATGACCTAGGTACTATCGGCGTAATAAAATGAATGCCATCTACATGAATGATGGGATTAATATCTTAATTAAATTAGCACGGGCATGAGTGTAAATAAGGACTTGCATAGTGATGGAAGCTATGGGTAGACCTCCTTTATTTATGTATCATAATTGCTTTAGCTTATGGCAAGTAATTTCCCTATAATCATTACGAAAATAAGGGATGATGGGTGTGATACTGTACCTGTCAAGAACTATAGGAATCTTGAGAAGAAAAGGAGATGGGAGATGAATGTTTGCACAACCAAAATCACTAGTCATAGGTTAGGGACAAGATGGATGGAGGATGAATGCAATTACATGAGATGGAAAATGAAATGCAAGCCTAATGCTATTTGCCAATTTTTGGAGCACCGATTTTTTTCTATAGCATAAGACACAATATGCCAGGGCATGAGGAACCAAGGAAGATTAGTGTCTAATTCATGAAACAAACATAGCAGACAAGAATGCTATCCCAACACCCCAAATTCATGATGACTCTAGTCGGGCCAAGAATTGGGATAACCATAAGCACAAAGGATTCCCTGGCATAACATAAGACTACAATGATCTTGGTGGGTACTACGCAGGACAACCAGGCAAACAACAAAAAACAAAATATCAAGATATGCCCCTATGTTTACCAGTCAAAGCACACCATAATATGATGGATCATGGTGACCCTAACAAGGTATGATAGGAAGCTCAAATGATAAATAAAATGCCAAAAACATCACAAGAAAGCAACCAAATTTCAAATGTCCTTTGCCACAGGATCAAAAGGTAGATGGGATTGATGCGGTCTGATTTAGGAAGGATGCATCCTGTTAAGACCAAAGATGGAGACTAAACTAAATGATTGAAATTACTCAGGATACTCGAAACTGATTGAACCTCATGAAACTAGTGGATCTTGTTTGTTAAGAACCAACTAGATAAGGACATACTCAACGACATGACGTGAGACACAAGACACAAGATTGACACACCCTAAAGACCTAGGGGTATGGGGGCTAATTAAAGATTATCCTTGCCTACATGAAAGCACAGAGCCCTCGTATTTCAATAAAATACCATGGCTAAAAGCAGAAAGAGGACAATGGAAATGATGATGGATGACAAAGACTAGATGGAAAAAATCCCCAGGGGTGGATCAAATGATCGAACCTGCCTACGTTAAAGTGCAGGGGCAACGTAGTTCAAAAAAGACCAATGAAAAAAGACAAAACCAGAAAAACAAAGGATGATGACTGACATGACAGGATAGACGAAAGCCCCAAAGGGGAAGATCCACATCAGTTTGCAAACCATGTTATTCCAAATACTAAATCCTAACAAGGATATCTGTCGGGGTGGACTGTGGCCACATGAAGGTGTATGTAGTCAGATTCATTATTAATGATAGGACATGATGAGATCTAATGAGGATTGACATGATGAAGGACCCTAGGTGAAGGCGAGAGACCAAGTTACAACACAGACAATGACACAAGCTTAGATTGGGAGAAAAGATTAGGATTATAGATAGAAAATGAGGATTGTCCAATGCTCAACCAAAACATACCAAGCGGTGGATAAGCAGATTCAGATGAAAGGTCTGGATGAATAGGATGCTAGGATAGGATATGAGGATAAGATGTATGAAAGCATAATGTAAATAAGACACAAGGTAGATAATGATTAAGCCCTTTAAAAATGGCACCTGTTACCAGGTTTTCACCAAACGTACTTATCCAAGGTGCCACCAAGGGTGGTTTTCACCATAGGATGGATTATTTCTCTTTACTATTTTTGGATTTTTTGACTTTTTTGATTTTTTTGTATTTTTGACAATTTTTTACTTTTTTTGGTATTTTTCAGGATAGGATAACCCAACTAACTTAGGTATAAAACCTCTTTAGGTGCATGACATCGATAGGCTCCTCTAGGGGCTCCCCTTCAGGTGTAGCAAGCTTATATGCCCTAGATCCATATTTAGTTGTGACAACATAAGGACCTAGCCAATTTGCCTCAAACTTTCCTTTCTTGTCTCGATCTTACTGAGTACGTTGGTTCTCCTTGAGGACTAGATCACCAACATTGAACTGATGAGGATAGAATTTCTTGTTGTAGCTCCTCCTAAGACGATGCTAGTATGCTTGAAGATGATTCTAGGCCCAGACATGCTTTTCATCTAAGAGCTCCAATTGACTGAGCTATGCAACCTGAGCATCTTCATCACTTATGAGGTTCTTCAGAGATATTCTAAGTGATGGGATTTCAACTTCGATTGGAAAGATGGCATCGACACCATAGATGAGAGAATATGGAGTGGCACCAATGGGAGTGTGGATGGAAGTGTGGTATTCCCAAAGGGCGGGATGAAGATGGAGATGCCAATCTCAACCAATATTATTAAGCACCTTTTTAAGGATCTTGATCAAGGTTTTGTTAGTTGCCTCCACTTGACCATTACCTTGTGGATAATAGGGTGTGGACTAATGATGCTAAATGTGAAAGGTTCCACATAAGTGTTTCATAGCCTAGTTTTTGAATGGATTTCCATTGTTGGTGATGACGGTGGAAGGGATTCCATATCTGTAGAGAATATGGAAGATGATGAATTTGGATATCTGAGTACCCATAATTTGAGAGAGTGGAATTGCTTCCCCCACTTGGTGAAGTACTCAGTGGAGGTGATGATGAAAGTGTGGCCGTCAGAGGATGGAGGGTAGATCTTGTTAATCAATTCAAAACCCCACTGATAAAAGGGCCATGGTGCTATGATAGGTTGCAAATCTTGGGTAGGAGCATGTAGCAAATCTTCATATTGCTGACATGGTAGTTATTTCTTCATGAAATTGCAAGAGTCATGCTCCAATGTAGGCCAATAATATCCAGCTTTGAGAATCCTTTTATCTCAGGCCATGCCATTAGAATGGTGCCACATACGCCACTATGTACCTCAGATAATATAGTGTGAGCTTTTAGTTCGTTCAGACACCTAAGAAGAGTTTCATCATACCCACAACAATAAAGTGTATCTCCCACAATGGTATAGCGGGAGGTGCATTGGATGAAGGATTTACATTGATTTTGTGTAAGGTCAGGAGGTAAGATGTTATCATGGAGGTAGGTGTAAATGTCGTGATACTAGGGTGACTCAGGACCTACGATGTTGCACACCATCTCACTCTATGGGATATCATATGCGAGGATTAAAATTTGTTCGACAAGAATCTCACAGTCTATTCGATCTTTAGGCATATCAATCAAGGAACCAATTGTAGCCATTGCATCTGCTACCTTATTCTGAACTCTGGGGTTCTGCTCAAACTAGATGAAGGTGAATTATTTCTTAAAGTCATCCACCATGCATTTGTAAGGTAACAACTTGTCATCTTTCATCTGAAACTTGTCATTGACCTATTTGATAATCAATTGAGAATCACCAAAGTCTCATAAATGAGTGATGTTCCATTGGATGGCAATCCTAAGGCCAGTGATAAGAGCTTCATACTTTGCTATATTGTTTGTGCATAGGAAGGCTAACCTGAATGAATTCAGGATGTAGTCACCTTGTGGGGTGATGAGTAAGATACCTATACCAGCTCCATTATGTGTGTATGACTCATCAAAATAGAGCGTCCATGTAGCTACTTTTGTAACTGTGAGGACTTCTTCATCAGGAAATTTTATGACCAAGGGATAGGCATCCACCAAAGGAGCATCTACCAGTTGATCTGCTATTACTTTTCCCTTAATCACCTTATGGTCCACATACTCTATATCTAACTCACTCAGTAACATGACCCACTTAGTCATGCAGCTAGTTAAAGATGTTCTGGATAAAAAATACTTAAGCAGATCAACTTTTGATATTAGCTTCATAGGATGACTAAGCATATAATGGTGAAGCTTTTGTGAACTAAAGACTATGGCCAGACAAGATTTTTCCATTGGAGAATAGTTGAGTTCATAGCCCACTGATGTTCGAATGATGTAGTAGATTGTGCATTCTTAAGAAGACTCATCATGCTGAGCTAATAATGCCCCCAGTGCAACTGTAGTAGCTAAAATGTACAACAAAAGGGGTTTACCTAGAATAGGAGGCATCAAGATTGGTGGATGAGCCAAATACTCAATTTTTTTGAAGCTTAGCTAGCACTTTGGATCCCACTTGAAGGTGGTATCTTTTCGTAGGAGATGGGTAAACGATTGACACTTATCAGCTAGCTGAGCTATGAACCACCTGATGGACTGTAGCTTCCCTTGAAGACTTCTTAATTGCTTGAGATTATGTGGCGGGGACATTTCCATGATTGCTTTGAATTTCACCGAATCTACCTCTATACCCCTTCTGGAGATGATGAAGCCCAATAGCTTTCCTGATGTGACCCCAAACACACATTTCTTTGGATTCAGATGCAATTTGTAATGCTCTAACCGCTCAAATATTTTCTTCAGGATCATAGGGTGTTCTTCCCTAGTTTTGGACTTCCCCAATAGGTCATCAACATAATCTTCCATTATGATGTGAATAAGGTCATGGAAGATGACAGTCATGGCATGTTGATAAGTTGCCCCTGTATTCTTGAGTCTAAAGGGTATGACATTGTAGAAGAAATTTTGTGAAGGTAGTTTTATGCTGGTCTTTTGGTGTAATCTTGATTTGATTATAGCTGGAGAAACCATCCATGAGGGATAGCATCTCACATCTCATTGTTAAGTCAACCAACATGTCAATATTTAGCAAGGGGAATTCATCCTTAGGACAAGCTTTATTGAGATCCTAAATTTTTACAAATCATGATGTTTTCATTTGGCTTCATGACAAGCACTAAGTTGGATATCCAGTTGGAATAGTCGATAGGTCTTATGAACCCAACTTCTAATAGTTTCTCCAACTCTTTATTGACAAGCAAAACCACCTAAGGATGCATCTTTCTTAATTTTTGTTTCACAAGTTTAGCATCTGGATGAATGTCCAAATGGTGTATGACTAAAGCAGGATCCAAACCTGGCATATCTAAATAGGTTCATGCAAAATTGATGATTCCTTCTTTGAGCAGCTTAAGGGTGGTAGAATGTTCTTCCTCTGATAAGGACTTGGCGACATACGTGATTTTAGGATTTTCTTTGGTTTCTAAGTTTACTTCCTGTGTTTCTTCGATCAAAATGGAAGATTGTTCACACAATTGAGTGCCCACAAGGGGAAGATGAACATCCCCATCCTCTAGTGCCTTGTCGAGGTCTTCACTGTCAGATACACCCTTTATTTTTACTTTTGTTGAGTCAAGAATTGCCTTAGAGAGGTTTTCACTAGATGACCCTTTTTTATTTTGTTTCTTCTTATTTTTGTAGTTAGGGAATTCATCCTACCCCAATCCCATGAGGTGTACATAAGTATCCATAGATGGAAAGGTGTTGACAGGTGTGCTACCTCATAGATCCCAGTCAAAAAGCTCAGGATGGTGAAGGGAAAGGTTGATAGAAAAGATGGATAAGCAATCAAACATGGAAGAGAGATCCACATCATCATAAGCAAGTATGATGGACTCTTCCTCAGGTATGTATTCAAGGAGACCATTTTCCACACTAATGTTATTAGAAGTACTAATTGATGGCACATAACCTTTTGGCTTTGTGTCATAGCCTAAGCCTAAATGTTTTGGTTGCATAGGAGTGTCAACAGGTTGTCATCTTCCTTGCACTTCTATGACGAGGCCTCCCCCTTGATAGTTATAATTTTCAGCTAACTTAGAGGCATGCAAATACATCTCCTGGAAGTATTCTTTAAGGGGCAGGGAAGGTTCAGGCTCCTCGTGATATATCCCTTGACTGATGTCATCTTCTAGTGTATCTTGTCTTGTTTCAGGAGAGTGAAAAGTGTTGGATCCCACATTCTTAGAGCTCAAAGTGATTGTCTTCTCTTCTTGTTTTGGCATGGACTAAGAGGGTTGGCCATACATATGAGGTGAGGGTGGTAAGGTTGCCACATTTAAAGCTATGTGCATTTCATACTCACCACAACCATTGTCGATGATCTAGACCTTGGTGATTATGGAGTCAGATGTGGAAGATGGAATGGAGGTGTGATAGGTCGAATATAAGCGTTAGAAAATGAGCAGCAAACTAAAGAGTGCAAATAAACACCAAAACAACCTACACCTCAAGATTAGCCTAAGTTGGAATCAACACAAGATAAAAATAACAAATGGAACTTTATACCTTGTGTCGAATTGATCCTTTGGTTGGCCCTTCGATCTTTGATGTGTATGCTCCTTGGATGGCAAGTAGATGCAATATGTGAAGTGTGAGATGCAAGATAGTTGGACAAAATGGATGCAAATGGCGAAGTGTAGATTGAGAAACAAAACTGCAAGAGTTTGGCTAGCAAAATGATCTCTCCCCAAATGAGAGAAAAGAGGGGGTATTTATAGGAATTTTGAGAATTCCTAGAGGAGATGGATGGCCAAGATTGAGCCACCAATGATCAAGATGGAGGGCTAAGGTGAGTTGAGAATTCACAAGCCCTCACATCTTGACATGTGGCATGTGATATAGCCCTAAAAGGTGAAGTGGACATGAGGTGTAAGAGAAGGACATGACATGGAGGGGGGTACAAAGTACCTTGGGATTGGACAAGATCTCCTCATAAAGGAGGTCCTTGTCCCATGTGGGTGAGAGGACATGTGAGGAATTAAAAATTCCTCAAATATCCTTATGGGGAGAGGGGAAAGAATTTTAAATTCCAAAGGGTGCATTGGGGGATTAAAAGTGAATTAAAAATTCACATAGGGAAGGGAGATGCCTTGTCAAAAAAGAAAAGCACTTAATAGGGTTGACTCAATTAAGTGATTAGGATTGTGCAAGTACTTGATTAGACTGATTAATGAAGATTAGAAGAGAGTTAGATTCCACATGTGACTTGATGTGACAAGTCAAAGATCACATGGGGAAGAGAAAAAGGAATTTAATATTCCTTGGAAGGATAAAAGGAATTAAAAATTCCTTGAGAGGTTGATTAGGCTAGTTAGTGAAGGATTAGAAGATGGTTAGGTGGCTAAGAGAGATTAGAGGCCAACTTGCAAAAGTTGGAGGATGTGACACCTCCTAATCAAGGATTAGGCATGTGCACACCCTAATGATGAGATTAAAGAAGGATTAAGATTAGATAAAAATGATGGAGGATGTGACATGAGGAGGAATTAAATAAATGTGATATTTATTTAATTCATTTGATGAAAGGAGGGTTAAAGAGATAAGGTATTATTGATTAAATACCTTAGGGATTTGGAAGAATTAAAGATATTAATTAAATAATAGCAGTATTACTTAATTAACGAAAATAAGACGAAAGGGGATGAATTTGGATAAATTAAGTGTCCAAATTTAGATGTCTACATTTTGCCCCTCTTTGAGATGGTGTTACGAAGTAGCATCATTTCAAAGAATATTAAAACATAGAAGCTAGATGAAGATGGTTAGATTGGGAAAGATGCCCCAGTCATTCAAAGGAGTGACTAGGAAGGGAAAAAGAAAATGATGAAAATTAGGGATGAAGGATGCCCCCTCGAGAGGACATGCAAGTTCAAGAGAACATGGGTGGGCTCTCAAAATGGAGGAGATGATGCAAGGGGAGTTGAAAAAGATGATGCAATGTGATGGAAGATTGGGAGGGGAGTGTGATGAAAGATGAATGGATGGGGGGGATTTTGATAGACGAGAGGATGAAGAGGAAATGAAATCCAAATGCAATTTGCCATCGTCGGAGCACTATTTTTTGCTATAGCATAAGACACAAGATGCCAAGGTATGAAGAACCAAGGCGGATTAGTGTCTAATGCATAAAACAAACATAACAAACAAGAAGGCTATCCCAACACCCCAAAGTCATGGTGACCTTGGTCGGGCCAGGTATGGGATAACCACAAGCACACAAGGATGCCCCAGCGTAACACAAGACCTCAGAGATCTTGGTGGGTACTATGTGGGACAACCGATAAGACCGAAAAGATCAAGATACACCCCTATGTTGACAAGTCAAAGCACACCATGATATGATGGATCAAGGCGACGATGACAAGTGATGATAGGGAGCTCAAATGATAAACAAAAGCCAAAAGCATCAAAAGATCGCAATCAATTTCAAACGTCCTTTGCCATAGGATCAATCAAGGGGATGGATGTGATTGATGAGGCCTGTTAGGAAGGATGCATCCTGTTGAGACCGATGATGGATACTAAATTAAAAGATTGATATGACGTAGGATATTCAGAACCAATTGGATATGATGATACAAGTGAATCTCATTTGTTAAGAACCAGCTAGATGAGGGAATAGCTTGATGACATGACACAAAAGATACATGACACAAGATAGGAGACCTCGATGGATGATAAAGATGAGACAGACAAATAGGAAAAAGATATGAAGATTGATGATGGGTGATAAAGGATCAGATGGAAAAAGTAGAAAGATTGATGATAGGCGATAAAGGGAAAAAGTGGACAATGAAGATCGATGATGGAACCCCGGGGGCAGATCAAATGATCGACCTTGCCTATGTGAAAGTGCAGGGGCAATGTAGTTCAAAAAAGGTCAAAGACAAGTGATGGATGAAAGATGACGAGATAACCCTAGATAAGGGGATAAAATGATTGGACCGACATGATGGGACAAGATAGACTTGTTGGATTGGATTGGAGGATAGTGACTATACAAAGCTCAGGGATGGGATAGTTATCCAAATCCTCAAAGATGAAGTGGGCGGATGATAGGATGGATAGATGAATGATGAAAAAGGATAGGAGATTGAAAAGATGTGTAAAAGAAGCAGAAGTGATAAGATAGAGGACAATGGATTGTATGGGGAGTAGCCAATGACAAGGGATTAAGAGATGGGATGTGGATAGAGATAAATGGACAAGAAGATAATGATGGGGAGATGGAAGGGATGCTATGATGGATGGGTAGGGGGATAAGGATAGGGAGGTTAAAAGGATTGTGGGGAGTGATTAGAAGATAAGGATGGGGAGATGGAAGGGATGCTATGATGGAATGGATGATGTCTCCAAGGACTACATTACAAAGGAAGATAGATGCCCCCACTCTAGATATGTCATGTGCGAGGAGGAATGAAGGATGGAAGACAAGGATAGGAAAATAAAGGAGTGAGATGGATGAAGATAGGATGCATGGATAAGGATGGGAGATTGAGGGCGAATGATAGTTGGGATAGTGTGCGGGTGAGGGGAATGTATGCTAAGAGGTGTCCAAAGCATGCTTATATGTTTGCCCCATTGTTATCAAGATCACAAGGAGGATGGAAGGATTGGGATAAATGAGATATGCCAAACAGGATGTGTAAGCTCAATAGGGTGGAGGGGATGGATGAAAATGATGTATAGCAAGAAGATGGGTGCATAGCCTAAAGTGTAGCAGGAAGCATAGCGATGGAGGGAATGAATATCAAGAAGCTGCCCCCAAGTGCAGATAGGGATTTACGCATGATGCCTGTTTGCCAGGTTTTTATCATGGTACTTATCCAAGGCGCTTGTTTACCAAGTTTTCACCATTGGACGGATTATTTCTCTTTACTATTTTATTTTTTGATTTTTGATTTTTTTGATTTTTTGATTTTTTTGATTTTTTTGACTTTTCTGGATGTTTGGATAACATGTGGAAGGAGATGGATAAGGATAGCGAAGCGAATAAGTGGATTTAGAAGACATGCGATAAGGATATGGATGAAGGACTCAAGCATCAAGTTCTATATCAGGTATTAAGAGCTCAAGTTCAAACTGACTGTCGGATGTTGGTACAACCTTAGGATAAATGGATTATGCTAGAGGATGAATGAGAGGGATTTGATGGGGAAGATATGTGGGGTAATGGGTGGGATGTTGGAAAGTTTATGGATGGAATGATGGGGTGGATATGTGATGGGGAGATGTGTTTAGGACCAACATTGGCACATGTGGTGGTGGATAAAAGGATTAATGGATGGAGAATGCGGGGATAATGAAGGAGATGGAATAGTGAATGTCAGGACATAGGGACCCAAAACAGACTTAGGAGATGAAAGGGGGGTATGATTAGCTTTTGGATTAGCAACTTTGGATGTTCGTACAGATTTTTCATTTGATGGCATTGCATCTTTTTTCTTTGGGATCCACATGGTTTTGATTTTTGCTTTAGTGGGGCTTTTTGGTTGATGGGTTTAATTTGGATTGTGGATTTGATTTTTATTTTCTTCAACATGTCGTATAGAGGGGACATGGGGAGCTTTAGATTCATGTGGATGTTTGGATTTATGCATTTTTATGTTAGCATCCAAAGTGCATTTATTAGCAATGGGATGGGTGTGAGGGGATGGACGATGTGGAGCAATGGAGGTAGGAGTATGGGGATTACATGTAGATGGGGGATGTTTAGGTATGTGCCTTTGTTGATCCTGATTATGGGATATGCAAAAGGGATGTTTATGATGGATGACATGTATAGGTGTTGGATGGGTGAAAGGATGAGATGGAGGATGTGATCTTGGGATATACGGACCCAAGATGGATAGAGTAGATGAAGGATGGGAGATAGTGGATGGAGGGATGTAAGGACCCAAAATGCATGGAGCAAATGAAGGAGGAATATGGACGGTTGTTTTGAGGTGATACGATAGAGGAGGAGGGATGGTAGCATATGATTTGGTGGAGCGATGGGAAGAGCCGACATTTCTTTTGGAAAAGGCTCGTTGAGGACGTCTAGAGGTTGTACCAACGTGTTTAGATTGTGAGTCTTGGAGAATAGATCCAAGACCTTGCATGCAGATTTGTTCTTTGACTTGGATGGGCTCTAAAATACCTTGCTCGTGAAGGCCTAGACCTTTTCCTTGATAGTTCATGTTCTTGAGCATTCGATCCATGATAGGATTTTTTTTCGAAAACATGATGTGAGTCCATTATTAGGTGGGGATGATGGGTGGTATATACACTGTGTTTTCTTCTGCAAGGAGGCCACCATGGAAGAATGTGAGAGTACCAAGGGATATGCAAGCGGTGTGGGGATAGCATTTTTAGGTGATGATGGGATAGTAGCATTTGGATGGGTGGTATCTGGAGAGGGAGTAGGGCATATGATAGGATCTGATTTCGTGGTAGCAGGCTCATGCAATGGAGACAGAGATGGAGCGGTAGAATCTTGAATGTCAAGAGGATCATGGGATGGAATGGATGGGGGACTGTGATCTTGCGGTAGACTAGATGGGATGGTAGGATCTTGATATGGAGAAGGGGATATGATAGCATGCTTTGGATTAGACTCTTGACATGACTCATCTTGTGTGGAAGGCATGATAATGGAGTCATGGGGGGACTCTTCAAGTGGGGAAGATGGAAGGATGGAGGATTCAAAATATCCCTGGGAATGGATACTAGGAGTGGAAGAAGTGGATTGGATTTGGGTGTCTTCGATAGGTTCGACGGCTCTCAGAGTAGGGGGTGGGTGTTTAATGGAATTGGTAGATGTGATGGTAGGATATGGGGACTCAGTAGATTCAGAGGATGTGATGGTAGGAGATGGGGACTCAGTGGATTCAGAGAATGTGATGGTAGGAGATGGGGACTCAGTGGATTCAGAGAATGTAATGGTAGGAGATGGGGACTCAGTGGATTCAGAGGATGTGATGGTATTATCAATGATAGGTGCTGGATGGAGAAGGGTCTCGTCACTAATGACCATGGATGATGGGTTGGGATGGCATGGTTCCACGACTGCAATGTGTGGAGTGGGAGATGTCTTCTTTGTTATAAGTCCTTGGAGAAACTTGAATACGCTAGGCTGAGATGGCGAGGCGGGAGTGGATGAAGGTTTATGGATTAGTGGACTAGGATCAGATGGAAGATTAAGACTGGATGGAGGATTAAGGTAGGGATATGGGCATGGGGAGTTAGGATAGGATGACATGGACGGTGGATCGTTGGTAGAAGATATGGGCGTGTTGTAATAAAGGTATTGGAATGGTGGATTAGGATGGGAAGATGCAGGTGTTGGATTAATATAGGGAGATGCAGATGTTGGATTAGGGTAAGTTGATGGGTGTGTTTAACTAGGATAGGAAGGTGTGAATGTAGGATTAGGCTGAGCGGATTGGTATGGAAGATTAGGGTAGTGGGTACATGTGGATGAAGGATTGAGATAAGAGGATGTGGATGGGGGATCAAGATAGGGGTATTGTGACGACAAACTAGGATAAGGGGATGATGTAGATGAAGGATATGATGGATATGATGGACATCCCTTGTCAAAGGTAGCATAAGGAGTGTGATTAGGAATAGATGAAGACATGATGGGATAACTCGATGCGGTGATTGGATTTTGGAATGTGGGTGGAGAAAGCTTACTAGCAATGATAGTGTCAAGGGGATCTATGTCGTATACCTCTTGATCAACAAGACTTTCATTATCATCGTTGACATAATTAGGGTTTCCCTTGACCACTATTGATGGAGGATAAGAATTCATGATGATGAAAGGATAAAGATGATGGATAAAGATTTTGGATGGAAATGGACAAAAGCCCAAATCGGAATTTAGGACAAGCTCAGATCGGGATTGGATTAAAGCTTAGATTAAGATGATTGGATGATACGATGGGATTGATTTTGATGATCGGATTTGATTATCAAAGGATGATTACGACACCGAATCTGCCTCGAGATGGAAGTAGATTGATTGGGTCGAAGGTGATTGGATAGGGATGCGATTGGATTGGATTGGATTGGATTGGATTGGATTAGATAAGATCGATCGATGATTGATTGATAAGATCGACTAATGGATGATGAAAGAGACTACAAATCCCGTTAAGAGATTATCTTAGATGACTTAGGATGCTGATTGATCAGATTAAAGGATGAATGGATGATTGTGGCACCGAATCCACTTTGAGATTGAAAATGGATTGATTGGGCCGACGATGATGATTAACTTAGGATGGGTGACAATCCTAAAAGGATGTTAATGATGACGATTAGATCAGACACTTCGGTCAATTTGGATAATAACCCGAGATGAAGTCCAGGGGATTTGGATGGGGAAAGCGATGATTTGATTGGAGAAATGGATGATAGAAATGGATGAACAAATACTCAAAATGAGCAAACGGTTGATCGGGACAGATGAACGATTACTCGAAACGAGTAAACGAATGATCAGAAAGATAGAACGAGGGTTCAAAATGATGAAAGGGACTGTGAAATGTATGAATGTTTACTCGAAACGAGTAAACGGATGATCAGAATGACAAAACAAGAGTTCAGAATGATGAAAGGATGTGTTGAATGGATGAATGTTTACTCGGAACGAGTAAATGGATGATCAGAATGATAGAACCAGAGTTCTGAATGATGAAAGGATGTGTTGAATGGATGAATGTTTACTCGAAATGAGTAAACGGATGATCAGAATGATAGAACCAAAGTTCGAATGATGAAAGGATGTGTGAAATGTATGAATGTTTACTCGGAACAAGTAAACGAATGATCGAAATGACAGAACTAGAGTTTGGAATGATGAAAGGATGTGTTAAATGGATGAGAGTTTACTCGGAACGAGTAAACGGATGATCGGAATGACCGAACAAGAGTTCATAATGATGAAAGGATATGTTAATTGGATGAAAGTTTACTCGGAACGAGTAAACAGATGATCAGAATGATAGAACGAGAGTTCAGAATGATGAGAGGATGTGTTAAATGGATGAACATTTACTCGGAACGAGTAAAAGATGATCAGAATGATAGAACCAAAGTTCAGAATGATGAAAGGATGTGTTAAATGGATGAGAGTTTACTCGAACGAGTAAACGGAGAGAATGGTAGGGTATACCCCCGTCGAGGAGGCAGATGGTGAAGAAAAAGGTGCCCCAGCCAACTTCTCAAAAGTATGAAATGGTATATATCATCGGAAAGAGCACGAAAAAATGAGAAGAACTGCCTTTGAACGGAGTCAATCGGATAAACGGTGTGGAAATGGCGACCCTAGGAAGAAAGAGTAGAAGGACAGGTCCGCCACTCTGTAAGGACAGGTCCACCACCAGAGGGACAGGTTTGCCACCAGAGGGACAGGTCCGCCACTGGAAGGTCAGGTCCGCCATCGGAGGGACAGGTCCACCACCGGAGGGACAAGTCCGCCACTGGAGAAAAATTTGCTCAAAAGTATGAAGTGTTATATGTCATTGGAAAGAGCACGAAAAATTGAGAAGAATTGTTTTTGAACGGAGTCAATCGGATAAACGGTGTGGAAATGGCGGCCCCAGGAAGAAAGAGAAGAAGGATAGGTCTGCCACTCTGTAAGGACAGGTCCGCCAAAGCATAAGGACAGGTCCGCCAAAGCACAAGGATAGGTCTACCAAAGGATAAGTTTAAGCTCAATTTTTTGATGGATGGGTAAGGCAAAGAGCCCAAAATATAGCAAACATTGATAATGACTGGTTTTGCACGAGAAAGACAATTTAGACAGCACAACCCTAAGATTAGTAGAAACGGGTATGGCCAAAAAAGTTCTCTACTCTAGGATGAACATGGTTGCTAAGGAGTCCTTGATATACACCCGGTACGTGAGGCCCAAACCGTGAACACCAACCTGTTACAAGCGTGAGTCGGGAACATTAGTGAGATACTAAACGCTCAGACCAATTCTTCATGTCATCCCGACACTTCACCAATTACAACGTAGTTGGATTGAGGTACAACTTTCGCTCTCCCCCCTTTATATACCCTGCCGGTACACGTGGCTGGAATTGTCCCTTGGGGTGATGAAATCCCCAAGCAGGTCCCACTAAGAAAATGAAAAATGGGGTGACTCAAAGGACTTGGAAAGCTACGATTTCTCGTCACCCAGGATTTCCAAATGGTGCAAGGGGATTGGATACGTCAAATAGCCTTCCACAAACATGCCAAACAAGGTTTGTTGACCCCTTTAGTTAAACTATGTGCTTAATTTACCAAAGGACAATTGGTAAAAACTTGAAATTTCACCTTCGGGAGGTCAGGTCCACCAAAGCAGGACAGGTCCGCCACTCTATAAGGATAGGTCTGCCACTCTGTGAGGACAGGTCCACCACTCTGTGAGGATAGGTCCGCCACTCTGTGAGGACAGGTCCGCCACCGGAGAAAAAGGTGCCCCGTCCAACTTCTCAAAACTATCAATTGTTATATATCGTTGGAAAGAGCACGGAAAAATAAGAAGAACTACCTTTGAACGGAGTCAATCGGACAAACAGTGTGGAAATGGAAGCCCCGGGAAGAAAGAGCATAAGGTCAAATCCACCACTGCATAAGGACAGGTCCGCCACTCTGCAGGGAAAGCAAAAAATAGAAAACATGAAAGAAAAAGACCCGTTTGTGGGCCCCACCAGGCGTGCCAGAAATGTGATAGGTCAAATATATGCGTTAGAAAATGAGCAGCAAACTAAAGAGTGCAAATAAACACCAAAACAACCTACACCCCAAGATTAGCCTAAGTTGGAATCAACACAAGATAAAAGCAACAAATGGAACTTTATACCTTGTGTCGAATCGATCCTTTGGTTGGCCCTTCGATCTTTGATGTGTATGCTCCTTGGATGGCAAGTAGATGCAATATGTGAAGTGTGAGATGCAAGATAGTTGGACAAAATGGATGCAAATGGCTAAGTGTAGATTGAGAAACAAAACTGCAAGAGTTTGGCTAGCAAAATAATCTCTCCCCAAATGAGAGAAAAGAGGGGGTATTTATAGGAATTTTGAGAATTCCTAGAGGAGATGGATGGCCAATATTGAGCCACCAATGATCAAGATGGAGGGCTAAGGTGAGTTGAGAACTCACAAGCCCTCACATCTTGACATGTGGCATGTGATATAGCCCTAAAAGGTGAAGTGGACATGAGGTGTAAGAGAAGGACATGACATGGAGGGGGGTACAAAGTACCTTGGGATTGGACAAGATCTCCTCATAAAGGAGGTCCTTGTCCCATGTGGGTGAGAGGACATGTGAGGAATTAAAAATTCCTCAAATATCCTTATGGGGAGAGGGAAAGAATTTTAAATTCCAAAGGGTGCATTGGGGGATTAAAAGTGAATTAAAAATTCACATAGGGAAGGGAGATGCCTTGTCAAAAAAGAAAAGCACTTAATAGGGTTGACTCAATTAAGTGATTAGGATTGTGCAAGTACTTGATTAGACTGATTAATGAAGATTAGAAGAGAGTTAGATTCCACATGTGACTTGATGTGACAAGTCAAAGATCACATGGGGAAGAGAAAAAGGAATTTAATATTCCTTGGAAGGATAAAAGGAATTAAAAATTCCTTGAGAGGTTGATTAGGCTAGTTAGTGAAGGATTAGAAGATGGTTAGGTGGCTAAGAGAGATTAGAGGCCAACTTGCAAAAGTTGGAGGATGTGACACCTGCTAATCAATGATTAGGCATGTGCACATCCTAATGATGAGATTAGAAGAAGGATTAAGATTAGATAAAAATGATGGAGGATGTGACATGAGGAGGAATTAAATAAATGTGATATTTATTTAATTCATTTGATGAAAGGAGGATTAAAGAGATAAGGTATTATTGATTAAATACCTTAGGGATTTGGCAAAATTAAAGATATTAATTAAATAATAGCAGTATTACTTAATTAACGAAAATAAGACGAAAGGGGATGAATTTGGATAAATTAAGTGTCCAAATTTAGATGTCTATAGGAGGATGTGGTGGATAGTGTGTTGGAAGATGGGTGGGATGATGAGGCCTGAGGTGCCCCCACTTCCACTCCTGGATAGTAGTGATAATGAGGGGAGGAAGCTTCTAGTGCCCAACAATACTCAAATGGTTTCGAGTCAACATGTATCGTTAGTTCCATCCCATTAAATGGGAACTTAAGACACTGGTGGTAAGTGGATGGGATGGCTTGCATGGCATGGATCCATGGGCAGCCAAGAAGGAGGTTATACATGAGGTCTAGATCAAGGACATGGCAGGTAGTGTACTATACAACAAGACCAACCTGAGTTGGAAGACAAATAGTTCCCTCAGAGTCGCATTCTGCATTATCATATGCCTTGATGGTAATAACTTGATTGTTTAAGTCAGCATGGGTGTAGCCTACCTGCTTTATGAATTTTAATGTACAAAGATTTAGGGTGGAGCCATTATCTACCAAGACCCTTTTTACCTTGTGTTGGGCTATGAGGACCTCAATATGGAGTGGACGGTTGTGGTTTGAATCAATGCAAGGCATATCGTTTTGACTAAAGCCCAAATGATATGTGGTTGATAGGTGTCCTACCAAGGATTGGAATTGGGTAGGATCTATATCGTTGGGGACATGGGTGTCCTGCAAAGCTTTGGTTAAGATTTCTTGATGTACAGGAGAAGACTTAAGAAAATCCAAAATGGATATTTGGGTAGGATTCTTTCCTAGGTGCTCAAGAATATTATACTGGGAGCTTACAAGAGTTGGCTAGGTTGACATGGAAGCTCCGAGGACAGTGATACAAGTGTGGCGAGTCATGATAGCACACTATGGGTCTTTTCCTTTGACGTGTATCATAGAGACATGAGGGTCTACCTGATTAATGTACATGATGATGCCCTCATAGTTATAAGGAACATTCTTGTAACTGATGTTATTTGTGTTGTTGTTCGGATTTTTTTTGTTACTCGACTTGAGATTTGCATTTGACATACTAGCACCTTGGTTATGTTTTGGGAAGGCATTTTGATATATTTGAAGCTGAGCATTGGATGATGGGGCCTGATTAACATCCACTTGTATATCACCCTAATCTCTAAGATCTTGGATGTAGGTTTTTAATCCTTGACATTTGTTTGTGGAATGCCCTTTGATCTTGTGGAAGTCACAAAACTCATTTTCCTTGTACCAGACAGGCTTCAGCTTAGACTCATCAAAAGGTTTGGTCATAGGATATGTGACTAGGTAGCTTGCTTGAAGGAGTCTATTAAAGACGATGCTTAAGGATTCTCCTAATTGGGTGAATTGGTTTTTATTGTTCCCCTGATTATTTTGATTGGACTACTGAGGAGGACGAGGTGCCCCCTGTGGCACAGATATGGCATTAAGAATTGATTGTTGAGGAGGGACATATTGTGGCTTTTGGGAGGTATTAGCTACTTGGATATGCTTGGTGTTAGTGACACCATCATTGACTATGTTCTTGTTCTTATTAGAGTAGCATGAATTATCACTGGACAACCTTTCCTTATCAAGATTATAAATTTGAATTTATCCCTTCACAATAAGCACTCTCTCAATGATGGGACCTTTCTCTATTACCTCTACAAAGGTTTTGACACAATGAAGATTAATATTATGTGTCATATCTGGATGAGCGTTTTCTACAAAGAGTGTCACCATGTCCTTTTCACTAAGAGGAGACTTCATGTGACTAGCCAAAGCACACCACCTTTTGAGGTAGCTTGCAAAGGTTTCTCCCTCATGTTGTTTCTCTTTCAAAAGATTGAGGGTATCGATATCCTTCTCTAGATTGAAGGAGAATTGTGTGACAAATTTTTCTAAAAGATCTACAAAGGAAGAGATTGATCCCTTTGGAAGAGCCATGAACCAATCAAGAGACACCCCCATTAGACTCCTAGGGAATCATCGCAGGAGGTAGTTGTGATTGTGTACACTTCTTGACAATGGGAGTAGAACTCCTGAAGGTGGTTCTTCGGGTCCTTGGTTCCTTTATACTTATCAAATTTATGCATTTTGAAATTCTTCAAGAAAGGAACAAGTGAGATTGAAGGATCAAAGGGATAGGGACAAATTTCTTCAAACTTGAAAGACTTCTTAGATGTCCCGGCTTGCAAGTCTTTTAATGTGGCTTTGACCTCTTCCCACTCCTTATTAGCAGGTATTGATGAAGGGAGATTAGATGGATTAGATTGATTATAAGGAGCATATTGTTGGTAGGATGAAGATGGGGCTGAAGTGGTTTGATCATATGCTGGTGGAGGCGTATACGAAGGTGTTTTCTGATACTAATTGGTATAAGTGGGTTGTGGTTGTGGATTGACATAGGATTGATGATAGGATGACAAATTTTGGTAATATGAAGTGGAGGCACCTTGTTTATATGGCGGAGGCCTTTGATAATAGGAGGTGGAAGTCCCTTGTTGATATGATGGTTGCTGATATGATGGTTGTTGTTGGGAAGTGTAATATGAATTGGATTGATAATTATAAGTAGTGTATTGTTGGGAAGCATACAAAGGCTGTTGCAGATTTGGCTACGGATAGGAGACATTTTGCTATGGGTGTAGAGGGGTAACGTAAGGCAGTTTTTGTTGAGATTGTTGTGGATTCTGATATGCATAACCAAGGTTTGGATTGGATACAGTAGGTTGTGTGTAATAAGTGATTCACATATGGTACAAGTATTGAGCAACAATATTGGGGGTAATCTATTGGGATTACTGTTGTTGTGTGGGGATTTTTGTGTGCTGAGGATGTGGTTGATAGGATGATAAATGCATGTAAAGGGGTTAAGATGGGATTTGGGTTTTTTGAGGGATTGACAGTTGCTGGAAGGATGGGTTTTGTTGTCATACTTGCTGATGTGGGGGAGCTTGTGACTAATGAGGGGGTTGAAATGGATTACCCTACTGCTAATGCTAGAGTGGTTGTTGTTGTTGCGGGACTGGGATATTTTGTTGCAGAGGTTGTTGGTGAGGTGGTTGAGATAGTATTGCAGTATGTTGAGGCAGTTGTGACAAGGTTTGTTGTGGTGCTTGTTGTGGATTACCTTGCAGTGGCTGCGAAGACATGATGTTTCTCTGCGGTGGTTGTTGAGAGGTAAATGGAGGTGGTGGTAAGTTGGTTGTGGGTGTAGATCCCAGAGGTGGTGGTAATGTGGCAAAAGGATTTCCCCCAGTGTTAATTGGTGGTTGATCTGGTTGATTAGGTGAAAGAGGTGGTGCAAACAACATGGGAGTCGAGCCTTGCAAGACATTCAAAGGTGGCAGTGGAGGGAGATTCTATGGCATTCCATAAGCAAGGGGATCATTAGGATTAGGTGATGCTCCCATGACTGAAATTGGAACCCAAGGGACATTGGCAACTTGATAAAGCATGGCATTCCCAAACCTAGTTTGATACCAATTATCCATGGGTGGACCTTCGGGGATGTAAGAATTTCCCGGAACGTTTTGCGAATTCTGAGGTTCTTGCAATACCAGGGGCACATGCAATATGATATTGAAATATAGTGATAGATCAAACCCATCTAGTGGTTTGACTCCTTTCATGATCAGGGTGGCGATAATTTTATCCCTATGCTCATTAAGGAGGCGATCGGTCATTTGGAGATTGGTGGGATTATTGAGGTATTCATCAACTATAACCTCAGGCTAGATGACCATGCTCTCATCAATAAGAGGCAATGTGGTGTGAACCTCAATGTTGGATTGTCAGGAGCCACCATTGTTAGGATCCTGAGGAGTATTGATCTGAGAACCTTGGGCCTATTGGTCTGCCATAACTTTCTTTGCTTGCGATCGAGTAAGGGGCATGAAAATGCAAAATGACCAGATGAACTAAGATGAGGCTACACTCTAAGATGCAGTGAAGGGATGACCTAAGTGATGATTAAAGGATTGATTGGACTAGATGAAGAATCAATTGATTGGATGATTTGATAAAGGATGTGATTGAATTTGATTAGATAGATTGATAGGATGGAATGGTTGTTACGATTGGATGATTGACTAGATTGGATTGATAAAACTGATTCTAAACTAAGTTCAGAGGTTTGACTAGATGACGTAAGGTGCTAATTGATTGGATTGAACTATAAAAGGGATGAATATGACATTGAATCTACCTCAAGATGGAAGTAGATTGATTGGGTCAAAGATGATGACTGACCTAGGATGGATGACAATCCTAAGCAGATGTGAATGATGACAATCAGGATCAGGCACCTAAGCCAACTTGGATATAACCCTTTAAAACAGAGTCTAGGGGATTGGGATTAAGGAATAGATGGTGGATATGCAATCTAGAGATGTCCTAAGATGCACCTAAATAATTTAATTAATGGATTGATGAATTTTAGAAAATGCAGACGGACAAAAGTGACCATTATGAGTAGAAAAATAATGATAAAAGAATTTTGATCGTGGTAAAGGACTCAAAAAATGGCAGGCTTTCAAGGGTCGGAAGGATTCCCTCTCTGAAATTTGTATGGGAAACGGAGACACCTCTGTGTCAAGAAAATTCACCTCTGTAGGTCACAACTTCGCCTATCTAAAGGGATCAAAATCACCTATGTGTTGATCAAATTCACCTAAGTCTGGGATGACACAAGAAATAGGAAAATTTTCCAAGAAAATTCATGTATCTGACAGCAAGTTCACCCCAAAAGCTGACAGGATCACCCAAACTCTGAAAATTTTTCCTCTAGAGATAGCAGGGTCACCTAAAACTTGGGGAATGGGTTCACTAGCTTAGCAAACTCACCTAACGAGGTGAAAAAATTACCTAACAGGATGACAAGTTCGCCTATTTCTTGGACTGTATGGAAGGGAATAGAATCGCCTGAAAACAAGATCGCCTATTAGACAAACGAGTTCACCTAAATCTTGACTCGGAATGATGGAGAAGACTTGTATGTGAAGTGGGATCACCCTTGTGAAGATCAAATTCACCCAAGAAGTTGGAAATTTCACCTATCCCAAAAGAATGAGCGAATTCGACGGAAAAAGGGACGGATGGGAATACTCGGACTGAGAATGGGATTGCCCTTGTGGATAGCAAGTTTGCCCCAAAAGATGGAAAATTTTCCTATTCTATGAGAATGGGTGAATTCAACGAACAAAGACTGACACAGATTTACCTAAAGGATGGGTAGACTCACCTATTCCAGAGAACGAGTGAAAATGGGGTCGCCTAAAAAGTGACCCACAGGAAAATTCACCTCTAACAAAGACAATTTTCCCAAAGGGGTGACTTGGATTGAACTCGGACATAGAATTGCCCTTTTGCAAGGGAAAATTGCCTATCTATAGTGAAATTCACCTCTGTAAGGGGAAAATTTTCCCCTATAGGCAGGGGCTGACTATGGAAAAGGAAAACAAGCATGACAATCAACAGGCAGAAGAATAGACTGACTCAATTGAAAATAAAAGCACTGGTATCACATAATGAAGACATGCCATGTAGCACAATCCTAAAATTAGTGATAAGAGTTTACAAACTTGATGTAGGCCCACCTCCTTGAGCGGACAACTCAAGTTTAATACTCCATGATACCAGGGTGGTTCTCTGGATCACCCTTTCTCACAAAGGAAGATAGCTAGTGTTCTAGTGGAACAAGGTCATCAACAGATGCCACAAGCTCACCTTCACACTCTCACTTGAAGACTATTGTAGTCCACCATGAGAATTCCTATCTCAACCCAAGGGAGTACATGGTGAGTAACTTCAAGGTACGGTGTGCATCCCCTGCACTACACCAAGTTGTGGCTAAAACACAAGTCTCTATCTAGGCTATACAAGGCAACTTGTGTGTCCCTGATATATGCAAGGTACGTGGGGCACAACCATGAACACCATCCCATCACAAGCATGAGTTAGGAGCCCTAGTGAGGTACTAGAAACTTGGAACAAGTATGCACGTCTTATCTAGGTATCACCCTAGCTTTGACGCTTCGCTAAACACGACGTGACTGGATTGAGGTACAACTTTAGCTCTCCCCCCTTTATATACCCTTCCAATAACACGTGGTTGGGATCGTCCCCTAGGTGATGAAATCCTAGGTAGGTCCTACTAAGGGAAGAAGCTACTAGACATTTCAGTTGGTCCCCAGGATCGCACGTAGCATAAGGGGAGAGCTTCAACACACTAGCACCTCTTAGGTAGACTAGACTAGACTAGATTAAATTGTGATTTCTTGTCACCCAGGATCACCAAATAACACAAGGGGATTTGATACATCAATAGTTCACTCCCAAACATAGCAAATAAGATGTATTGACCCTTTAATTAAAGCTACATGTGCCTAGCTAGTATGGAAATCAACAGATAGACTACCTAAAGGGGTCTTTGACTAATCATCCTACAAAAAATGTGTTAGTAATTTAACACCACCAGTCTTGGACATACGAAGACAAGCTCCACAAATCATTAGGAAAAATAGGCACACTCACAAATAGACGAATTAGCGGGTTAGTACCTGAAACTAAAAGCAAATTGAAGTTGGAAACTGAAAATTAAAGTTTTGGGTTTACCTCAAATTCACCTATGTATGAGGCAAATTCACCTATTCTGGATGATCAAATTCACCTGTCTGTATAGATGGGCGAATTTGCTTTTGCCTCTCTGACTCGAGCACTCTCGCCTGTTTCTGGAGATCACTACAAATTTTCCCCTGCTTCGAGCAACTTCACCCCTAATGTCATATTTGCCCCTTTTCACAAAAAGGATGAATTTTCTTTCACCTTTGTTGAATGTGAATTTTCCTCTATAACTAGAAAATTCACCCCTAATGTCAAATTCGCCTTTTTTTTACTACAGATTTTCCTCTGTAAGGCGCAAATTCACCCATCAGGGCTGATTCGCCCTTGCGTGTAAAACTTGAACCTGCAAAATTCAAACAACAACAAATGTTAAAGTATAGACCCGTGACGTGGGTCCCATCGGGCATGCTAGAAATGTGTGCAGGTGAATTCCTAGTCTAAAATGCAAACAAGAAAAAACATAAACAACACCTCAACGATTAGCCTAGTTGAACTTGAACAAAATGAAATACAAAGGGAAGTATGTTACCTTGTCCAAGTTGATGAATTGGCCCTATTGATTCACTTGATTGTGTGCTCCTTTAGATGGAAAATAACATGCAACTTAGCTCTAAATGATCATGAGTGGATGAGGAATGCAATGATGAAAGTGGATATTTGGATAGATGCACAATGTGGATGCAAAATGGAGCTACAACAATGGAGGTTATGGATTGGTTTGGATGCTTGTGAGTTAGAGTGCAAATTGTGTGCTTGATTGAATCCCAATGAGGGAAAAAATCCTCTAATTTTAGGGGAAATGCCTCTAAGAAATGAAGGGTTGAGATGATTCCACCATGGACAAGATCAAGGGCTAGGGTGAGTTGAGGACTCACAAGTCCTCACATCTTGACATGTGTCCAATGAGGTGTAAAAGGGGAGGTGAGGTGGAGGTACCTTATGGTACCTTGGGATTGGGACAATATCTCATAAAGGAGGTCCTTGTCCCCATATGGGTGATGTGATGTTTGAGGAATATAAAATTCCTCAAATATCCACAAGGGGAAGATGAGAGGGATTAAAAATTCCTAACAGGACATGGAGATAATAAATGTGAATTTTAAATTCACATGGGGAAATGGGTTGCCTTCTTCAAAAGGAGAAAGCAATTAATGAAAGTTGACTTGGGGGTATTCCATAAATGGCATAAGGATTAGGTTAACCTAATCAAGTAATTAGGGTTGTGCAAACAAGGGATTAAGCTAATTAATGAAGGATTTAGGCAAGTGAAGAATTATGGAGGATGTGACACTAATCCTGATTAAGGGTGTGAACATCCTAATCAAATATTAATTAAATTAATCCATATTAGAGGGGGATTATGGAGGATGGGACAAGGAGAGAGGAAAAGAAAAGTGAATTTAAAATTGATTTAAATTCATAAGACCAAATGACTAAATTAAATAAATCAAATTATTTATTTAATTTAGAGAAGAAAGGGGACAAAAGATAAAGTATTTAATTATTTAATTAAATACCTTAGGAATATTAGAAAAAGAGGAAATATTAATAAATTATTTAATTAATATAGATGAGGGATGTGAGATAGAAAAATAAAGGGGATGAGTTTGACCATATGGGGGTGGTCAAATTCGGATGTCTATAGAAATAATTTAGGTCCTAAGGTCATGGACTGTAGAAAAGATTTAGTAAGAAGAAATATTTTTGTCAACAATAATGCATTTGCACCTCTGTAAACTTTTGATATCATTTGCTAAAAATACAACAATTTTGGACACATTGCTAAGAATTATAGAAGCAATTTTTTGAGTCCTCTACTAGAAACAAGGAAGAGATCAAAATTTTGAATCTATGAATCAGATAAAGTCTAGAAGAAGGTTTTAGAAGAGAAAAAGTTAGAGAAATTAATGATTGCTCAAACTGTGCTACATGCTTTGAAAGAGAAGAATATGTGGATTGTAGACAACAGGTGCTCAAGCCACATGACTGGAGATAAAAGTAAGTTCTTGAATTTCAAGAAATTTGAAGGAGATTTTATGAATCTTACAAATAATTTTGTTGTGAAAATTATTGGTAATGGTACTTTGAGTCTTGATGGTGGTAGGATAAAGACACGTGATGTTTTGTACGTTGAAGGACTAAAACATAATCTCTTAAGTGTGATTAAAAAGTTTGATAAAGGTTACAAGCTATCCTTTAGTGTTGAAGGATTTGAAATCAAGAAATCAAGTATTAGAGAACTGATTGAGGAAGGAAGAAGGACATATAGTGACATATATCATCTAAGTGGACTAAATGGATAGATCATAGAATAGTCTCACTGTGCAAAGATAAGAAAGTTGGATTTGGCACAAAAGGTTCAGACATATGAACTTTACTAATATTGTAGATATTAGCTTAGGAGGAATAGTTTGAGATATGCCAAATATTAAGAAACCTCAATCCACTAGCTACAAACCATGTCATAAACAAAAATAGACAAAAAGAAGTTTTCCTACTAAGGAGTATTCTACATCAAAACCATTGGATTTGGTTCATACATATCTATGCGAACCTATGAGGATAAAAATTCTACAATGAGATGGGTATTTTATGATTTTCATTGATGATTACACTAGGATGACTTAGATTACATTTCTAAAAAAGAAGTTAGAAGAATTTGAAAAGTTTAAGGCATTCAAGGCATTAGCAGAAAATAAAACCAAAAGAACAATCAAGGTTTTGAGATTAGATAGAGGTGGAGAATTCACTTCTGAAAAAGTATGACAAATTCTATGAAGAGCATGGGATCTAGAGGAATTTTTTTCTCCTAAGACACTGTAGCAAAATGGAGTTGTAGAAAGGAAGAATTGGATTGTACAGGAGATGTCAAGAATAATTTTATGTCAATAAAATACATGAGACATACTAGAGAGAAGTGGTTTAAACTACAATATATATTTTGAACAAAGTTTAGATCGGATGCAAGGCTAATAAAACATCGTATAAGTTATGGAGAGGAAGATTGGCTTCTATTAGACATATCAAGATTTTCGGAAGCAAATGCAACATCAAAAGAGATAAAGAAAATTTGGGTAATTTTGATTCTAGATCCAATGAAGGTATTTTCTTGGTTATTCTTTAAGAAGTAAAACATACAAATGTTACAACAAAATGTTGAAGAGGATTGTAGAAATTACATATGTGAGAGTTGATGAAATAATTCAATCTACTATTTCAGAAGTAGAAGATGATGAAGAACCAATCCATAACATCAGTGAAGAATCAAAATTTGTTGTAAGAACTCTAGCAAAGTATGTTCAGTAGAATCACTTTGAAGACCAAATTATAGGAGATAAAGATAGTGGAGTTTAGACCCAAAAAAGACTTGAGAGAGAAAATGAGAAAGTACACTTTGCATTACTATCAAAGATAGAGCCTAAGTCCTATAAAGAAGCAAGAAAAGAGAAAGTTCAGATAGAAGCTATGGAGAAAGAGTTGAATCAAATCAAGAAGAATGGAACTTGTTGGAACCAAGTGGGTTTTAAAAAAAAAGCTAAATGAAGAAGTTGAAATGATCTAGAACATGGCTAGATTTGTGTGTAATGGACCTATGCTTAGGTTGAAGGCATATATTTTGAAGAGACATTTTCTCCAATAGAAATACTGGAGACAATCATGATGTTTATAGCTCTTTCAACATTCAAGAACTTCAATGTATACTAGATGGATGTGAAGTCAACATTGTTGAATGGACAGCTAGAAGAGGATATCTACATTGAACAATTGAAAGGGTGTCAATGTTCTAATAATCCAAATTATGTTTGCAGGCTGAAGAAGGCTTTGTATGGACTCAAACAAGCTCCCAGAGCTTCGTATTCAAGGTTGGATGGATACTTGTAGTAGCAAGGGTTCTAGAGAGGAAGTGTAAATAGTAATTTGTACATACAAATAGAAGGTGATCAACTATTAATAGTTGTGGTACATGTATATGATATCATTTTTGGTGGCAACCGTGATGACATGTGCAAGGATTTTTAGAAGATAATGCAAAATGAGTTTGAAATATCTATGTTAGGTGAATTATCTTTCTTTCTTGGGTTGCAGATTGTATAATAAAAAAAAGGAATTTTCATTTCCCAAAATAAGTACATAAAGGAGATGTGAAGCAAGTTTAGGATGGAAGATTGCAAACTGGTAGGAACACCTATGGTTATAGGATGCAAGTTGAGTAAAGATGATGAAATTTGTAAGACCCCATCCTGTGTGGCCATATTAGTCATTGATGGTTCATGTCATGTATTCTTTATGTTGGACGATATGTGTTGGAGATTGTTGTTCCTATACATCAAGTTGCTTATATTTGGATTTTCTAACTAACTAATGAGTGGTTTTTGTGATTTCGTGTGATAGCTAGATGAGTTCTATCCCTGATCTACGTAAGTATGCAACTATCGAGATGTTTCATTGTTGCTAATATCATTACATATTAATGGATTTCATCATGTTAGGTGATTTTATATTATGAGTGTGAGTAAGTGGGATTATAAAGGTAATGATTGATATTCGATATTTAGTTGTGGTAGTATTCATTATAGGTTAAATAGATTATGGATACATGATAATATTTTGATTAACATGATCAACTATTACCTAGCTCTAAAATGAATTATGCAAGTAGGAAGAGTTAAATTATATGTTACTTATGTAGATTTAATTCCTTAGTTGATTATCATTATAAGGTTATTTTTCATATGCTATCTATTTCAAATACTGACACCTCCTTGTAGTTGAGTAAATAGGTTAAAATTGGCCACTATTGATGAAGGGGTCACATATCTATTTCCCTTATGTCATTCTTGGAAATTTCTAGTATTGTCAAGGATATGTATTCAACCTTGTTTTGTATGGGTCAAGTGCATGTAGGAGATGTTTCTTGTTAAACTCTTGAGTCACCTCTTTAAATGCCATTATTTATTTTAGGTATTATAATGTCTTTATGTGGTTTTAATTGTTTAAAAGGTGCCCTAGGTTATAGGTCTATATAATAGGGGTCTTTTTATTCTATAAAATCACCTAAATAAAGTTTAAAACCCACCCTAATTCCCCACTTATGAAAAGTGGCGAAAATCAGGTTGGTTGGGTGGTTGGGAAGTTATGTGGAGTTGGTTTTCTTTTTCCTCCTCTATATTCCTTCTTTGTGGAAGGAGAAGGGGATCCCTCTTTTGTCTTGGCTTCTCTCTTTTGGTTGGCTTCACTCTTTTGGCCTTGGATTCTCTCCTTTTGCTTGACTCTTGTTCTTGGGATGCTTTCACATTTTTGGGAGGACTCTTGGCGAAGAATGGATGAAGGAAGAGAGGAATTTGGAAGTCTTCTCCAACTTGGGAAGCAAATTTTGTGGTAGAAACTAAACCCTTTGTTGATCATTGTTTTGATGTATGAAAAGATGCTTTGGATGTTTTCTTATGGTTGGAAAAGTCACATGAAAATGGTTGTGAAACCTTTATGTCTTTTATTGTGAATTATGTTTGAGTTACTCTTGATATGAACACCCACTTTGGATAATTGGAACATAAGAACCCTTTTATGTGTTTTAGGTTAAGAAATGATAGGGGTGTATGAATGGTGGTAATGTGAAAAGTTTAGTAATGTGAGTTCTATGTGGCACATTTTTTTGTGAACCCTTTGTGTAAAGTGATTTGTGGAAGTGCTATGTGATCCCTTAGAGCTCAGGGGTGAATCGATTACCAATCCTATGGTTGGGAGGAGAGATTTTTGGCCATATCATCTTTTGTTGTCTTCTTCTTTTAGGTGCCTATACATGTTGAAGTTTGAATCATGGAAAACCTATCAAACTTAGGACACTAGAATTAGATATGAGTCTTGTGAATTGGGAAAAAAACTACAAGTTTTCAAGAGTAGAGTTTTGGGAAATGTAATTGTTAGGTATATGGTGGTTGGTTCAATTTGTAAATATGTTTATACTTTCAACTAGATGTGTGAAATTAAAGAAGACATTAGGTATGTCTCAATCCTTTGTTATAAATATACTAATGTTGGGTAAATATAGACTTTATAAGTATAATCATGGTAGTCATTGGTATAAATCTTTAAGGGAATAAAAGATTGAGTCTTGGGCATCAAACTTCAATCTTGTTGAGAGAACTTTAAATAAGGAATTGAATTCTTATTGGATCTAAATTAAGTATGCTCTTAACATTAAGGTTAATAAAAAAATGAATTGAAGGTCTTCACAAATCAAAGTGTCAAGGAAAATAAAAATAGTTTCTTCCTCCTTGAATTTCCTTTCTTAAATACAACTAGTTAGATTTTATATTTATTCTTTTGAAAAGAAATAAAGTTGTATAAATACATAATATGTAAATACATAAATCATACATATACATTATTTATACAAAAATACATAGAGATTAGATATAAATAGAAAAATAAATATACCTTATTACCATAGATATATTAATCTAAAAATAATTAAATTATTACTTGACAATGAAATTTTTTAAAAGTCTTTTTATACCTAAATTATCCCTTTAAAATAATTAATATATATGCTTACATTAATAAAAAAAGGAAAGAGAGAGAATGTAATAAGTATATTATATTAAAAGAAAAAAAAGAAAGAAAGAGAATGTAATAAGTAAATTATATTAAAAGTATACATATACTAGGGGAAACGTACTAGTAGCCGCTAGGGCTAACTTCGTGCATTCGAGTAGAGTGAAAATAGGTCCGATTTCAATTTTTTTTTTGGGCTTCTTCGTAATCGAGTTAGGACCTTAAAAAGAAAATTTTGGCTTCTGGGTATTTCAAACACGTCTTGTGGAAGTCGTAAAGCGAAAGGTGGTCAAAAAGGGGGTTTTTTTACCTCTGTCCCCTACATCTTCACTATATCGCCTATACCCATTCATTACAAATCCAAATAAAAAATAAAAAATTGCCTATTACCAATTATCATTTCACCTATTTCAAGTTACGTTTGTATGCAGGCCCCATCAAAATATCACGTGGGTCCGTTAGGAGGTGGTCCCTTTACCATCAACCTCATCACATTAAAATGTTCTCCACGTTCCCCATATTCCTTCATCAAACCATGCATATGATTTAACCACGCGTATGTGTTAACTTAACCGCGGGTAGCTGGGCAACTTTAATCCCTAAAGTCTTCATCTCCCACGGTTTCCTTCTAGAATGTTCGTCACTGCGACCACGGTTTTGGCTCAGCGACCACGATGATGACCTTCAGCTACAGGTAACATCTCCACCTCTCTTCACCTGCAAGATTGCTTGTTTAACAGTGGAATTTTGTTGGGTTTGATGGTGTTTGAGTGCATTTTGGCGTCTTTAAAAATCATTTTTGTGTATGGCATGAAGGGTTTGACTGTAATCATTTATATTTACATGTGACTGCCGATTGGTAGAAAAATGAACCCTTGTGAATTATTCTGTCTATGTCATTGACTTTTTGACTGCTATACCTTTTTTTGACATTATTCTATGAAGTAATCATATGTAATGTGATTTAAACAGGACATTGACGAAATTTTGACTAAGTATCATCATGAAATTTATTGGGTATATAATAAGATACTTAATCTTCAAAGATTTTTTCATTTAATCTTATATGGAGCTGCATAAAATGTCTCCACCTCTCTTCACCTACAAGATTGCTTGTTTAATAGTGAAATTTTGTTGGGTTCGACGGTGTTTGAGTGCATTTTGGCGTCTTTAAAAATCATTTCTGTGTATGGCATGAAGGGTTTGACTGTAATCATTTATATTTACATGTGACTGTCGATTGGTAGAAAAATGAACCCTCGTGAATTATTTTGTCTACGTCATCGACTTTTTGACTGCTATGCCTTTTTTGACATTATTCTATGAAGTAATCACATGTAATGTGATTTAAACAAGACATTGACAAAATTTTGACTAAGTATCATCATGAAATTTATTGGGTATATAATAAGATACTTAATCTTCAAAGATTTTTTCATTTAATCTTATATGGAGCTGCATAAAACGTCTCCGCCTCTCTTCACCTGCAAGATTGCTTGTTTAACAATGGAATTTTGTTGGGTTTGATAGTGTTTGAGTGCATTTTGGCATTTTTAAAACTCATTTCTCTGTATGCCATTAAGGGTTTGACATTAAGGGTTTGACTGTAATCATTTATATTTACATGTGACTGTCGACTAGTAGACAAGTGAACCCTCGTGAATTATTATATGAAATTTAAACATTTAATCAAAACCCACCACTGTAATTTATATGGAGCTACAGAAAATGTCTCCACCTCTCTTCACCTACAAGATTGTTTTTTCAACAATAGTTTTTTTGGGCGTCGTCAATGTTTGAGCGCTATGATTTCTGTTGACCTTATTCTAAAATCCCATCTGGAAGCTCTCGACTTTCCTCAGACTGCTCGGTTGTCCCTTCTCCAAACCGTTTTACTGTTTTATGGAGAGAAAAAGTCAATTTGTTTCACTTAGATGCAATACACAAATAATTTGCCCCAAAATTAAAGGAATATTCATTTGTATGTGGCACAAGCAGAGCCTTACAGTATTTCTCATTTACAATTCTGGAAATTAAAAATGATTATTCTCATAGTTCAAGCAAAAATTTGGAACACACTATTCCCTTCAAAACCCTAGTGTGGGTAATCCAAACCATCCAACTCCCATCATGATGCAGGAGATTTGCACTGAAACAGGGGTATGTCATGCCCACAGCTTCGATAAGTTAGAATAGAACATTAGTTAGTAGTTTAGAAATTTTGAAACGTGTCTCCCCTAAAAACGAGAGCAGTCACATTTAATAGTTATGGTATTGTTTTAAATAGAAGTGAAAAGCGTTTTAGTTTTATTTCAAGGAAGAAGGTATATTGCTGTATGGTATTTTGTTGATAAATCTATCACAATTATATGAACAAAACAGTTGACATTTTCCACACTGTCGATAAGTTGATTGATGAATGTTAAGCATCTAAAGGGATTGCTTATTCCAATTCAAAGTTCTTATATTTCCCAGGTTTCTCACTTGAATTGAGGCAGAGCATAACTCCATCATTATCGTTAGTTCCCATTCTCTCTCTCGGCATAAGGAGAGATTTCCATAAAATTGAATTCAAGGGATATGTAGCATGCAGTTGAGTATACAATTCTGAGTACAATGAGAAAATAACTATTATCTTCCTTGAGACCTTACACACATATTCAAATGAATCTCATATACTTAATGACCAAGCTATATACGGCCTATTGTACGATTCAATGAATCTCATATACTTGATGACCAAACTATATGTATCAGTTTGAAATAGTCATCTCATCTAGACAACCTACTGCTATCACCTAAAAGAAAGCAGCCTATTATAAGTGCCTCTTTCCACTAGAACATGATCTACGGTACATGCCCATTAGAAATGTTATGGACAAAACCTATCCCACATACCTCTTGGACACCAAAACTAAACCCACGTCCCTTGATTTGTTTATGTAAGGAATTGTCACATATTCATCCTATTCACATATTTTGTATTTTTATTTTGAGTTTCCAAATGATTTTACAAAAATTAATCTTATATACTAGCTCATGTACCCCCATATTCATCCTAATCTCATGTACCCAATCTTCGATTTACAGGAATAAATTTTGTAAACCTCCTCCATTTTTTCTTAAAAATATTAGAAAACAACACAAACCCATTTCGCTTACCATGATTCCACACAACCCCAATTTTGCTTACCATAATTCCACACATACCCATTTCACCTACAATTATTTCTTACGGACCCATTTCATAGAAAAAACAATTACCATAATATAACATAAGTACAAATCAAAGGAAACCCAAAAAACTTCAAACAATTGTTTTAGTTAACAACTAAATAGACTCTGTACACCCACTGAAACACAACCCTTCATATTCCAATCACGTCCAAAGTTCTTACTGGATAAAAAGATAGTCAGTAAACATAATCACTTACCAACAGTTCATTATTGTTGTTGGTAAATAAAGGATTTTGTTTTAGCTTATATCCAAGTATGAAATAAACATTCATTCTCCTCTAAGCTCAATGTAGTTGCATAAGGATTTTCCCCCATAGGTGCTTTCTCTTTATTCAATGCAGACTTTTTTTGTACCTTCCTTCCAAACCTTAGAATTATACAATCATGGCAACATGAATTACTATGTATATTACCAAACTCAATTTACAAAAAGACAAATACTGATCAAAACATATTCCCGATCAAAGTCTTCTTAAGGTTCTGGATAAAGTATGTTAACTGTTTTGAGTCTTCACATTGACAATAGCTTGTTATACGATCATCCATGATTCTATTTTGGTGATATTTTATAAGCATAATGAGAAAAAACATCCTTATGGCATACATGATGTATAATCTTATATGGATAATAAAGGTGAAAATGACATGGACCTTAACATATGTAATCTGATGGGTGGTATATATCTATATAAGACTATACATATGTAATCTGATATATATATATATATATATATATATATATATATATATATCTATATATATATATATATATCTATATATATATATATATCAGATTATATATTTATATATATATATGTATAATCTTATATGGATAATAATGGTGAAAATGAGGAAGAAAACCGCGGGAGATGAAGACTTTAGGGCTTAAAGCTGCCCATCAACCTGCGGTTAAGTTAACACGTACACGTGGTTTGATGAAGGCTTAAGGGGTACGTGGTTAACTCATATGCATGGTTTGATGAAGGAATATGGGGCACATGGAGAACATTTTAATGTGATGAGGTTGATGGTAAAGGGACCACCTCCTAACGGACCCACGTGATATTTTGATGGGGCCCGCATACAAACGTAACTTGAAATAGGTGAAATGATAATTGGTAATAGGCAATTTTTCATTCAACACACCATTGTTTGGTAGGAAAATACAAATGTGAAAGTCAATCACCACAATTCAATGCATTCAATATACACATTCTAATGATTTTATAAGAGGCAATTTCTAGTGTCATTTTCACTATGAATTTGCATATGCTTTCACAACATATCCTCTACAAAACTCAGGCATAGATGGTCACTGCAAAATGAAATGACAGATTGTTTCCCACAAAAAATTCAAATTTGAAACTCATCCACCACAATTCAATGCATTCAATTTACCCATTCAAATGATTTTTTAAGAGGGAATTCCCACGGTCATTTTCATTATGAATTCCCCCCTGCTTTCAATGAATATCCTCTGTAGACTTCAGAGTTTACTAAGGCAACTTCTGCACATTCCTCTTAAAAGGAAGCTTATTCATGTTGGTACACCCAAAATAAGTAAATTCATGTTTTTATTTATCAGTATACCGGATTTACATTTATGTTGTCTGTTTCATTGTTCAATATACTCTTTTATATTTATGAACTCAGTGTCTACATTATTTTCAGCGATACATTATTTTCCACTTATTTTATGAGTTTCAATAATTATATTACATATTTGTATATACATATACATATACATGTACATGTATATGCATATGTATGTATGAATGTATATGTATACATGTATATGTATATACATAGACATGTATATTTATATAGATATACATATATTTATTGAAAGTCATGGCATGAAGTATATGCACAATACACACTGTCAAATAAATTCGTGCAACGGTTGTCACTAGATATATGTATGTTTATATAGATGTACATGTATATGCATATAGATATACATGTATACACATACATATATATGTATATATATGTCCATTCTATTGCACTCTACCATATATGGTGCCATCATATGTAATACACACTATTATTTTCAGCTTCATACCAAGGATCAAAACATTGTGGATTTTAATGCTCCAATCAAAACTCTTATTGTTGTGCATGAAATATTGTAAGGATGATTTGATGTGGGAATGTTACGAGTACCGAGTACTACCCCCATCTATTACAATTATTTTGCAGGAAAGCGGGAGCGTGGAGAGGTGAATCAAGCATGTGGATTATCAACATACCAACAAAGTTGTGTTTGTTAACACAACAAACTGTATAGGGACATTTTGCTCTGAATGCTTCTTGATATGTTTACATTTTCTGGTATACACATGTTCATAAATAAATAATTTTCTTATTAGATGCTTATTTCATTCGAGGAATATATTTATTGGCATTGGTCTCTTAATGGCAGGAATGTGAGGACTTATCCGCAATCAACAGAAGACATTCAGCGTTAATGATAGGTAAAGTCTATGACTTTACTTTGGTAATGACCTAGTAATACTGAAAAATGTGTCTTTTTATATATATGGCTGAAAGTTAGATGAAATGAGCAATAGTATACAGTAATTATGAGATTAGTTAGTATTAGATTAATTATATGTCTGCATGTATATACATATATATATATATATACATACATATATATATATATATATTGATAGGTATATATGTACATACATATATATAGTTATGCATATATGTATGTACATATATAGCTATATATATATGTGTGTGTGTCTATGTGTATATATATAATTAATCTGATAATTAACATGTAGTTCCATTAATTTTTGATATTGCTAATTGATAAGAGTATATCATTGTCTTCATATGCCTTCATCAAACCATGCATATGGGTTTACATAACAAAGTTTTGTGATTATTTTTTATTGACAAAGACTGAAACATAGTGTAATTAGCGAGAACACAGAAAATAGAAGGCTGAAACCATCATCAAACATAGAAGGCATACAAATTTGAGGTTCCAATAACAAACAACAACATTAGGACATTTTATAATCATATCATAGTTATATTTTGAATCAAACTGCAATAATTGATTGGGTGGTGCGAGAGAAAAACATGGCTCGAACATACTTGAAACATAATTACATCAGCATTATCACATCTTATAATCATATCACAGTTATAACTTTAAGCAGATAAACAGATCTAATTTGCAAACCAGATCACCGAAATATACTTCTACATCGATCAAAAAACAAAATTGAATATGTACATAATCAACTATCCATATTTCTAGGAAAAGGTGGCAGCGTGATATATTCGCCAATAGCTGAGTCAGGTCCACTTGTAGGAGGTGATATTTGGTTAATACCTCCTTGAAGGCATGTTGCTATTTGAGCAAGTAATGCCTGGCTTGCATCAGCAGTCAATCCCATTTGTTGTGAGCCACTTCCAACCTGCATATTGTTGATGGCTGTAAAGGCTAGTGTCAAAATGCTCATCATATCAAGCAGGATAGGATGATGGGTGGGTATAGGATCCCCCACTGTTGACTTACGTTTTCTCTTCTCTGCTTGTTTTGCTTTCTTTTTTGCTTCCTTTTGTAGATGTTCAGCCTTGGCCTACTCTTGTCGAATGGCTTTCTCTTGCATTCTTATAATTTTCTGCTCATCTTCTATTGCTTTCCTTTCTTTCTTCTCAGCCCTTGCTGCTTCCTTTATAATTGCTTCTGCTTCACGGTCTGCCTTTCTCTGCAGCATCTGCTCCTTCTTATGTTGTTGCAACTCCTCTTGCCTTTTCTTCTCTACCTCTTGTTGGATGAACAATTCGATGAAGGTGTCAAATGTTAGTACTTGGGACCCCCTACTAAGGCGAAGCACTCCCAAACGACCTCTTCATGATGTTCCTTGCACCCTTTGCACTGGAAGTTTCAAGAATTTTTTGATTGGTCTTATTGTTTGCAATCCATCATGTGGGGTGCATGGCACAAACTCAGCTTCTTCCTCACTAATAGCATTGTCATCTTCACTTTGACCATCACTATGCTCTTGCCAATTCCTTGCATTAGTGAAGTAATGTATTACTTCAGCTGGATCAACGTGTGGTGGGGAAGGCATAGAGAGGCTGACTTCTTCCTCAGTTGGATTTATTTGCACTCCAAGGTTTGTGGCTACTTCATGCATCCATTCTGGTTGGCTAACTTGAGTTGGCAAACTCAGGCCTGTTGATGTAGTGGATGTATCTTCAGTGGAGGGTGCAATAATTGATTGAACTTCTGGTTGGAAATCTGCTAAAACTTATTGGATTTCTGGTTGAATGTGTGTTGTAGCTTCATCACCCCCATTGCATTATGCTGCAACATCACTTGCCACTTCCCTTGCATCATATTCCCTCATAAAACCATCTATTACATCCTCATTGTAACCAAGAAGATGCAAGCATGTCTCTGCTACCATAACATCGTCTTTAGTTTCCATTGTGACTGGTTCATCTTCAACAACATATCCCTCACTTGGGCCCATGTCGTTGTCAAGGGCTGACTGATTAAGAGGCCATATTCCTGTTCTGTGGAACCCACTAACAATGTTACTTGGTTTCAAGGCTTTTTCTGAAAGCTTGGCTTGCAAGACTTGCCAACTCTTCACGTCCAATATCAATATGTGGGTTTGCAGCCTGCCAAATAGTTCTTTCCTCTCTGAAATATGCCTTGAATGGAGCAAAAATGCTGACATCCAATGGCTGTAGCTTGTGACTGGTATGAGTAGGCAATGTTAGCAGGTTTATTCCTAATTTTTTTGATTTTTCAATCATCTTGAAAGCCATGTGGCTGCCATGACCGTCAAAAATGAGAAGGGCCCGATTTGTCAGTGAAACCCCACCAAGGATATTAGCTGCAAAATGGTCTAACCATTTGAGAAATAGTTCCTTTGTCATCCACGCATGTTCTTGGACTGCCATCAATGCCCCTACCTCGCAATTAAAGATATATTTCTGCATGTGCCTCTTTGATTTAAACAAGTAGAACTCGAGAATGCTTATCCCAGCTGCACTTACACAAGCCAGCATTGTGATCCACTCTCTACTTTTTGAAACCAAATGTGGTACACATTTTGTACCCAATTTGGCAATAACTCTCATGCCACAGTTCCTTCCAACTTGAATACCAGTCTCATCGCAGTTCCATATTTGACTTGCTCCATACTGGTTAAGTTTGATCAGGTTCTCGAGGTTGTCGTAGAATGCTTGCACGACATAAGAATGAACCATAATCGCTTCGTCACTGTCCACTCCTTTAGCAGTTCTGATTGTCAAATCTGGGTGCCTTCTTCGAAATCCTTCCCACCATGACCTCTCGGGGACCCCATTTGTGAAAGGATTGGGTCGATTTGCTGTTATTTGGGAAACAGTGGCTTGTAGTTGATTTACTTGCAGTCCATGGCCCAATCTTGCCATGTCCTTGCACCATTCGACAATTTCAGTCTCCTCCTCTTCAGTTAAAATTGTATGTGGACCCCTCCTCTTTGTGGTTGTTTGTCCTAATAGCCATGCCCTCAAACTACTAGGTGGCATACCCCACTTGATTGCTATTGCCTTGATTGACATGTTGTTTTCTTCAACACTCTTAATTGCTCCTTCCATATCAACATATGTCCACTGCCTAATGGGTACAGGTGAGGGCAGTTGCACAACAGGTTGAACATTTGGCTAAACAGGAAGTTCGACTTCTGTTGTGTTGGTGGCTTCATCTGTAGAGTCAGGAACATCTTGTGGGCTGGGATTTGCATGAACTTCTTCATTAGGCTGTGTTTCAACGAAGTGCACCCCACGAGTTACTTTAATTGCACATTTTCCTCTTCCTACAACCCTTGTATTCCTTCTAGCAGGTGCCATAATTTTCTAGTTAACCTGCACGGACAGTAAAAATTGAATAACTTGTTAGTGCAACAAAGAATAACATGAGATTAGTTCATAGAATAATGTCAACAGAAATCATAGCACTCAAACATTAACGACGCCCAAAAAAACTCACTGTTGAAAAAGCAATCTTGCAGGTGAAGAGAGGTGGAGACTTAGTAATCAAGATTTCTAGATAAAACTCTGTGCAATTTTTCTTCATCAACATTTCGGATCATACTCCATGATCCAAAACATTGATGAAGAAAAAATGCATAGAGTTTTATCCAGAAATCTTGATTACTAATGGTCATGGACTGTGGAAATAGAATGTTATTAAGAGGTGGAGACGTTTTCTGTAGCTCCATATAAGATTAAATGAAAAAATCTTTGAAGATTAAGTATCTTATTATATACCCAATAAATTTTATGATGATAATTGGTCAAAATTCCATCAATGTTCTGTTTAAATCACATTACATGTGATTACTTCATAGAATAATGTCAAAAAAAGGCATAGCAGTCAAAAATTCGATGCCATAGACAGAATAAGACAAAATAATTCACGACAGAATAAGACAGAATAAGACAGTCAAACCCTTCATGCCATACACATAAATGATTTTTAAAGATGTCAAAATGCAATCAAACACCATCGAACCGAACAAAAATCCACTATTGAACAAACAATCTTGCAGGTGAGAGAGGTGGATCAAATTTGTATTGGTCACTTGTAAACTCTACATGGCTTGATATGAGGAAACAATACATGGCATGACTATATATATATATATATATATGTATGTATGTATGTATGTATGTATGTATGTATGTATATATGTATGTATGTATGTCTATAGTCTGATAAGAATATGACAAAATAAGGCAGAATAATTCACGAGGGATCATTTTTCTACCAGTCGGCAGTCACATGTAAATAGAAATGATTACAGTCAAACCCTTCATGCCATACACAAAAATGATTTTTAAAGATGCCAAAATTCAATCAAACACCAGATTCTTACCAGATTTATATATATATATATATATATATCTATACAATCTGCTATGATGAAACCCTACACATTCTTATCAGATTATATATATATATATACAATCTGCTATGATGATACCGTACGCATTCTTATTAGATTATATATATATATATATAATATATATATATATACAATCTACTATGATGAAACCCTACACATTCTTATCAGATTAAATATATATTTATATATATATATACAATCTGCTATGATGAAACCCTAGCCATTATTAAAGACGGATTTAGAATATAACTGTGATATGATTAAAAAATGGGTAATGTTGATGTTATTATATTTGATGTATGGTATAATGCTGCTATTATAATCTTTGATTTATGATGAATGCAGGTGAAAAAAATGTAACTACGATATGATTAAATAATGGATAATGCTAAGTTGAACAACTGACTGAAAGCAAAATTATTGGTATGCTTGAAAATAATGTAAACACTGAGTACATAAATATAAATATAATGTAACTACAATATGATTAAATAATGCTAAGTTGAATAGCTGAGTGAAAGCAAAATTATTTGTATGCCTGAAATTAATGTAAACATTTAGTACATAAATATAAAAGATTATATTGAACAATGAAACAGACAACATAAATGTAAACATTAAGCCTGATAATAATGTAAACATTGAATATATTGAATAAATAAAATATTATGCCTGATAAATATAAAAAAGTATATTGAATAATGAAACAAACAACAAAAATGTAGAACAGTATGCCTGAAAAAAATGTAACCAGTGAGTACTTAAATAGAAAAGATTAACCATGAATATTGAAACAAACAACATAAATGTAAAACAAAGAGGCTGAAAATAATGTAAACACTGAGTACATAAATATAAAAGAGAATATTGAATAATGAAACAAACAACATAAATGTAAATCCAGTATACCGATAAGTAAAAACATGAATTTACTTATTCTGGGTGTACCGACCTGAATAAGCTCCCTTTTAAGAGGAATGTGCAGAAGTTGCCTTAGTAAGCTCTAAAGTCTGCAGAGGATATTTAGTGAAAGCAGGGGAGAATTCGTAATGAAAATGACCGTGAAAATTCCCTCTTAAAACTTCATTCGAATTGGTAAATTGAATGCATTGAATTGTGGTGGGTGAGTTTCAAATTTGAATTTTTTGTGGGAAACAATTTGTCATTTCATTTTGCAGTAGCCATCTATGCCTGGGTTTTGTCGTGGCCTTTAGGAAATCAATTTTATATTTGGTTTAATTGTAAAAATAGGTGGCTCTATTAAATTCAGTCAGATATATGAATTATACTATGTTTTTTGGTATATTAGGGAGCCTTACACCAGTAACTATTTATGCAGGTACCAGAAGTTGATGGAGTTAATGCATGAAGATGTCAAGGGATGTGTGGGTGATTGTGCAACTAATAGCTTATAAAGCTGTTCAATGTTTTGTATTATGTCAGAATGTGGACCATTAACTGTTTATAATGTTTTAAATTATGTGACATTGTGCACCATTAACTGTTTATGTATACATGTAAATACAATGCACTAGAAACTTTAAGCCACTTGCATGGAGTGGTTATTGTAAACATCAGTGTACCTTTTTTAATTCATAAATGACTTTATTTTGTGCAAGTTGACTTGTGTTGAAAACATAATTGTACCAATATATGTTTAAATTTGTTTTTTTTTGTTGGTTGGTTACATACTAAGTAGTGAACATATACTGGTGTAATATCTAATTTTTTATTGGCATAACTACAAAATTTTAATGACTAAAATGTAAATGGATATTGGGGGGACAGGTGAACGAGGAGTAAACGGAAATATGATCATGAACGGCAATCGAGGGTTTTCCCCTATAACTTAAAAAGGGAAGAGAATATATTCTACAATCTGTTATATAAGAAAATATAAAAGAAAAGGTTATTCGAATTGAATGCCTTTTAAGTTTTAAAAAGTAAGACATTTCTTTAAAAAAATTGTAATAATATTTACTTGGGGGGAATCGACCCCCTAGTCGAACCTCATATGGAGCCGATCATGGAGGAATCGGCCCCCTCTTTTGCAGTGCCGGAAACTATAGCGGAGCCTTCAAAGCTTAAACAGTGATTAATACATTCTGTAGCAGCCAATCAAAACTTAATCTTTTCAAGATTTGCTTTTATGTTTGTTGCTTGCATCTGTGAAGCTGCACATTTTTTACCAGAAATATCGGTTGAAGGTTTTTTTGGCACTCTCGGATTGGCGGTGCAGATATTGTCAAGGGCTCTACAGATATCACGAGGCAAGAGAGCACGTAGATATTGAGGTGTGGGGTTGTAAAAATAGGGTTGTTGCGGATAGTCAGAGGATAAGTTAGGACGTGGCATTTTTTTGGCACCAGATGTTTTTTTTACTAAGTTGTGGAGGTTTGAAGACAAGCGTTCTGCATGTGAACGGTATGTGGAAGAAAATAATGTACACAGATGTCCTTCTCAATGTCAAATGTGCAGTGTAGTATGGTTGCTTCCATTTTCTGCAAACACCCCATCAATTGTACACACCACCACCACGCTTAGCAGTATCATGCAAGGATCCTCTGTGTGGACCTGTGCAGGCAGTGAGTCATGATAAATATGACTGTAAGAGTTCTTCCCAACAGTGTGATTATGATATTAGTTATGCTGATCATGGGTTCTCATTGGGATTTCTCATTAGGGATAGTTTCACGGTAAAACTCACCAACAACACCATCGTCAGACCTAATTCTGTATTTGGGTAAGGCTTTCTCCTTATTTTTTTCTCCCATTTACAAACAGTGCCAAAACTTGAGACAAATCATAAACTAGAGAAGCTGATAACCTCACATACTATATTCTTAAGCATCCGACGGACTAAGATACATTAAATGCATAAGACACTAGCAATTTATAACTTCATGTGAATCTTAGCATAAATGTTGCACATGGCTACAAATTCCACATACCTGTTATCATAGAATATAGCCCCTCAATATTGAAAAATAAAACTGGTCTGTTGTCATAATTTGTGATGAACCTAAGCAAAAAATGCAATTTGAGGTAATGTGACATTTCTTCACCTACTTAGCTGTAAGAAAAGAAAAATTATGGAAAAGAATTTGAGGTTGTCAGTGACTTTATTTTTTCTTGTGACAGGTGTGGATATGACCAAGCTAGGTCTTTGAAACAGACACAAACTACAGATGGTGTTTTGGGTTTGGGTAGCGGTACAACAAGTCTCCCATCTCAATGGGAAAAACAAGGCCTCATCAATAATTTCATAGGTATCTGCATTGCTGGAGGAGGGAAGAAAGGGGGATACATGTTCTTTGTTGATGATCATTTTCCTACCTTGTCCATGACCTAGGTTCCTGTGCTCAGGCCACCCATGTAAGTTGGAACTAAAAACCTCTCTCTCTTTCTCTCTCATTTTTTGGAATTGAAAAGTCTGTTAGGATATTCTTTAGTTGATTCTTAAATATGAGCCTGAACACCAAAAGCTTCATCAAATTATTGGCACTGAATCTTTGTATTTCTAAAGTTCATTATCTATTACAAGGAGTATTTTTAGTTCAATAAGCATTCATGTAAAATAATCTCTCTGCCAATATTCTTTGACACTGTAGTTTATAAAATTTGTCTACCTTTGAATCCTTTGGCTTCACATTTTGTGACATCTTAGCTGTTCAAAACTAGGAATCAAATTGCGCTATCCATATCTGGAATTGTGGGCAAAACTGAATTTTTCAACTAAGTATTGTTTAGACTTTGGAATGTTTACAATATCTGGTTCCAATCTGACCAGTATTTAGAATGAGAGAAAACACTCACACAATGAGAAGGTTTTCTTCCTCGTCTGCACTTGCTATCCATTCATGAAATGTTAGTCTTAATATTTTTAAATTTTCCCTTGTTTCTACCAATCGTTTATCCAAATCAGATTTTCTCTTCTCCTAGTATCTGCCTACTCGATACATGAGCTACAAGAGAGAGCCCTCATTCACATCCTCATTTTTTAGATACCCATACGACATTTAACTTTCAGAAGTTTCAACTTTTACATATTCCCCAATTATAATTATAATAATTGGCATTCATTGAAGAATCTGGCTTTATACCTGCCAAATGCATTGGGTGGGGCATATCCCAACGACCAATTGTCAAAATTGGGTCAACTTGCTTGATATGGTAAATCCCAATGGACAAGTGTGGAAATTCGGTAAACTATCGAGTTCAACTAATGGTGTTGCATATCCCAATAGATGAGGTTGGATGCAATTTTGGGCTGCATTTCACCAAAGAGATACACCTTGGTTGTGACATCTAAGACAAAACTCACTGGCAAAGAGCATTTACCAACGAAAAAAATATGTCCACTAGTTGATTCTTTGCTACATAAGTCTTTTCTTTGTATTGACTCTGCTTTAGACATGGATGTTCTTTTTTTAGCCTGTCAAACTATTTTGTTCTGCATTTTAAAGGTCCAGCACTACATTTCCATATATTCCACCTATGAACTTCTATCTAACTAAAAGATGACACAATTATGTATGTTTAGTTTTCACATGACCTTCCTGGCTAGTTTATGTTACTCTCCTCTATATATCCTATATCTACAAACAATCTTCATGACCTCATTACCATTTCCAATGTCTACTTTGCAAATTTATTATATGCTTTTTAATGCTAGCCACTGTAACTATTTGTTCTATCTTTCTCTGCAACTAACGCAGTCATTGTAAAGTTTGAAGTTTCATCTTATAGTAAGTTTCCTGATATTACTATCCTCTACCAACTTAGAGGAACCCTATACAACTGTTTGTAAGATAGTTTTTTCACTTTTTCTGCCTTGCTTCATTTGAATTGAATTTGATGACCTGTTGTAACCTTTAGATTTCAAAAATTCCATTTCATAGTATTCTAATGATGTGCTTTAGGGTTTGGTAGGTTATGGGTTACCATTCCAACAGTATAAGCAACATCTAATCTTGTCCATACTGTTGACAACATCAGAATAGCATTCTGATATGGAGTGACTTCCATTTCAGCTCTCTCTTATGCATTTTGGTGGTACACATTGCCAAACAATTTGATGCTTGTATTTACAGGGGCTTCAATTGGTTCACATTTCTATATTGCAAAATTCTTTGGCATATCTATTAAGTATATTCATTATTTAAGTTGAATATCAAACATATTTGTTGCATTGTAGATATACAGTATACACCTAAGTAATACTAAATTGTGACATCTAAGACAAAGCTCACTGGAAAAGAGCATTTATCAACAAAAAGAATATGTCCACTAGTTGATTCTTCACTACATAAGTCTTTTCCTTGTATTGACTCTGTTTTAGACATGGATGGCCTTTTTTGAGCCATCTTGACAAGTCTTAAATGGAACATCCTGAGGCTACCTTAAGTCCTAATTATATGCTTTCATATTGCAAAGCAATGTAAGTGCTAATACCATCACTCAACTCATAGCATCATAACTTACCTTTATGGTTTTGCAGCCCTCCTCCTTTCTAAGATCCTAGGATTCCTTTAGAGACCCTGTCAGGCTTAACTTAAGCATGATGGACATATGACCATTTGTCACAAGATTTTTGAATTATTCTATTGCTTTCTGGTACTTTCCAATACTTGGGGACAATCTAAAACTTAGGTTATTGGTAAATTGATTTTTCTTTTTTGTACCTTTCTTTTTGATTGATTGCTTAAAAGGTTGAGATTGATTGCTTTTTAAATGCTAGAATATATTTCTGATTCCATCAATATGCACCAATGAGTGTTAGCCTCTCCATCACAAATAACCTTTATGTCATCCTACCATGGATTGCCCAACTCCAAAATGTGTGCATTTGTTTGCAGAGTTGCAAAACACTTTTTTTTTTACTATTTTTTGCTTCTAGTCCTCTGGCATTCCTCTATTTCTAATACAAAATATCGAAAGGGAAAATCCAAGGGGCTCTACTTCAATGTTGCTAATTTGATTTCAATTTGGTACTACAACTCTTGTGAAGTGTACCCTGATTTATAAATTGCTAATTTGCTTCGTGTATTCTTGCATTGATATTCAGATGTGGTGTACCTTTGTCGTCTCTATTATTCTTAAGCCTGGTCCTTGCCTTTAGTAGCTGTTTGATAGTAGAAACTGGCATGGCCTTGAAATTCAGAAGATTGGTTATATATGAGAACACATGAGCAAGTCTATCCAATCGTTCCCCACTCTGCACAAACAACAGAAATGTCAAAGAGTATACAATCACCTTATATAGATACAATGCTAAAGAAAGGTTGAAAGCATAGCAGCCATGCAGAGGATATGTTCTTCATTGAAGCAATTGCCTATTTAAATACGTAACAAAACAACTCCAAAATAGTGAGATCACATTCAAATGCAAATTCTAAACATAAGAATAGGGAAAATAGCCAATAAACATTCAGAACAAAAGCTTATGCACATTAATCCACTGATAACCCTACTCAAGGATGATAGTAATATGTTAGGATATGAAGTGGTTAAACTTTCTAATTATTTAATATACTACATGTTAGAATAGTTAAAATAATGGTCATAAATGCAAGTTGTATACACTGATGCTACAAAAGTACATTGATGTAGAGAATAAATGTACAATGCTAAAGCACAACATTATGCTCTAAAAGCTCATCGCAAGGGGTTCACCAATTAGCCTTGTAACTAATCATTAATTGACAATTAGTGCCCATCTATCTCAATTAAATGTATTTGTTAATTCTATCTTCTGATCTAATTTCTAAATGTATGGCAATATTGAAATATTCTCTCTGCATTTTCTAAGTGAATCTTCTATCCCATGTATGTTTGATTTTCTCATGTTATAGAGCACAAATAACATCATGCTCTAAACAAGTAATAGTAAGGGAGGGTTCACCTATTAGCCTTGCAGCCAGTCATTAATTGATAGTCGGTTGCCCATCTCTCTCAAAAATTGTATTCACTAATTTCAACTTCTGATATAATTTTTAAATGTACAACAAACTTCTCTCTGCATTTTCAACATGAATCTTTTTTTCCATCTATGTTTTATTTTCTTGTGTTATTAGACTTGTATGTGTCTGATCCACAAATGGATCAGAAATTGTGTTCCAAGTCACATTACAACTCCATGATGAAGAGGGTCACAATTTGAGGGGCACTTTTGATGAAGGAAGCAAGTGTATTGGGAAGAATTGGAGATGCTTTTGACTTCTGTGGGAAACCACAATTTCTATCAGGGGGAAACATCCAACGACTCATTCCAAGAAGCAACAGTGTCATCTCATGGCATGGAAATGGCTAGTAGCATTCCAAATAGTGTGCTTTTCCTCTTCCTTGCATCCTTGCAACTTCTGTGGAAGCTTATAAAAGCATCAATAATCATTGCAATTATGAAATAAGCAGTGGGGAGATGCAATCCCAAGCATCCAAGGGATCTGTAGGTTGAAAAATTTAGTCACATAGAGAACTAAGTAGGCAGTAGCAAAACAAAGAGGGAAATGTAAGAGTTAGTAATTAATCTTTGGAGAAAAACACTGAAAGTCCTTGATTCTTGTACTCCCAAGAAGCCTAAGATTGTAACTGGATTGGAGATGGTGAAAAAGAGGCCAACAGACCTCACTCCTGCTAGAGTTTTCTCCCAAGATTCAGGTTTCTCTATGGTAATCCTCGTCTCTCACTTTCTCTTGCTTTCTCTTGTTCCTTCACAATCAATTGTTTATTTGAATGCTACAGTATTTTGATCCTCTTTTAAATCTATAATTGACAAGCTACAGTATGGAATACCCATGTTTAAAATCAGATCAGATTAGTCAGGGCAGTTATGTCCATTCATGGAAAGTGGTGACTGATTTTGTTAATGGTTGAGGAATTATTTTCTTTTCTAAAAGATGTTGAAGCATGGGAAGAGATGTAGAACCTCTGGATGAAGAAGCTAGGTTCCTTAAGTTACAAATTGATGTAGAAAGCATAGAGTCAATGGAGATGTCGAAGAGCATCATGGAGGCTCTCATGGGGAAGTTGTGATCATTAGAAGATACCAAGAGAAAAAAGAAAGCCACCTTAAGGAAGAAGAAAAGTAATCCTATAGAGAAACATGTTTTACAATGACAACTCAGTTCAAGGCTCAAGCAAAGATTAAAATTCTACAATTTGAAGGGGAGATAAATGCAAAAATGTTTGATCCTTACTTGGCACAATTGTAGATAATTTTCAGTATGCATAATCTTAGTGTAGAACAAAAGATTTCCTTTGCTAGATTATGAATGGCAAAGCATTCTTTAACCTGGTTCAAAAATATTTTACACATTCCTTGGTTTTGGAAAAACAAGCTCCAATTAATTTGTTGGAACAAATAAAAAAATAATTAAAAAATAGCTTTACCCAATATGTCATAGAGAGGAAAATTCTATGGAGTAGCAATTTTTGAAATAGAAAGGACAGAGTGTACAGGAATACACCAAGTTTTGAAGAAAAGATGTCCAAATGGACAAGGATGTATAGGCTGAGGAGGTTTGATCAAGTTTTATCAGAGGTCTTCCTAGCAATCTTTGAAGGACCATATTGCTCTCCAAACCCCATCCAATAGAGAAGAAAACAGCAAAAAAATTTAGGCATATTTTAGGGGTTTGGAAGCAAAACGTTGCATTTGAATTGCCAGCACATTTCCCCAGGATGAAATTGTCCAGTCAAAGAGTAAGGGCACTTTTCACAAAGCTAGAAAAGTTAAAAAAGAAGGGACAATTTGTTTTTTAGCTGATGATACTCAGGACTCAAACACGTGCACCCATCTAAAGTTAAAGAACATCTGAGTTCGAACAATGACTCCCAAGAAAGCTTTTTGAGCTCCACCACATATCACACAAAAATTATGCTAGTACTTATTGCCAAGGATGCAACCTAGGGTGCAAAGGTGCCTCCTACCAATTAAATTTCCCCTTAATTCATTTATGTCCTAGGCTACTTAGGGTTTATTGCATTTTGGAGCTACATCCCATATGGGCAATGTCTCATACTTGTGCTAAATCCAAATCCAAAGTACAAATCTTTGGCTTGCTCCTCACTCCCCAAGACATCCTCATCAGCATCCTACCTTCTAATAGTATCTAGGGCAATGGATGAGGATATATCTCATCCTGCTAATAATAGACATCCACTTTCTTTGATTTCATTAATCTCCTCCCTTCCTTTGGGGTCATGTTAGCCAAACCAAACTCAATTTTCTTTTGGAAGCTTTAAGCAATGTCTTCATCAAAATTTTCCACCCCTTTTCCTTCAGTCGCTATGTATATGCATTTGTTTTTACTTTCCCCAACATCATTCTGAATTCACCTGACTTAATAAATTTGTCATCTAAAAGTAATTTCCAAATACCAAAAATACAAAGTTGGAAATCCCTCTAGAGGGTTATTTGAAAATCAGTGTAAGAATGCCTAAACTTTAACATCATGCAAATTTCATTCCTTAAACTTTATTATAACAAGGTGACTAGGGCCAAGACACAATACCTCAAACTATCTATTGTTCAATATTTTATGAATTCTTCACTAATTGAACATACTGCCTAACCTTCACATATGACTAGAATGGCAATGTCTATTTAGGGATACTTTACGGAATCAAAATTGGACCCTACAATGTCATTGGAGGTAATTGGAATTTTATATGGTATATGTGGTATTTACTTCTTCTAGGTTGTGTTTTATGAAGCTTTTATTCCTTGTTCAGAAACTTTAGGCATTCATGTGCCAAATGCCACTAAGGCTTTTATCTTGAGCATTAAAGCAGTCTTTTTAGTAGTTATCTTAATGTTAAATTTGGTTTTGCAGACATATCTATGCAGGGTTATCTTGTGGTTCATGACAATGGCAACAACCGGATTGGCTGGACTCGCACAGATTGCATGAAGTTACCCAAGTTCTGAATCTTCTCCATTTCCTGATTATAACTCTGTAGTTTACAGAATGAAGTGTATTCTTTTATGTTTTAGGTGATTTTGTCATAGAAGGTTTTGAGTGAACCGAGTGTGGTCAATTATAGTTTTTGTTTTGTAATAAACCATTTATCAATTCATTTCAACAAATTTGGAAGTCATCATTGCCTCTAATATTTTGTAAACTTGCAGTACTCATCCTCCATGCTTAAAATATATTATATCTTCTTCCTTTTATGTCCTGGTATACCCTTTGATAAAGACATTACAGGTAAAACATGCATTACTACTGTTACAATTGTGTTTGAGAATGCTCACATCCCATGGCAGTATGTAGATTATTTTGGAGTGTTTGAGTACATTGTCGAACTTTGACACAATTTTTCCCTTTAGTTTTTGTTTACCCAAATAACTCCAACTCAGGTAACCTGAAATGCAAAAACAACTTATTTTTGTGTAGCAATAAAAAAAGTCTTCGAGTTTGTACAGGAATAGGAACCCAAAGAAAACAATTTATTGACTTTTCTTCTATTTTCTTTGTTGTTCTAAAAGTAATTAGAATAAGATCTAACAACTTTTCACCAAGTAAAATCCATTGCTCCTTATCCCATATTTATTCTTGTGGGCTAAACTTACATTTATAAGCCACCAGCAACATCAAATCATTCTTCAAACCAGAAGATTGTGGCCGGTGTCTTGACACAAATATTAGCATCTAACAAGGCTTTCAGGTTCTTTCTAGAAGTGTGGATTGCAATTTTGAACACTCTTTTCAATCCAGATACAGGTTAAGGTCCTTTCTACACAGTAACAATGTCTCTGAGACCATGTTGAATGTGAGAAAATAATTTTACTGATGTATATGTTGCGATGAACAAGTAAGCTTACCATGTACTCATAACTGAGACATCCAAATAGATGAGAAAGAACAAACTTGAAAATATGTAAGGAAATCCAAGATCCAATAGAGAGCAAGTTAGACACATTTGAGACAGCCTCAATTAGCTGAGCAAGAATGACATTTTTTGCTCTGCAAAGAACTTTATTATTGTGTTAGTGAAGGTTTTTTCTTCTTAGATATTGTCAATATGGCACAACTCCAGTGAAATACATGATCTATAGAATCCAATGATATACAGAACAATGTGTTATTTGCGATGGCGGAGGTTGCTTCTCTTGTAGAGGAGGCTGTCTCTAGTCCTTTGCAGCGTACCCCTAGTACTATGCAACAACCTACCCTTAGAACTATGCAAAGGACTGATTCTAAAGAATAGATTTTTAAATATGGCAAGAACACAATATGTGAACAATCAATGCATACACAAAAATCATGAGCAAAACCGTTCTTGCACACCTTAGCAGGAACTTCGCTGCTTTGCAGCTCTTGTTTTTTTGGAGGGCTAAATAAAATCAAATAATCATGATATTAAATAAGACTTAAATCTACCATAAATTTTGTATAGTAAGGACTGAAAAATAAGTAAGGATTTAATCTACCTTTTGTTATCTAAGCATGGTAATTTCAGATGTATGTGTGTTTTGAATTTATGTCTGCATACAAAAACTTTCGGAAATCCTCTGTGAATTTCAGTTCTCTGATTTTTTTTGTAATCTGCAACTTCAAAAGGGAAATCAGGTAAAAATGAAATTGAATAAGCATAAAAATCTGAAGAAGAGACCAATTGACAAGCAATTGGAATTTGCAACAATGGAATGAGATAAATATTAAATTGAGGGGCAAGTAGTTATCAGTTGGTTGGGGTTTAGCAAAATAACATTTTCTTAACTTGAATTAGTGAGTGTAAATAATTAAAATTATTATTCAAGTTAAAGAATAATTGCAATACTTTCTTTAAATCATTTTAAGTTTTTAGAGGTGTATATAAGTTATTAAACCAACAATCAATAAGTTGTTTAAGAACACATCAAGCTATTTGGGGTGTGAAATAAACATTTAATAGGCAACAAAGTATTTAGTTATGTGTAGCAATTTAGACTTAATGAAATGTAGTAGAAGTATGATTTGTTAAGTTGGAGTAAAAAATAAATAAATTTTGAAATTAAGAACTTATGTTAAAACATCAATTAAGTTTAAAATCAATGTAGAAATAGCTATGGTTTTCCAATTAGTGAAAAATGTGGATTTTTACTAGTACTTTTTGCAATTACTTGACTTCTTCTTCTACATGTCTAGCCACTCATTAATGAGGCATTTAATTGTTGTATAAAGTAACTTTATAACTGATTGAATAGGGAAAATACTATTAGTGTCAAGAATAGGGAGATAGTATTGATCCCTTTATGGTCTTGAACCATGATGTTAGAGTAGTTTTTATCCATTCCATTCAAAAAAATTATCTTATGAATGTTTTCTATTTTTTCTTGGTAAGGGGTTTAATTGTCTAAGACTTAATGTCTCCCTCATAAATGGGAAGTACATTAGGATAATCCTAAACTATTATACTACAATAATGGATTCATCAAGTACCAGATCAAGTTATTTTAAAATCCATTCATTTCCCTACTAATAACTTAAATCCTCTTGTGTAGTGTCAATACTCATTGATACGTATTTAATTCTTAGGGATTGTGTTTGATAAAAAACCATGGTCTAGATTGGTAATAAGCATGATTTTCCTTCATTATCAATTCAATATATTCTTTTATATAAATTTGGCCAAGTTAGTTAAAATGAAATTTGTGAGAGTCTAAACTTGAATAATAATGTTATTAGATGATCTAAGTTTTGAATTTAATTAATTAAATTTCTTTTTCTTAAATATTATTCCTGAAATTTAGTGTTAAGATGTCCATTTTGTGTGTAGAGACCGATTGTTACAAGTATGAAAACCTTTGTCTTTTATTAAGTAAGTGTCTACAATAAAGAGTAATAGATACCCTTCTCTTAGCGTGTAACGCCCCCGTCACAGAATCCCAGAGGACAACACGCAACATGACTTAAAAATGAAACAATTTTTTTTAAAGAAATACACAATAGATTGCATAACATAAGATAACATGTAATCTAATATGAAGTCCTCTAAGGTCCCATGACTATGCTACTAACATATCTATCAACCAAGCTAACAAGGATCATTTCATTAACTACAATGATTACAAGAGTTAACTAACAAACCGAGTTCATTTTAAATCATCACATTATAAGATCCTACATTAATCACTTCCATAACAAGTCATCAAATAAATAACATTCAAGATCATTTATAAATGTCCAACATATGCAAGATACATCATTAACATTTTCCAATACAAGAGTACAACACTATTTGTTACAACATTACAAGGTTTACAACAATGCTTCCCTAAGATCAATTGGGAAGAATATACATCTGAAGTACAATATGAGATACATTGATATACAACCCAATACAATTACATAAAAGATAATCCACTTGACTAATACAGGTACTGTAGTCAACAACATCATGAGCAGTCGCCACACACACAAACAAGCAACAAGGAAACCCAATGGAGAAAAAAGCACCAACCTCTCGACCATGTGGAACCCTAAGGTCCATTCCCCATGCTAGGAGATAACACAAGGTCCCACAACAATCAAACAGTCAAGAAGACAAAAATATAACATAAACAAGACTAAACATGGCTCCAACATGACTTTGCAACAACATTAACATCACATAGACACATACATCACTTCCAGAGGCATACACACAACAGAAGGGGATAACATAACTGGGGAATGCTAGACTGCAAAGGGAAGAGTGTCATCACATGGTCCGGCATGGGTTACCCTAACAGTCTCTCACTAGATGTCGGCCCCCACCTATGGTTACCCTGGCAGTCTCACACTAGACGCCGGTTCCATAGGGTGACACATGCAGAACCAACATTCCTTTTGTGAGGACAAGGAAGTTTATCTTTCCAACCAGGTCTTCTCAACCCATCCTTAGCCTAAACGAGCACTATAGGCATGGGTGAGGCATCCAATATCTTGATTAATGTGAGAACTACCCATTCCCCCTAATTAATTATTTAGGTTATCACTGGATTAAGAAACTCTCCAATGGGTTGCCTTGGACACCACTTTGGGTTCTGACCCCCATTAAGAGCCACTCTCCCTACTTGCAACTAGTAAACCCTACACAATCAAGCAAGGAATATACCATCTTGCACACTAAACATACTCATATGACTCCAAACACCATGCAAGGCATATACCCTCTTGCACGTATAACATAATCATAAGAATCAATGCAACACATAACATTGTCAAACTTCATCCAAAGTGAGACCATCAAAGAACCATACATACAAAGATTACTCTCTCCAAATCCTCTGGAAGTCAACTTAACCACTTTGCACAAATGACTACCACAATTAAACAATAACCAAAATCACTCCAAAATCCAAAAAATCAAACACAAGATCCAAATAAGCAAATGACCTTTACATCCATGAAAGACATTATTTCACATTACATATTACCCATTACTTAACCACTTGTTTCATCTAACAATTATGCTAAATCACTAATTACCAATGAATATATAACTCAACTATTGGATAATTGTGAAAGTAATCAGCATTCATGATCTAACCAAAGACAATCTAATTTGCTTATATAACAAAATCTAATCACAAATCCTTCTTTTAAACTAACTATACGTAAATCAGCTTTTTCCTATTTAATTTCTCGATTTACTTTATTAACTTAATCAGTTAATTCACATAGATAATAATATGTTTATACTAAAACCATAATATATTTATACTCATGCATATATATACATACTTATATAAATATGTATATATATTTAAACAAAATGCAGTTTTCTTTATAAAAGATTATAATACAACCATATCTAGACATATATAACATATATACATAAATATATATACATATATATATATATATATATATATATATATATATATATATATATATTTATAATTCGAAAACCAACATAATACTTTTAACTCAAATTCAAAAACTATTGAATATTGTTTATGTAGTGGGAACAATAAATAAATTTCATTAATCTTATAGATGGCAAGCAAGATATTGAATACCAAATACCGATCTTAAAATATATATAGCAAAGTAAAACAAAACACAAGGTAACAATTTCCACATATGCTATGTTTAGCAAATACCAACAGAATGTGCAACCATCACATACCACATATAGCCATTCATCAAACATCAAACAAGGAGCATATAATCGAATCCAATCCAATGTATTTTCATTGAATGGAAACAAAGTATTAAGAGTCGAATGCCAAAGATAGAGTGTAGGGAGTAAAATTGCATGTCATAGTTTTAGCATTACAAGGCATCAAAACAACCCTAAGGCACAAGCAAGGAAGCAAAATCGTAGATTAAGGAAAGGACTCGGCATCGAACATATGGGATGAACAAGAAAAAGGGATGATCGCATAACAATCGAAATACTATATATATATATATATATATATATATATATATATATATCTATATATCATTTTCCTCATACAAGGCAATCAAATTAAATCTGAAATTTCCAATACTAATGTGCAAAGTCGATAGTGTATTCATCCAAATACAGAGAATCGACCAAAAATGTGGGGATTGAACAGGGCGAAATAAATGCCATACACAGGTGAATTCGCTTGACTAGCATTCAATATGAATGGCGCATGTAAAGAGCTCACAACCTACAGTTTCCACAAAACAAGAAGCAGTCCCTACATCATAGCTCAGGAGGCAAGTTCGCATGGAAAGGAGTGGGAAATGCAATCGGCCCAAATAAAATTTTGCTTCTATGAAAACATACATACAGGGTATGCTTAAGCAAATATAGAATGGGGTTGAGATGCTTGCAAAAATTACATCACATGCAAAGTGATAGGCTACAAAATGTGCACAAAATGTTTACAAACAAGGGGTTTCAAAGATTTCTTAGACAATGCATTGCTAATTGCTCAAATCAGAAATTAACAAGTAAATGTTCTAGTTTCCAAACAACATAAACATTCAACATTCCTTTTCTAAACAAAATTAGAATTGAGAAAATAAAACAATGGAACCTGGTTTAAATTGATTAGCATAGCTGAAGATTCGATGCCAAGCTTCGATTCCCCAGGTTGTAGCTCGAGTCTCTCCAAAAACCCCAAACAATCTCTGTAGAATCCTAATTCAAAACCTCCAAAATCAGATGAAATTCTCCAAACAAGAAAATATTCATGGGAAGCAAGCAAGACAGTTTCAAGATTTAATTCCCATCCCATTTTCTTTTACAAAAATAACCAATTTATTAACTGCTCTTGAGTACACGTTGATGCATGCAAACTTTCTTTTATTTAATTATTTTATTTTATGTCTATTGTTCACTACCATTATTTATATATTTATTTTATATTTATTCAACTAAACATATTCTAGTTTTTTTGCACTTAATAATCACCTTTAATATTTTATATTTATTACCTTCAACTTTACCTTGTAATTTTATTTTATCATACTACAATTATTTATAAACATTTATTTTTTAATTATCAAAACTACCATTTTTAACTTTAATAACTTTATTTTAATGTGACAATAAATCAGAAACACTTATCAAACAAATTTAAATCAAATGGATTAAACGCCAAACAATACCTGACCACACAGCAAGGTCGAAAAGCAAGCCACAATGACATAGACACAACAAACCTACATACGGACAACACTGACAGGGTGTGAAAATTGGATACTCATCCTCTTCAAGGATGATGGTTGAAATAGGGGGCCAAGTGTTACCTCCATTCAACAATTCCATTGGGTTTAAGGCACACTCAGACCTATCAATTCAAGTGGAGTCGATGCTTGATACCTACAACCTACAACAAACAAAACGGTCGAGCATATACATAATCATACAATCAGTCACACTGTGAAAGGAAAATCACAACATCATAGGGCACTCACAAGTGAGTGATGTGACACTGTTCCCATTCACCAAAACACATCAAACACATAACCACATCAATGCATATAACAACCAAGGTAAAATCAATCACAAAATAATCGTACGATAATCATAATAAGATTAATCCACATAACCAATTAATTCCATATACTAGTCATAACATAAGCATAAAACATTAGTAATAGAAGTATTATCAAACTATCATCGAAGTAGTGAGTCCAACATCAAAAAAATTACCATAATGTCTCAATCCAAAACAAAACAACTATCAGTCTAATAGTGAACAAAATGAGGGGTACTACATAGTTTTGTCCCACTGGGTTTTCCTGCTCTACCTCATATTGCATTTGTAAATGGGTACCTGATCAGGCCTAGTTGTCGGGACCCATCTTTGCTTTCATGCATCTTATTCTAGTGTTTTAGCTTCTTCCTAAGTTCATCTTAAGGGGGGGTGTTAGAGTAATAAGTTATTATGCTTAATTAATTAAATCATATTGATTAATTAATTAAGTCACTTATTCCTCTTTGTTACTTAAGTTAAACTTAGGCACATTAATAATTAATTAATTATTAATTATTAAGTGTGCACACTAGGGTTTCATTTAGGGATTCCCTTTTAGCGTTTCTTGATCTCCTTCATAAGGATTGATCTCTTTTGTAATTATTGATTCTCTTAATGCATTTTTACACTTTGAGGTTTATAGAACATCTTCTTGGTTCTTCATATCTTTTGCATGTGACAGGTATCCATCTTGCATGCAGGTGATCTTGGTTTTCTAACATGGTATCAGAGCTCCAGACTTGCAGTTGCCTATTCATGATATGAAGATATGGCCTCTCTATGAGTTTCAAGTGCAAGGGTTTCCATAGGCATCTTTTCTGGAAGATTTGAGGGTAGCCATTTTTTCGGGACACTATGGGCTCAAACGGACGTCGTCATCACGTTTGCAGCATCCCAAAACCCTAGAAATGCCTATCAAATTGTCCATTTTGGTGTAGTTGATCTGGGAGGCAAAAAAAATTTGTTTGGGGGGTCGTACGGCCTCCCCAGCATGCAGTTCGAGGCACGTTTTTTTGAAAATTTTCAAAAAAAATATTTAAAAATTGATTTTTTTTAAAATTGTGCGCCGCCCGCACAGAAGCCAGGTGGCCACCAGGAATAGCGGCCATTGGGCGGCGCCCCAGTGCACTGCCACAGCTCCGGTTAGCCCCTGCGGGCACCCAGCGCGAAGGCGGGGTCGTATGGGGGACGGGGCGCTATGCGCCCAGCCCCGCCAGCCCGCCCAACCCCGTCTACAGCAGTAGCGGTTCTATGGAGAACCAGGGGCTCCACCCCAGCCACCAACCTGCAAGCCCCTGGTCGCGCACAGGACCAGGGGCCGAATTTTTTTTAGCCCTTGGGGCCCCTGCAGCCCTCATTGGGCCTTTTGGAGCACTGTTCACGAAATTGGGTGTAGTTTTTGTGTACGATCTCTATTTTTTGCAAACAAGATACTGTTGGAAAGATGATTTCGATGCCGATCCAGTGGTACTGGTGTTTTTACTAGATCCTTCTCCAGATTTGTTTTGCAGGCCTTTGAACTCAGATCTTGTGGTTTTCACTCCGAAGGGCATATCTTTTGACTCGGTGCTCCGTTTTTCATCATTCTTGTGGCGTTGGAAAGCTGATTCAGTCCTCTACACAGATCTGAGGTCTATTTTATTTTTCTGTTTTTTCATTTTTAGTATGCTCTCCTTTTACAATCGTCGAGTTATTGTAATAAATGAACTATGATAAAGTTCCATTCAGGGGGTTTTCTTGCATAATAAATATGATTATAGTGTAGTTTTCACTTTGATCTCTATCTCCATATTGTTTTGATGGCAACTCGCATGAGTTTATCTGGTCTCTTAGTTTCTTTTGGCCATATCTTTGCTTAGCTAGACACATTGTTGATTCACATCCGATTCACACTTTAGATTGAGAGCCTATGGTTAATGATCCACATTGGATCCATCTCAGTTTGAGGGCCATGTTTTTATGGTTAATGTTCCAGAGTCTGTATGGTACTCCTTCCCATGGAAGAGTTTTAGTCACAGTTTTGCATAGGCATCAAGTTACATGGCTTCCAGATTATGTCATCATCACATCTCCTATTGCTTCACAGATTCCAGGGTTGTTCCAGTTTGTGAGTTTTTGAGTGTTCCGTGGCATTGGGTCTGTTGTCACATTATCATGATTCCGGTTTTGGTTTTAGTTGTAGACAGAAGTATCTTTCCTTGCTTGTCAGATTGCGGTTCCAGTGTTACTCCATAGTGATCTTCCAGTGCTTCTTGTAGTAGTCATCTCATTGTAGGGGGGTTTTGTCCCACTAGGTTTTCCTTCTCTACCTCATATTGCATTTGTAAATGGGTACCTGATCAGGCCTAGTTTCTGGGACCCATCTTTGCTTTCATGCATCTTATTCTAGTGTTTTAGCTTCTTCCTAAGTTCATCTTAAAGGGGGGTGTTAGAGTAATAAGTTATTATGCTTAATTAATTAAATCATATTGATTAATTAATTAAGTCACTTATTCCTCTTTGTTACTTAAGTTAAACTTAGGCACATTAATAATTAATTAATTATTAATTATTAAGTGTGCACACTAGGGTTTCATTTAGGGCTTCCCTTTTAGGGTTTCTTGATCTCCTTCATAAGGATTGATCTCTTTTGTAATTATTGATTCTCTTAATGCATTTTTACACTTTGAGGTTTACAGAACATCTTCTTGGTTCTTCATATCTTTTGCATGTGACAGGTATCCATCTTGCATGTAGGTGATCTTGGTTTTCTAACACATAGCGATATTATTGTTGTGATTTCTAATCACAATAATATCATTGTTGGTGAAGTGTATAGACAATGTGAAGGATCTTAATGCTAGTGTTTTGAGTAATGTCATTATTGAGCTTTTAGTGTCAAATATATTAGTAGTTAAGTGATTTTTGATTTCAAGAATTACCCTTGGCCATATTATTAGAAATAATAGTAAATACTCTTGTGATTCCATGAAGAATGATGCTAATCTTGTTGGAGGTAAATTTAGAATTGATAATATTAGAGAATTATATGCATCTAACAAATTAAAGGTGAAATTGGTAATACTATCTTCAGTAATCCTAATGAGGATAATAATAAAGTATTAACATCATGAGTGGCATAATCATTGGAATGGGTACTTAATGAGGTGGAGTATTAATATCGAGAGTTAAAGATAAGATCATCATGATTGTAATATTGTGAAAATCAATGATGTTATTAAATATAAATATTAAAGGGAATGTTAAAGAATAATGTTACTCATGATATTAATATAAGTGCTATTAAAATCATTGTGTTTAGGGATATTTAATGTTCATCTTCTCATTGATATCTTGCTATGTTCATATATGGTTGACAACTTGTAGAGTTTTTATGTGTTTATTCAAAAAAAATTGGTGATCTTGTGTATTATTTAGTTGTGTAAAAAAAATGGGCATGACAAAATTGCTCTGGTAGACCAAACCTTATATAGATCTATGATTGGTAGTTTATTGCATGTGATAAAATCTAGATCAGATATAATGCAAGTAACTGGAATGATTGCTAGATTTTAGGCATCACCTAAAGAAACTCATGTTAAAGAAGTGAAGAGAATATTCAAATATTTGAAGGATACTATAGATTTAGGACTATGGTATCCAAAGAGTGAAAATTTCACTCTAACTACATACACAAATGTATATTGGGTAGGATGCATAGATGAAAAAAAGAGTACAAGTGATGGAGAATTCTTTCTTGATGATAGTTTGTTGTCCTCATTTCAAGCAAGAAATAAGATTTAATTTCACTATCTACAATAGAAGCGAAATACATTCTTGCAGCACCATGTTGCACTCAAGTATTGTGGATGAAGAAGAACTTGAAGGACATGAAGATTGAGTTTGATGAACCTATTTATATTATTTGTCATAACACCAGTGCCATAAATATCTCAAAGAATCTAGTAATGCATTCAAGACAAAACACGTTGCAATCAAGTATCATTTTCTAAGGGGGAAGGTTGTAGAAAAGGAGGTAAAGTTGGAGCATGTGAGACAAAGGAGCAAGTAGCAAATATATTTACTAAACCACTTCTTAAGGAGACAAATTTGAGTTTCTCCAATAGAAGTTAGGATTCATTGCTCCCCCCTCTTGAATCAAGAGGAAGCAAAGGTTGAGGGGGAGCTTGTTCTCCCTACCACAAGAAGGTTGGGTGATCTTGCAAAATATTTTCAAAAAAAATGATCATGGACTTAAGGGGATTCTACCCAAGAAATGAGTCTTTGGATTATGTAGAGTACCAAAAATGTAGATTAGAGGAGAAAGGAATGGCTTTCAAATGTTGAACTTTTCCATTGATGTCAAAGTGGGAGAAATGGAACTCAAAATGCTATATATACCAATGGGGAGAGATCAATATAAGGGGGGGAAATGTTTTCATGTGTATCTGGTTGGTTTTATGGGTGGTCAAACATTTTATTGTTTTCCATCAATGACAAATGGGAGACTGTTGAACATAATTTATCATTAATGTCAATTTTTTTCATTGATGATGCCATAGGTTATCATTGATGAAAAAGATTGTAGGAGTACTTGAATTATCATTATGTTCTCCTCATTTTGAGTTGAAAATATATGCTATATTTTTGGTAATATGTTGTGTGTCAAAGGTTGTCATTAATGAAAAAGTTTTCTTAGCAATCATATCACTAAAGTTTTATTGAGTGACTACATTCAAGAAGGCAATGTGATAGTTGTATTCTTGCAATATCATACATGAATATTGTAAGATGGGGTTAGATCATTCCTAGCCTAGATATAGTGACATCCAATGCCTCTAAGTTATAAACCACATCTAAACAAGAAAAAACAAACAAAACATGAGTAAAATGAAAACATCAAACCAAAATACTCACCATGCTTGCACTTGAATCACTTCTCTTGCTCTTCTATTTCTCCTTTTGCAATCTTTTCCCTTAGATTTGAAGTTGCGCTTGTGCAAATACCTGCAAATTGTAAGTAGAAAGTTGGAGAAAAAATGGGTATTAAGACAAAAATGGGAGAGGAAGGTTGCTTTTATAGACAACCATTCGAATGGACGGACAAGATTAATCTTCTAGAAAGATTCCAAGATCAACGGTGGAGGATTGATGCACCAAGAATATGCTATTCATAGAAGGGTTATGACAGTTATGACGTCGACGACTAGGACGCCCGACAACTATGACATAAATAAATGCCATGACAAAGATTAATGAGCAAGGAATCTTTGACCAAAAGGGAGGCATAAATAATTTATTCAAATTATTTATTCGAAAAAGGGAAAATGGAGGAAATGGACAAGTGGAGGATAAATAATTCATTCGAATTATTTATTTGAGGAAAATGAAAAATGAGTATTTAATTAAATCAATTTATAAAATAAATTTAATTAAATGGGGAGAGGTGGAAATTAAATACTAAATAATTAATTTGAATTAATTATTTAATGGGGAGAGGAATGACACATAATTAAATAATCTTGACAATTATTTAATTATGGAAGAATGAAAAGGTCGATGCATAGACAAATAATAATAATTTTTATTATTTGACTATAGGCTAACAATAAAAAGATAAATAATTAAATAAATAATGATTTATTTAATTATTGAACAAAGGGAGTGTTAGCGATGCAATTAATTTATTTTAATTGATCAAGATAGAATAAAGATTAGAAAGTGAATTAATTAAATAATTAAAAAATATTTAATTAATAGAGAAATGAGATCAGGGATAATCAAATAATTAAAATTATTTAATTATCGGCGGACAAGGGCCAAGAAAAATGATGCTCACAAACTTTGGAAACTTTTTAGTGTCTAAATTTTTCCCCTCTATGACATAATGCAGTTCATCATGTTGTGTCAAAGAAATTCAGTCAAGAGATGCCCCAGAATGCCCCAGTGAAATTAGGGTAAATGTATGCCCCTTCAAGATGACAAGCGGGTTCAAAGAACATGAATGTACCCTCGAAATGGATGATAAGACTAGAGGATGAAGGATAGAAGAAATGTTAGTATGGAGAAGATGGATGTTAGTGTGAAAAAGGAAAGGAAGATGGAGATGAAAAGCTAGACGGGAAATGACAAGGGACCAACTTTCATACTTGTATATTTATCATCATTGGGCATCAAAAGTGTCACAAATGGAACACAAACACCATGGTATGACATATACCAAGGTGTGCAAGTGATCATTTGTGATACAAGCAATAAAACGACAAGGAATGCCCCAACTCATACTAAGGACCTGATTATCCTAGTCTTTTTTCCAAGACAAACCACAGACAACAAGCAAAAAAAAGAGGCCATGATCCATCATCGTCCTTCTAAATCCCTTAATAGGACATCCTCGAGGTAACTAGTAACATGACCGAAGATCAACCAAAAAGATAAGATAAATCCAAACCAACAAAGTGTTTTCCAATAGAGATAGTATTTGTCAATAGTATTGATAAGATTGTTTGATGCAATTGTTTAAGTTGACCAAGATGATTAAATTGATTGATAGGTTGACAAGGATCGATTAATAATTGAAAAAATTCGATAAATTGATTTGATCGATAGGTTGACAAATATTGATTGATAAGTTGACAAAATTTGACAAATTGATTTGATTGATTGTACCTAGTTTTAGGAAGGACACATCCTGAGTAAGGCAAAATTGATTGACAAGATTGACAAGATTGATTAATTTGATAAAGATTGATTGATAAGGTTGACAAGGTTTGATTGATAATGATTGTGCCTGATCTCAGGAAGGATACATCTTGATTAAGGAAAGATTGATTGACAAGGTTGACAAGATCGATTGATTATTTGACAAAGATTGATTGATATGACCAAGGGATGTGACAATACCTAATTTTAGGAAAGACATATCCTGTTTAAGGAAAGGAGCACATCTGATAAAGTTGACCAAGTGACAAGTGTTGACAAGAAACCTAACTGCAAGGACACATCCTACTTAAGGTGAATTGCAAGGTTAACAAAGTCTAATCCTAGGAAGGACACATCCTAATAAAAGACAAGAAATAGGAACGAATGAGACAAATGACATAATACCCCATTCCAATACAAGATCAATGACTAGATTAGATGATTGATGATAAGATGATTGACTAATTGAAGATGAAAGATTTTGTTTGTTATGCTTGTCTGTTGATTCATGATTTTATTTAAATGATGATTTCTTGTGAACCCAGAACAAGACTAGACTCAAAAAACCCTAAAGGACTGGCCTAGGTGGTCTTGGGGGCTCATAGATTGATTGCCTTGCCTACATTATACATGCAAAGACCTCGTAGTTTGACACAACTTGGCTTTGCCTTATTTTGACAAAAGACTGAGTCATGATTTTATTTGGACAACCTAAAAGGACTGACCTAATGTCTTGGGGGCTCATTTAAGATGAACCTTGCCTACGTAGCAAGTGCGCAAAGACAACGTAGTTCAACACTACTAACACAAACTAACTCAGACTCTATTTTTGGAGATTTTGAAGTTTTCAGCCATTTTTGAATTTTTGAAGGTTTTTTTGATTTTTTTTGGATTTTGATGTTTTATGATTTTTTTTGCATTTTTGATGTTTTCTGATTTTTTTTGGGATTTTGATGTTTCATGTTTTTTTGGATTTTCTGATTTTTTTTTGGATTTTGAAGTTTTTTGAAGTTGATACCATGTGTTATTTTCCCATGAAGAGGTAAGTCAAGGAATTGCCTCTAGTCAAGTACAAGACCAATTTATTATCCGTGAGGGGTAGTGGCGAATGCAAAGAATGATTAGGATGCTAAATGTCAGTGGTTCTCAGGCCATGGAAAGGATGACGAAGCTTTATTATGATCGAATGTCATGTGCAAATGAATGAGCGGAAGGATAAAAGACCAGATGGAGTGACAATAGACGAAGGAGCATAGATTGACTACACATGGCACCTGTTTGCCAGGTTTTCACCATGGTACTTATCCAAAGTGCCACCAAAGTGGTTTCACTTTTGGAAAAATTATTTCTCTTTACTATATATATATATATTCATTTTTTCATTTTTTTTCATTTTTTGTTGTGACCAAGACGCCTGTTTGCCAGGTTTTCATCAGGCTGACTATTTTTTTTATTTTCTTGATTTTTTTGTATTTTTGACTTTTTAAAGGGATACTCTAAGAATCAAGTGTAGTACTTGCGAAGGTGCATGCTATTGATAGGTTCAGACAATGGTTCTCCTTTAGGAGTAGAAAGCTAATAAGCACATGATCCATTTGATGTTGTGATGATGCCTTGATTCTGTTGGGATGACCATGCTGGATGAAAGGACCTGATTTGGATGAGGAGTGCAAGTGGAAAATATGAAGGGAAATAGATGTGGTGGACGAAAGAAGCTATGATATGATCCCTAACGTGCACATTACGTGGGCCATCAAGTTTTAGACAAAAAGGAGTTTGGGCGACTAATGAGCTAAAGTACGTGAAGGGGTCATCGTCAAAGGTACATTGAAAAACATTACCAATGGAAGTGGAAAGATATGATGGGTGTGTGAGTATACATGGATGAAATGGGATATATGGAATGAGTGAAAGTGATGGTGGAGACATGGGATCAACAAGCTCTTCTTTTGGGATTCTGCTTTGATGGATGCCCCCAGTTATTTTTGATGGAGAGGCATAGTTGAAGATTAATTTTTTCTTGCTTTCATTGTTTTGATAGATGTCCCCAATTAGTTTTGATGAAGATGCACAATTTTTCTTTCTTTCAGTCTTGAATTTTACTTGTATCTTTGACTCATCCAATAGCTTTTGAATTTGGCTAAAGGACTTTTCTTGATCATTCTTTCTTTGGATTCTAGATCTCCATTTGTAAAAGGAATTTCACCTTTAATTCTTGAGCTTTATCTTTATTCTTTTCTTGAGATATGACTTGTTGATCCATGTCTATAACATGGATGGATGTGAGTGAGATAGGTGATATGGATGGAGTGACAAGAATGTTTGGTGTATGACAGGGAGTGGCAATGCCATCAATGGAATCTTTAGGACTATCCTTTTTGGTACTGTTAGAGTCAAAGAAGGCTTGCATGTCCTTAACGACTTGGCAAGATAGCTTAGTAGTGGTGATAGTAGAAAATGCATATCCTAGCCCAAGATAAGTGGGATGGAAGAGTGATTATTGGATATTCTCATTGGGGTTAGGATGAAAGGATGCGTTATCATAGATATCTTGGTCAATCATGGGGCTATCATGAAAAGATTGAGTGGAAGTAGATAGGGAAAAGGAAAATATATCATTAGGATCCCAAAAGGTTTCACTCCAAGCAAGGCCATCTTTTTGTGTTCCTTCTGCAACTATCTTGACATCAACATTGTCTTTTGTTGGTAAATTATCCATACGGTATTATCCACATCCCATATCATGGACTTGGACCTTAAGGTTTGATGGTGTGATTAATGAAGTGGATGATTTAATGAGGTCAGATGGATCAATGTAGTGGGATGAAGCAGATGATGAGGCCTCTCAATTTATGGGTACTTGATGCTCAACAAATCTTCTCAAGTTAGTGCAATACTGTTCAAAAGGATTAGGATCACTGAGAATGGCAATTTCAATTCCATTATGTGGGAACTTGAGGCATTGATGGTAGGTGGATGGAATAGCCCCCATGGCATGAATCCATGGGTGGCCAAGGAGGGATTGTAATGTAAATCTAGATCCAAGACATGAAATAATGTATCCTATATTGTTGGGCCAACTCTCGCAGGAAGTGAAATTATGCCTTTGGAAGAATGTTCAACATCATCATAAGCTTTGATCACAATTTTCTTGGTTTGATCAATACAATTCTCAGAGTATCCCAATGCTCTCACTAATTTTAGTGAGCAAATATTCAGACCTGCTCCACTGTCTACTAGGACTCATCTGATCTTGTGTGTATTAATGCATACTTCTAGGTGTAGAGGGCTATTATGATTAGATCTTGGTGCAGAAAAGTCTTGTTCAAAGAAGATGACATGGTGCAGCATAGCTAGGTATCCAACCATGGCCTAAAAATCATTGACATCTAGGTTTGTAGGTATAGAGGCTTCTTGCAAGGATTTATCAAGGATGGTTCTATGCTGTGGTGAGATGCGAAGGAGCTCTAAGATAGAAATTTGCACAAGAGTTTTCCCTAGCTACTCTAGGAGGTTATATCGACCTTTTGGCTGGGGATTTGCAGATGGACCTGGAATAGTTATCTTGGTTATGTGAGTGGCAACAACACAATCTGATTTTGGCTTGTTTATGGTGATAGTGGCAATGCGATCATCAAAGGGTGTCACATTAAGGATGATAGTGTTGTGTGTTTGACAACTACATAATTGGCATTATTGTTGTTGTTCCTTGAACTAGAAGCTTTTCCTTTATCATGGTCTTGCAAGGGAGTCTTGAATATGGTATGATCAACATTTTTTTTTTCTTGTGAATTATCAACTAAAATGGTTCTATATTCAATGAGGTCTTGAATAATGTTCTTGAGTGTCCAACATCTAGGTGTTTTGTGCCCTTTTGAATGGTGGTATTCACAGTATTCGTCTTCTTTCCACCAATCAGGTTTGATCAATGAAGATTCATAATTTTTGGTGTCCAGTAGTGTGATGACATTAGATTGCAAAATTCGTTTGAGGATTGATTCAAGAGGTTCACCCAAGGGGGTGTATGTTCTCTTGACGCGGGGAGGACCTCTTCTTTGTTGATTGTTTTGGACAACATTTAGCGTTTGGTTTTGGTCTTGTGTTTGGGTGTTTGGTGTGCTTGATGCATTTGATGAGGAAGGACCTTTAAGTTGAATGATTGGACCTTTGGTTATCAGTTTGGCATCAACAACTCTGTCGTTTGCAACATTTTTTTTTCGGGACCAGTAATTGCTTTTGTCATTGTTGGGTTTTAGATTTTCTCTATTTATCTTGACCAATTGTCTGGCAATAAGATCTTTCTCAATAAGGACACCTTTCTCAAGAATTTCTTGAAAGCTTGTGCAACATTGGATTTGAATTCAACTCATCAATTCTTTGTTAAGGTTTTCTACAAACATGGTGACAAGTTGTCTTTTAGGAATGTGACAAGGGAACTTGCTAACCAAACCCCACCATCTCTGGTAAAATGAGGTAAGTGATTATGCTTCCTCTTGTTTGGTTGTGCTCAATGTTGCAAGGGTGACATTGTTTTTAATGTTGAAGGAAAAATGATTGATGAATTTGTCAGCTAGTTCACCACAATTTTAAATTCCTGGAGGAAGGTGTGCAAACCAATCTAAGGCTGGCCTTGTGAGGCTTCATAGGAATAGTCTCATCAAATAGGTAGGGTCATATGAGACTTCCATACATGATGTGTTGAATTCTCGAATGTGCTCTACTGGGTCCCCTGTCTCCTTATACTTAGGAAAATGTGGTGTTGTGAAATGAGGGGGAAAGGGTGGTATGTATAGAGTTTTTTCAAATGGAAAGGAGCACAATTCTTTGACAGAATAGGTCTTCTTGTTGGTTCCCAGTTGCATATTTGTCATCTATTGTTGAAGAGTCTACACTTGTATCAAAAATTCAAAGGCTGGTGTTGGATTGTTTTGGTTTGGTGTCATGATGTTTGTATTGAGGTCATATGTGGGATTCAAATTAGGATTTATGCTTTGTGATGTGTGACCTTGATTTCCATATTGGTGTGTGTTGTTTTGATTTGGGATGAAGTTGGTATTTGGGTTTGTTCCAAAGCTCATATTTGCATGTGGTATGGTGTTTTGGAATTGAGGTGTAGACCCTTGGTTTATGCCTTGGTTTTGAAAATTTGTTCCTTGATTTGCATTTTGAGAGGGAGGTATAGGTCCTTGGTTGATGTTCTGACATGAAGGTGTAATTCCTTGGTTGAAGTTTTGACATGAGGGTGTGGGCCCTTGGTTGATGTTTTCAGGCGTAGATCCTTGGTTGGTATTTTGAAATGAAGTAAAGGTTCCTTGATTGGAATTTGAAGGTGTAGGTCCTTGGTTGGTATTTTGAAATGAAGTAAAGGTTCCTTGGGTAGAATTTTGGAATGATGGAAGATCCCCTTGATTAGTTTTTTGGAGTGATGGGATTGATCCTTGATTAGTATTTTGATTTGGGGTCCTTCGTGAGACAATGTGAACCCTTCTAGATTTAGTTGGTGGATTTTGACTTGATGAAGGTGCACCTTGAAATTGGAATGAGAAACCTTGATTTGTGTTTTGAAGTGGGGGTTTAGGACCTTGGTTTACATTTTGAGTCGACAAAGGGGTATGACCTTGTGATGTGGAACCCTAATTTGTGTTTTATGGTGTGAGTTTAGGACCTTGGTTTGCATGTATGACCTTGTGATGTGGAACCTTGATTGGTATGTTGGAAAAGGAGGTTTGTAAAGGTCTTACCCATAGATTTTGAGGAATTTCCAAGTGTGAAACTTTGTCCTTGTGTAGTGATATTGGTTTCCTTGTTTCCAAATGTTGAAATGCTTGGGATGTGTGTAGCAGTGGTAGTCATGTGTGTAGTTGTACCAAGAAGTATGTTTGACATTTGTTGTGATGAGGGCATGCCAAATGCAAATGGATTTTTAGTTTCTTTGTCTATAATGGTTAATACGTCAAAACCTTGAGATAATTTGGCCCCCTTTTTAGCTAATGAATAGAAGTATATGTTAGGGTCTACATTAACAAGTTAATCAATCATGCTCAAAATTCTTGGGTCACTATAAGCTTCTTCAATTTATTCTTGGGTCAATTGTCTATTGAATTCTCTTAGGCTCGAGTTTTCCCATGTTTGTTCCCTTGGTGATGTGTCTCTTGGAGGTGTAGAATGATTTGAATCTATTCCAAGGGTAGTGTCATGAAAAGGGTTGCTTAAAAAATCCATGTTATTTATTTTGGTTTGGGACCTTGTTTCAACCATATGAGACTTTTGCAAGTTGGGGGGTAATGCAAGATGGCAATGAAACTATGCTATGTTTTTGGATTTTCTTCAATATAAATATAATGAAGCTAATGCAAGATGAGGATGAAGATAATGAATGCTAAAGGATGCTAAAGATTGATTGAAGATAAAGGTGATAATGCAACTAAAGTTAAGATGAAGATAGGCTATGTTTTTTTTTGTATTTTTGGGGTATAAAAATGAAAAGATAATGATGCTAAGGCTAAGGTAAAATGAGGTATTTTTTTGTATTTTTGGGATAAAGGTGCAAAGTGAAATATAGATGATGATAAATGCTATGGTGTAATGAATTTAAGTTAATGCAAAGGAATCATAAAGTTTTAAACAAAGGATGACAATCAAGCTAATGTGAACCCAAGGTAGCAATTCCAAATGTCATTGACCATAAGAGGATAATTTTGACAAAGTAGATTCAAGGCTAGGACACAAGTTTAAGACTCAAATTTGATAGGGTGACAATGAAAAGGATTGACAAGGTGAAGGATAATGGTCAATGACAAATACAATATGAAAGTAAGGATTTCCCAAAAGCTCAAAGGTCTTCCTATGTTCAAAATAAAAAGGTCAAAATGCAACCTAAGGATCAAAGTTTAATTTATGCAATGCAAATGATGGAAGTATGTAACCTATAATGAAATTTTTCCCTAAATGGCAATGCTAGATTGAACTGGTGAATCTTGCAAGTCTCTGGTTTATCAGTCAAAGGTCACTGTGAAAATGATTTGATCAGATTTTGGACAAAACTTTTGAAAGTTTTTGCTTAGAAAAAAATTGTGGCTCTATTTTCTACAAATACATCACACAATTGCGGTTCAGGTTATCATATGCAATTATTTTTTAGGCAAATGCAGTTTAGGCAGACAGTTGCGGTTATCCAAAATGTTGTCTTGGCAATTTTGATGTTTTTGAACTAGTTTTTGATGAAATTTTGATTGTTTCTGATGAAATGTAATTGGAAAACACAGAAAAAAAATATCAAGCACTTGTTTTTATTTTGGTTTGGATGTGAAAATGTTTGATTTCAAGACAACAAGCATGAATCCTATGGTTGGCAAGGACAATATTCATTGGGTTCCCACTTGGATTTCTCCAGCCGCGCCTATTTAGAGTGGATAGCCTAGGAACTTGGTAGCACTAGCTCCCCATTACATGGAACTCACTTCTTGGGAAAACCAAGTTCTAAATTCCCCAAAGAGGAATTTTCCATCTCTACTTTGAATTGTGAAAATGTGGGATGACTTTAGAGGTCCAACCTCCTGCACCAACAAATAGAAGGATTTTTTATTCTAAAACAAGAGGTGTCTAGTAAGGGCATATGGTTTATGGGGTATTGTGATAAACTCCCTCGAGAGGTCTCCCAACCCTTAGAACAAGGGCTTTTCACATCATAAATATACTAGGGGAGAGCTATCACATACCACTTCCTGTTGATTGCAAGCTTTCCTTACAATCACAAATTTATATAGCAGTTGAGAAGGACTTGGCTTTAGCCCATTACCACTTGGGTCGTTCCCTTGGGGTGAGTACTTTTTCCCACCAAGGCATGACCTCCAATGGGTAAACACATAAATAGATGGGTCTGGTTTTCTGATCACCAAGTTTGCACAAGGTGAGAGCATAATACCTACCATCTTACAAGCATAAAAAATAGTGATTCATTTACCCCTTAGTTAAATCTATATGAAAGAAGACAGTTGTTCTTTTTTAAGCACCAATTGAAGTGTTTGCTATGTTAAAAGATAATCAGTTTCAAAATCAAGTCTTCAAGAAATGTCCTACACCAAATGTCATTAGTAGTTTCTTTGATTTTCAGTCTTCGACAAACATGTGTTTATGTTTTCACCTTTCGAGTCTTTGACGTGCGAACCTGCACAAAAGCCCAATTAACAAAATTAGCCACAAAACTAAAATTAAACTAAGAAAAAAATTAACATTTAATCTAAAATCTAAATTAAGGTTAATCTAAATTAAATCTAAATTAGAATTGATTCTAAACTAAAGTAATCATAAATTAAATTAAATTTAAACTAAAAATTAAATCTACCTTCTAAATTAAATCTAAATTAAAAACTAAATATGAATTAAAAATTAAAACTAAATCTAAATTAGAAATTAAAAACTAAATCTAAATTAAAAGTTAAAAACTAAATCTAATTAAAAGTTAAAAAATAAATCTAATTAAAAGTTTAAAACTAAATCTAATTAAAATTTAAAAGCTAAATTAAAATTTAAATCTAAATGCTATGACTGCTATATTCATTAAAAGTGGAAATGATGTGACTATTGTTGGAAGGAAAAACTCCTTATCGAAAATTCTGCCAGCATGCATTTACCTGCCAAGTTTTAGTATTTTTTGAGCCTCACAATCTAACAAATCAAAAATAAATAAGCCAAAAAAAATTATTTGTGTTGTGGGCATTTGAAATTTCTAAAGTTCATTTTCTGTTGAATGGTTTTTATTTATTCATTTTTTTTTGTTATCTAGATGAAATATGATTGATTTATGAAAATGTAGTTGTAAAGATGATAAAATGCAATTATGAAAATGATAAATTGCAGCTATGAAAATGATAATATAATCCAATCTATGAAAAATGCAGCTATAATATTTATCCTGCTTGTTTTCTTTTCTTTTTTGATTGATTTATGAAAATGCGGCTATGAAAATGATAAAATGTAGCTATGAAAATGATAAATTGCAGCTATGAAAATGGTAATATAATCCAATCTATGAAAAAAATGCAGCTATATTGTTCATGTCGGGTTCACCAATGTAAGATGGGGTTAGATCATTCCTAGCCTAGATAAAGTGACAGCCAACACCTCTAAGCTATAAACCACATCTAAACAAGAGAAAAAAAACAAAACATGAGTAAAATAAAAGCATCAAACCAAAATACTCCCCATGCTTGCACTTGAATCACTTCTCTTGCTCTCCTATTTCTCCTTTTGCAATCTTTTCCCTCAGATTTGAAGTTGTGCTTGTGCAAATACCTACAAATTATAAGTAGAAAGTTGGAGACAAAATGGCTGTTAAGACAAAAATGGGAGAATAACGCTGCTTTTATAGACAACCATTCGAACGGATGGACGAGATTAATCTTCTAGAAAGATTCCAAGATCGATGGTGGAGGATTGATGCACCAAGAATATGCTATTCATGGAAAGATTATGACAGTTATGATGTCGATGGTTGTGACAGAAATAAAGGCCATGACAAAGATTAATGAGTAAGGCATCTTTGACCAAAAGGGAGGCATAAATGACAAGTGGAGGATAAATAATTCATTCAAATTATTTATTTGAGGAAAATGAAAAATAAGCATTTAATTAAATCAATTTATAAAATCAATTTAATTAAATGGGGAGAGGTGGAAATTAGATACTAAATAATTAATTTGAATTAATTATTTAATGGGGAGAGGAATGACACATAATTAAATAATCTTGAAAATTATTTAATTATAGAAGAATGAAAAGGTCAATGCATAGAGAAATAATAATAATTTTTATTATCTGACTATATGCAAATGATAAAAAGATAAATAATGATTTATTTATTTATTGAACAAAGGGAGTGTTAGCAACACAAATAATTTATTTTAATTGATCAAGATAGAATACAAATTAGAAAGTGAATTAATTAAATAATTAAAAATTATTTGATTCATAGAGGAATGCGATCATGGATAATCAAATAATTAAAATTATTTAATTATTGATGGACAAGGACCAAGAAAAATGATGCTCGTAGACTTAGGACATTTTTTAGTGTCTACAAATATATTCACTATGACAGTGGTGGTCTGGAGGACTATACCAAAATGTTTTAGCTCAGTATTTACCAGGTCTCCTTTTTAGAGATATTGTAGAATCTATGGTTTGGAAGGAGAGTATGCCTACACTTTTTCTATCATATTCTATATTTTCTAAAGGATATGTTTAGCATACATAAAGTTGAAGTGATAAAAGGTTCTCTATTTCTATCTCTCATCCAATTGGTGTTTGTAATGTGTGGTAACATCTAGTAGCATGTAGAATTCAATTCTTGCATGTGGTGGCAAGATAAGACATGATTAAGGTCCATGTGGTAGCACATGGCATCATATTCTTTCGATGGAAACAAAATTTGATTTTGGACCAACGTGCTACATATTTCATGTAATTTGAATTTAGGTCCACCTTATTTCATCCTGGCTATTAGTGGATCCTTGGTTGACATAGAAGAATGTTAATGTAATTTCATGTATATATTTCAAATGTTCAGATGTATTGCAAAAGTGTGTGGAGCAAAGGATGTCAAGTAGAATTACACCAGTATGAAGAAAAGTTGTCCACGGGAGTAAATTGAAGAGAAGGTTGTGTTCAGTATGTGTGCTAGTATTAGAATATCATATGCAATGAGGTAGAGAGTCATTTGTAACTCTGGCACGTGTTTGAGATATATTGAAGATCCACAAAGCTTTATCTCTATATTCTGGTAGGACTGGTGTTCTACTTATTGTACTGCTTCAATTGGGGATTGGTGTCTTTAGTAGGTTGGTGTCTATATATACAATACAAGATTGGTGTCTCCACTAGGTTGGTGCCTACTTCATATTATAAAATTCACTTGTATATTTCTGCATTGTGAGGTTGGATTTGGAAAATTGATCCAAGCAGTTATTTTCACCATGGTTTTCCCATCTTGGGTTTCCACATATATCTGGTGTTCTCTTGTGTGCTTTATTCTTTTATGATTTGTTGCTTGTGTGGGTTTAGTTGTGAAGAATCATATATTCTGATAATCGTAGAAAATTTAATAATTTTGAATTGATTAGATCTTCTGATTCACCCCCCCAACCCCCACTAGATTGTATGTCTTTCATAATCTTGTGCTAAGTCAAACTTAAAAGAATGGGGGTCTTCATATTTGAGATAGCAACCATGAAGTTATGGTTGGGATATTATGAATTTTACACTACTTTCATGGATTTTATGGAAAAATAAAACCTAATATTACTTTTAGAAATGTTAGAATCAACTTGAAAAGGTCAGGGATCAAATAAATTTAAAAGGGTAATTTTATAAATATTTCAAAAGATTAATTTTATCATATTATGTCAAAAAAATATAGTGTTTTAGACTTATTGAGAAGGTGATCTTTTGATTTAAAGAGAAATAAATGGGTAGTAATATCCAATTTACTAAGAATACATATTATCTTCTTTTCTTGTTGAGTATGAATGTGAAGATTTTAGTTTTGAAAAATGGCATTTATTGACATATTATAGGCTTATGAAGAACTTCTTGAAACCCTTGTCTTGTGCTTGATGATTGGAAGGGATTTTGTGTTGGGAAATCTACTTTGGTTCAATTTCTTGGAGGTATTTGAGGCCTTAGGTTGTGTGTGATCTTTAAAACCCTTGGATTTAAGCTTAGAAATAATGATGTTTTTTTCTTATATATTTATAATATTGTTTGCATGGTTTCAAAATGAAAAGAGATGTGCTTGCACTATATGTAGCTTGAAAACTAATCTTTTGATTGTTTTTCATTATTATATTGAAAATATTGAAAGGAATCCATTAATGGATGTTTGGCATGTCTTATATATTTTTATGAAAGTTGAGAGATGCTTATATTTGGAATTAAAATCATTGAGAAATAAGCTTCTTCGTGGGTGGGATAAAATTAGTTGAGAAATTATAAATCTTAAGCATGCATTATTATTAAAGGCTTGTGTGTATTCCCTCAACCCTCATAGGAACCAATTTGTTGATGTGCGAGTATATCTTTCATACTACATTGACTCTTGAATATGAAAAGATAACTCCCCATTCTTCTTCACTCGAAAGAATTAGTGATCATATTGACTTCGTAATATATCACATACATAATTTAATTATTAAAATAGATTTATGTGATTCATGCATATAATTTTATTTTTACACAAATTATTTAAAAAAATACAATATCAATAAATTAATTATCTTGCATAATTATAAAAATACTATAAGTACTTAGATATAGAATCTAAAATTAATTTCTAAAAAACATTTATCATAATAATGTTAGAGGTGACGATTTTAATTTATTAATTATATTTAAATAATATTTCAAAAGATTCGAGTGACTCTTTGTCCAAAATTTGTCAAGGAATATTTGATGGCAGCGTGCACTCAAGACATGAGATTTTGGTTTTTTCGTTGAGGAAAGATGTGAATAACCCGTTTAAATTTAGTTAAACAAGTTTAAATTAGTAATAGGTTTGATTTCAATAAAGTGCACTTGAGATATTAATTTAAAATTGAAATCTTATTATTCAAGGTTTTATTTTTTTATTTTATTTAATTATTTAATTGATTGATTTAATTAATTGAGATAGGTCTTTCAAGAGGACAATTTACGTTGTAGTGATTAAACTTTTAAATTTTATTTTCCTTGTTCAAGTTTTCTTAAAACCTTATCATTTAACATTAATCATTAAATCATAATTTAGTTTTAAAATAATCTTAGGGTTATGCCTGCTTCTTTGTTGGTGTTTTTGCCTTCCTCTTGTTAATGCATACACCTATTATGGCTCCCCCCTTCTACAAGGACAAAACCATTTTGTCTCATTCCTAAGGAGAATAGAACATATTGGCACCTCAAAATTTTGTGTTTCATTTTGTGCCTTAGCCATATTTGTCCAAATTAATATTAGAACACATATATACTGAGAGGGGGGAGGGGTGAATCAATATAACCCTCAGAACCAATTCAATTTAACTTATCCAACTTATCAATCAAAACATATAACTACCTTAATTAGATAACACATGCAGAAGCAAAAGCACAACATTTGAATTTACATGGAAACCCAACAAGGGAAAACCATGACGAGAAAAGTTGTTTGGAGCTACTATCCAAATCCAGCCTCACAAATGAATCAACAGTTACAAAAATTTTAAGGTCTTTATCCTAAGGAATTTTACAACTCCTTATTGAATGCTTATAGAGTGAGGCTATAACCTCTGAGTACAACTGTTTGAAAAATCAAATGACAAATCACAATTGTAACACTTTTGTTTCCTTTGGTTCACTACCTTCAACACTTTTCACACCTCTTTATCTTCGGTTCACTACCTTCAAAACTCACACTTTCAATTTTTCCTTCGACTCATTGCCTTTAACACTCACTTACACAATTTGGTCATCTCACTACCTTCCTCACACCACTTAACCTCTTCTTCTTTCAACTCACTACCTTCAACATGCATTAAACACTATTCTAAAAATTCACACACAATACTCTACTTTCAGGGTGCTACTATTACAAAATTGTATTAATCACACATTGAACACTTGTTTAATTTTGATCACACACTTGATCTTACATTTATACCATCCACAAGCATCAAAAGGTTTCTCCTTGTCGGCCATCCTAAAACGTATGAACATGAAATGCGCAATGACAATATTTGAGTGAGCTTCAACACATCCACAAGAAAGGGAAATCAAATGCAGTCCAATCCAGGAGATAAGCAAGACCTATTTCAAATCTGCACACATCCCTATGCTAGCATACACCACAATAACTTGGTGCAAGCAGCTTAGAACACTAAGTTGGCCCAACAAACATTCAACCCTTGAAATATTAATTTTCAAACCACAAGCAATATTGGAGAAGCAATTTAGCATCACACAAATCACATTATGAGTACCAAATGATATTCAATAATATTCCCATGCCCTTCTTTTTTAACTTTATACAACTCTCTGTTGGCACAAGCAAACAGATACAAAATCAATATCTATTGCAAACCCAGACACCACAATATTGAGATATAAGTTTGACAGCTCAACTTGTGGTACACTTCAAAAATTGAAACTCAAGGAGAGACAATAGATGAACATTATAAACACTCCCTCCAAACCACAAGACCTCAACAACAACTACAAAAAAAACTAGAGCATTTTTCAAAACCTTCCATGATTGCAATAGTACAGTCACCACTCTACTTACTCAGGAAACTTTTGTGGTAACATAGCTAATCTAAAAAATGGAAGATACATGCTTCATACTTCATTTTTTCTATAATTCAAACTGTAGCATCATATCTTAAAATGTAGAGGAATGCAAAGCATTTTCCAGAGCCTTTTTTTGAGCACTTTCCTGAGCCACTAACTAAAAAGATTCTTCTTTACAAATTATAGTATTAGACAGTTAATAAAATATCCACAGAATCATATAGACATTCACAAGTAGAAGAAAAAAACTCATGACATCCAACTTCATGCATTATACTTAATCATCTTTGATTGCAACAAATGCAACAAACCACACACTGACACCTTGCCAAAAATAGAGACATCATCAAAAACCTCCATATAGTTTGACATCAATGATGACCAATAAACTCCATACTATTGACATCAATTACAACACCTATGATATAATTGCAACAATCACCCCCTTTGACATTGATGGAAACACTGACTAGAGAAACACCTATAAGATATGCACTATCTCCCCCTTTGACATCAAGGACAAAGGGCCAATGGGCTTTGACCGAGCTTGCCAAGGTATACAAGCTCCCCCTAACTATATAACTTTTAGCATTCTTCTATTAGATCCCCTTGAGAGGTAGCCTCCATCAATCTAGGGATAAAAATGTGTCTTGAATTAATCCCCCTAGATAGATGCACCAACTACACATCTAGTTAGAAGGAGGGGCAACAACCCTAGCTTATGTTTGAGATACTCAAAGGTATCCTTTGAAGGTTCCTTTTTGAAGATGTCTACAATTGGTTCCTTAGTGGGCACATACTCCAACCTTACTTCCTGATAAACAACTTTTTTCTTAAGAAGTGATATTTGATAGATATGTCCTTTGTTAGCATGCATTAATAGATTCTTTGAAATATTTATGGCACTTGTATTATCACACAAAATTGGAATAGGCTCATCATACACCACCTTGATGTCCTTCAATTTTTTCTTCATCCACAACACTTGAGTATAGCAGGGTAGTGCAACAATATATTCTGCTTCTATTGTTGATAAGGACATCGATTCATTCTTCTTACTAAACCAAGAGAACAATTTGTCTCTCAAAAAGAAAGTTCCACTCTAGTGCTTCTTCTATTATCAACACTGCCACCCCAATCAATGTCATTATATGTGTTTAAAGAAAATTCATTACTCTTTTGATACCACAATCCATAGTTTGGAGTGCTCTTTAAATATCTCAAAATCCTCTTGACATCTTTAACATGTGTTTCTTTTGGATAAGCTTGAAATATTGCAACCAAACAAACAACTTGCATTATATCAACCTTGAAGATTTTAAGTTTAGTAGGCCTCCAATCATAGACATATACAAATTCTGATTAGCCTTAGTTGATACATCATCTTTACTCAAATGACAACTAGTTACCATTGGAGTACCCATTGGTTTACAATCTCCCATACCAAACTTTTTCATCATCTCCTTAACATGTTTTGCTTGAGAGATAAAGATGCCTCTATATGTCTGTACAATTCATAATCCAAGAAATAATGACAACTCACATAACATAGAAATTTCAAATTCCCTCTAAATCTCTTACACATTTCATTATTTCCTTCAAAGATTATATCATCAACATACACCATAACAATTATAATCTTTTCATCCTCTACTTTAATGTATAAATTACTATCTATAGTACCTTTCATGAATCCTTGCCGACATAGGTACTTATCCAATCTTGTGTATCAAGCTTTGGGGGATTTCTTAAGACCATACAAAGCCTTCTTAATTTTGCAAACTATTTTTAGATTTGTTGATAGTTGAAATCCATTAGGCTGTTCTATGTATACTTCTTCTAATTCACCATTCAGGAAGGCAGATTTCGCATCCATCTGATAAAATTTGAAGTTCCTGTGAACAACAAATGCAAGAAACATTTTGATGGCCTCCATTCTTGCCACCAAAGAAAATGCTTCTTCAAAGTCAATTCCTTCCACTTGTGAATATCCTTTACAAGCCAATCTTGCTTTATTTCTCACAACTTCTCCATCTTCATTCAATTTGTTCCTAAATACCCATTTTGTTCCAATTAGATTTTTTTGTAGGCCTTGCAACCAATTCCCAAGTCTAATTATTTTCAATCTTATTTAACTCTTCTTCCATAGCTTGAATCCATCTTTCATCTTTGTTGGCATCAATAAAAAAATTGGCTCTATTCTTGACAATAGAGAAAAATTCACCTATTCATTTACTTTTGCAAACCTTCTTCTTGTCTACACTCCTTTATTCTTATCTCCAATGATTCGATCTTCTGAATGATTCCTTTGAACATACTTGGCAGGATTCTTTGGCACTTTGCCCTGAGCTTCCTTCTTTTTAGCAACCTCTTCTTCTTCCTCTATGTAGGTAGATTCATTAATCCAACAATCTTCTTTCTCATGTGTGCTTTAATGAAATTCTTCACACTAACATTTTCACTTTCAACCACCTTCCTCAATATTTTGTTATAGCATTTGTAGGATTTTATTCTAGTTGAATACCCAAGAAATATGCCTTCATCTGATCTTGAATCAAACTTACCCAATCCTTCTTCATCTATTCTGATGAAGCATATGATTAAAAAAAAATTAAAATATTTGACACTAGCCAGTCTCCCATACCAAAGCCCATAAGGGATTTTGGTGTTATCCACCCTTAGCTAACCTCTATTAAGAATGAAGATAGCAATATGGACTACTTCCTTCCAGTATACATCAAGAAATTTGGCTTCATTTAGCATTGTTCTTGCCATCTCTTGAATATTTATATTCTTTCTTTCTACTACTCTATTCTATTGAGGAGTTCTAGCAGTAGAATAATGTCTTTTTACCCCATGATCTTAAAAGAATTCTTCAAATTCACTTGATATAAACTCACTACCTCTATCAAATCTTAGACACTTGATTCTCGCATTCATTTCATTCTCAACCATTTACTTAAAGATCTTAAATCTATTGAAAGCTTCAATTTTTTCTCTTAGGAATGTAACCTATGTCATTCTAGAGAAATCATCAATAAGTAACATGAAATACATTTCACCTTGAAGACTCTTTGTTCTAGTTGGTCCGCACTGATCATTATGAAATAGCTCCAGAGGTATAGTAGTAGAATACTCTTTGGTCTTGAATTGTATTCTTGTCTACTTCTCAATCTGACATTCTTTGTACATGGTGCTTGCAGGCTTGACAATCCTTGGCATGCCACTTACTGCATGCATGGATTTGATATTCACAAGGTTATCAAAGTTGATGTCTCCCATCCTCTTATGCCACAACCAATATTTATCTATTTGTTGAAGTTGTCATGGACCTTGATGTTTGAATGTTGATATTTCCTCAAAACCATAGACATTGGGCCTAATTCTATTTTTGCAAATCTTTAATGATATTGACATGTTATATGGACTATCTGTGTTAATTCTACATGAGGATTAATGAAGGTTCTTTAAGATAGTTACAGATATACAATTATTGTGCGTACTAATATTGCCATACAGATATGATTAGAGGCCACTAAATAGAGGAAGACTCTAACAACTGGCCATTCGCTATAACGGTTAACAAAGTGGTCACGCAAAGGTCAACGAAGGGAAGATTATCGATGACAAGAGATTCCTCATTCAAATCGAGTTGTAACCGCCTTGTAAATGGTTTTTATTGCTGTTGAGTGAATATAGGCATTACTGTTGTGCTAAATCTATGTTGAGGAAAACACGCTTGACCAGATTCCATGCATGTGTAACCACCTCTCCACTTTCTCTGCTTTCCCTAAAGTGGCATCCTCCTAATCTGTTGGAGTTGACCACCTTGCTAGGGGATTAATTAGTAGCTTCTTTTCCTATAAATAAGACCCTGATACTCCTTCTAAAGAGGTTGTGTGATCTGATGATGTAATTGCATTCTTAGTTTTCAGTAATATAGTTACACTACTCTATTGTGCTCATGTTTTCCAATGAATAAAATTGAGTAATAAGTTTGTGCATCTGAGTTTACATTAGTCTTAGAGGATACTCATCCAAGGGGGCCAACTTGGTGAGCATTCCATCCTTTATTTTAGGTTAGTTTAGTTATTAGTTTCTATTCAGTAATTAGTTAAGAATCTAGCACTGACTGTTCCTATAGCCACTAGAATTCCCTTCTGTGACTATTCCTACAGCCAAAGAAGACACTGTAGTTTCCTGTTTGTTTGCTCAAATTTTCATTTCTATCATGCATTTCAGCTTAGTATAGTTGTTGGTTGATGTTCAACATTTATGTTATTCCTTTCCAAGCAATTTACTTTCAACATTGTGTCTTTCTTAGTTGTAGAATGAAAATGGCTACTTTCGATCCTTAGTACACATACTGTGCTAACCCATTTTAAGCTTACGTCCTTGGATTGACAAGTTAAATACACCTTCATAATGATTGAAATGACTATTCAGTTTAGATTTCCAATCTCTAAATCATAGTTGTAAGGGCTTAGTTGTTAAATCATTGTTGGAGGCCAACAATTTTGGAGTTGTTGCCAGGGATGGTGTCAAACTAGGAAGTTCTTTGGAGTCATTGATAGTTTTTCTTGTTGTAGTATTTCTGAAATTTGTTCTTAGTATACCCCTCATTTAGGAAAGTAATGATCCACTATTATTTTTCCAATTCTTTGTGTGAGTTAGCTGATAGTGAGTTGATACTGCATGCATAGAGGAAGGAGAAGTGATGCTTATGGGAGATTCCTTCCTAACAATCCTGATCCATTCTAGCTAGTTGACTATCAGAACCTGCCAAGAGAAGAAGAAGAAGAAGAAGATCCACACCCCTTTGCTGATGCATTTCCTAATCTAACTAGCTTTGAAGTTTCCTTTGAAGATCAAAATCTGATTGAGAACCCCTTTTCTTTGGAACTACATCAGGCAGGTATGAGTGATGCAAATAGAAACAAACCTAACCAACCAGCTTTTCCTTTCCCCATTGCTCATTAGAATGAAGTTGAAAATCTCAAAAATATCCTTGCTTTAGCCCTTCCTAAGTTTTATAGACTTGTCATAGAAGATCGTGATACTTTCTTGTTTGAGTTTGACATACTCTGCAGGAGTTATGACTATACCACTGATGCCCATATGCTTAAGCTATTTTCTACCACCTTGAAAGAGGCTGCATAAAGATGGTTCATGAGCCTAGGTAGAGATATTGTGGAGACATGGGATGACATGAAGACAAAATTCCTTGAGAAATACAAGGAATATTGCAGGGGAAATAACATGAGAGGAGATGACATTTTTTAGGATGCAGCAAAAGGAAGATGAGAGCCTGGAGGATTACATTTCAAGGTTTATATTCTTCCTACAGAAATCTCCACACCATACACTCAATAAAGACTCACAAAAGCTACTTTTCCTGAGAGGAATTAATGACAGCTGCACTAATACCTTGGACCTGATGGGAGGAGGAGATATCTCTCAAGTTCCTTGGGAGGATATCAAGAGGATATGTTAGAACTACTGTAGAGAAGCTTCAAAGAAAGGGAGAGATTACCAATCCTCTATGGGTAAGTCATCTACGAGTGGAGTTTCAAGAATGGAGATTACTCATTTGTTGGCAGACTTCAAGCAAGACATTATAAATAATCTAGATACTTAGCTGGATACACTTTAGGCCAAGAAGAAACAAGAGGCAAAGGCAATGTTGGCAGAATATTGCCCTCATTGTAGAAAAAAGAAGGACTGCAAATGCAAGATGATAGATAATATTGACAACAAGCAGATTGCACCCGAGTTCAAGCCAATTTAGGTTGGAGAAGATCAAGTCTACTATGTTGCACAAAGGAGGCCATGGGCTCCAAGACAAGGTATGCCACCAGATCCACTATCTTTTGTTGGGCCATATTTCAATTCTTATTCATTTGGTAACCAATGGAAACCCCCATATCCATCCAATTATGGAGGATACCCACCACAACCTTGGATTAACCCTTGAAATACCTGGCCTAATCACCAAAACTCTCCACTCCAGTGGCAGCAACCTCAGGGGAATTGACAGCAGTTTCAAGGAAATTGATAGCCACCCCCAAAAAATTGGCAACAAACAAATCAATGGAGTGGAGAACAACAATGGCCAAAATAGACAAATAGCTACATGCAACCACCTTCTCATCACCAACAACCTGCTATAATGCCTCCTAATAATCCAAGCTCAAATCCACCTAAACCTACTCAACTACCAACTCAACCTACACCTAACCCAAATAACAAACCACAACAGTAGTCAGTATACTCTGTTGATTCAAATCAATTCCCTACATATGCTGTGAGTGTGAGTGACATCCACTTGGGTTCAGGAACTACTTTACTAGACCCTTCCACGCCTATTATTACTAAGCTTCCTGTGGAAGAAAAAGAACCTCTGCATGATCCCATTCAACCAAGTTCACCTAAAAATCCTGAATCAGTCCTAGTCAAGCAGACTAAACAAGAACCACCATTTTCTCAGAGATTGGAAGTTGCCAGGAAAAAGAAAGAAAAGGAGGACACAACCTTTGACATCTTAGATCAGCTAAAGCATATGTGTGTCTAGATACCTCTATTTCAGGCCATAAAAGATGTTCTCATCTATGGCAAGGAAATTAAGGAAGCATGCCTTAAGAAGCCAGACAGGAAGAAGAAAGACAACACTATGGTTCATGTGGTGGGACAACTAGCTGAAATCATGCTTGGGAAAGTGACTGTCCCTAAGTACAATGACCTAGGTATTTTTGTGGTAGGATTTGTTATAAATGGGATCCAAATAAAGAATGCTCTGATTGACTTGGGAGCAGCAATAAATGTAATGACCAAGGATAATTGTTGCAAGCATGAGACCTACTCCTACTGTCCTATAGCTTTCTGATAGCTCAACTGTTAAACCTAATGGTGTAGTAGAGGACCTTGTGGTAACTCTAGACTCATGGGAGTACCCAACAGATTTCATGATTTTTTCTCCTAAAGCCACACTCAGCGGGTACCCTATCATTCTAGGAAGACCATAGTTAGCAACTGCAGATGTTTACATTGGATTCTAGATAGGAGACATGACCATTTCTAATGGAAAGAGCATCAAAAATCTTGTTCTCTACCCTCTTGCTCAGCCATCCCATGATCTAGATAATTCTATATGGCCACATGTTGGTGAGGAGGCCAAGGAAGTTAATTCTATGGTGCAACTTATGATGTTAGGCAGAAGATCTTTCATGCAACTTCAAGATGAAGATGAATTATTGGCTAACATCATTCAAAATCATTGTGAAGTGGAGGAAGCATCATCTTCTCATTCTATTGTTCCAGTCAAGACACTTTTTCCTGCTCTTCTTGCAACTACTTTTCCTATAGACACTCTTCCTGCAACTGAACTTCCTACAACAATAGGTATGTCTCATACATTACTACTGCATGAACTCAAACTACCAAGCATTAGTGAAGCAACTATGATAGAGATAATTACACAAGTGCAGGTGTCAAAAGGAAAATATTTGAATATTAACATCAAACTGAGTGAAGAACAACAATTGTTATTGACCCACTTACTAAGAACCCACCAACATGCATTTGTGTGGGACTATCATGATATGAAGGGATTGGAACCTAAGCTTTGCACTCATAGAATTTACATAAGAGACGATTTCACCCTAGTTAGACAACCACAAAGAAGAATTAACCCTGCACTAAGAGAAATTATAAAAGGAGAACTACAAAAATTGCTAGATGTAGGATTTATCTACCCCATCTCAGATAGCCAGTGGGTGTCTCCATTGGTGATTGTGCCAAAAAAGGGAGGTAAGTGGTGAGTTTGTGTTGATTACAGGGAACTCAATGTTGCCACCAAAAAGGACCATTTTCCCTTACCCTTCATAGATCAAGTTTTGGACTCACTTGCAGAAAAACAATACTTTTCTTTTCTAGATGGATTCAACAGCTACAACCAGATCCAAATTTCACCAGAGGACTAGGAGAAGACCACCTTTACCTATCCATGGGGAACCTATTCCTACTCAGTACTTCCATTTGGCTTATGCAATGTACCCGCAAGTTTTCAGAGGGTAGTCATTAGCATATTTTTAGATATTTCTCATGATTTCTTGGAAATTTATATGGATGATTTCACCACCTATGGTGCTAATTTCAATGAAGCATTAGAGAATCTCTGGAGAGTCCTACAAAAATTTGAAGACCACAATCTATCTCTAAATAGTGAAAAGTGCTTCATGATGATGCAGGAAGGTGTAGTCCTTGGCCACTACATCTCTCACAAAGGAATTCAAGTAGATCCTGCAAAGATTGAGGTGATCACAAATCTGCCCACACCTGCAAAAAAAAAAGATGTTAGGAGTTTCTTGGGACATGCAGGATACTATAGGTGGTTCATCATGGATTTCAACAAAATAGCAGCACTATTGTATGCCCTTCTCACCAAAGATGTTGAATTTCAATGGACAGAGGACTGTGACAAAGCATTTTCTAATTTGAAGGAAACTTTGACTCATGCTCCTATACTCAAAGGACCTAATTAGGAGCTTCCTTTTCACATCCATATAGATGCATCAGATTATGCTATAGGAGCCATCCTAGGATAGAAAGAAGGGGCTATTGAAAATGCTATTTATTTTATCAACAAAAATTTGTAGGGAGCTGAATTCAACTATACAATGATAGAAAAAGAAATGTTGGCAGTGATCTATGCCCTAAACCAATTCAAGCACTACATAATAGACTGTCAGATCTTTGTGCACACTGATCATGTAGCCATTAGATACCTCATGAATAAACCCCTGATCTTAGGTAGGCTAGCAAAATGGTTATTGTTGATGCAGGAGTTTGACAGAACCATTGTAGATAAACTAGGGAAGACCAATGTTGTTGTAGATCTACTTTCAAGGCTGACTACATTAGAAGACAATTAGGTCATAAATGACTCTTTCCCTTATGAGCACTTATTTTCCATTAGTGTGTAAACACCCTGGTATGCTGACATAGCTAACTATCTGGTCACAGGGAGAGTTCCTCCCCACTTCTCTCCTAAAGAGAGAAGGGTGCTCATTGAAAAATCATTTCCTTTTTCATGGATTGCAAGATGTTTGTTTTACACTAGGCCATACTATGTCATGAGGAGATGTGTGAGAGAAGATGAGACATATGATATCTTGCATGCATGCCGCAATGAACCATGTGGAGGACATTTTGCAGCCAAAAGAACAATGATGAAGATTCTAAATACAAGATATTACTGGCCAACACTCCACAAGGATGCAGGGAGATATACAAGAAAATGTGATAGATGCCAGAGAATGGGCCAACCAACCAAATCTGATGAGATGCCACTTTAACCTCAGGTAGTAGTCACTCCCTTTGACAATTGGGGATTGGATTTTGTAGGACCCATTGACCCTCCATCAAATGATATTTTCACAAGGTATGGAGTTCCAAGAGAGATAGTGATTGATCAAGGGGCTCAATTCACATCAACCCTTGTTGCAACATTAGTCAATGAGTACAACATAAGGCATAGGAAGTCTACTACTTATCACCCTCAGGCCAATGGCCAAGTTGAGGTGACCAACAGAGAAATTGAAGCTATTTTGACCAAAATAGTGGCTGTTCATAAAAAGGATTAGGCAAAGAGGCTGCCAGAATCTTCCTGGGCCTGTAGTTCAACCTAGAAAACAACTACAAGCTTCACTCCATTTGAGTTGCTACATGGAAAGACAACAATGATGCCCATTGAATTTGAACATAAGACTCTTACTACTACAGTAGACAAAGGTAGTGCAAAATCAGAGAATCAAGTGGCATGAAAAATTCATCAAGGATAAGAAATTATAGCTAGGTGACTGGGCACTGCTCTATGACTCAAGGTATCAAGATAATGCAGGAAAATTACATACAAGGTGGCTAGGACCATGTGAGGTTGCTGAAGTATTCCCCAACGGTGCTGTTCAGCTCATTACTGTTGACCCAGTTAGATTTATGCTATTTTTCAATGGTCATCACCTCAAATTGTATCACAAGCCAACTTCTAAAGAGGAGTTCCTACAACAATTCACTCAGTATGCAACACTTGAGCTTCTTGCAGCTGAGGGAAGTGGACCTAGTGTCCCTCCTTCTGGCTAACTAAGGTATGTACTTTGTCATAATAAAGACTTCCACTTTTGTGGGAGCCCACTTCTCCACCCATCTGCCCATCCATTTCCACCTTTCTCTCTCTTCCATCACTTCACTTCATTCCACTTCACCTCATTCCACCTCTTTTTCATTAATTGCTGAACTTATTTCTTAAAAGGCGACCGGTACTTTCTCCACAATATTTTCAACAAATCTTCCATGAATCCAGGTATGTGTGCATTAATTGCTATATCTTAATTGTCTTTAGTGCATTCATTTAATTGTTGTGAATTAATATGGACATTCACCATAGCATGTCATTATTCCTTGTCCCTATCAAATCATCATTACCACCTTGCATGTGAGGAAACGTGCTCAAGTTTAGCTTGGGGGGGAAAGATGCAAATACTTTACCCATGTGTCAGTCCATGCTAGTCTACGTCAGCAAAGTTTAAATCAAGCCAATTTTAATTCTGAGTGAGATGACATCTCATATGTGTGAGGTGACACCAACTGTCACCGCCATTTTTCTCCATAATAACCTTCCTTTATTACTCCTTTATTGCCACTATTGATCCTATCACAATCTTAAGTTGCCAAAAGATAAAATAGAAAGAGAAAAAAAAGGTAAAATAGAAAGGGAAAATTCAGACAACATTGGCATTGGAAATTTGGCAGTGTTGTAGGAAGGAAAATTTTGCAGAGTGATTGTTGATTGTAGACAATGGGAGGTGGGTTAATTCGAAATGAACCCATGGTTCACGATGTATTACTGTAGGATGCACTTTCACAAGCCAAATTTAGAAACTGTGGGTGGTTAGACTATTTCATGAAGCTTAATGGTTTTAATGAAGACATTGCATTAGAATTTTCCCAGACATTGTCTGAAGGAAAAGCCATGGTAAAAGGGCTGGAAGTATTGGCTACTAAAGAAAGAATTGCAGAAGTTACAGAGTTTCCTACCGATGGTGAAAATTACCCTACTTCTAGAGATGCTAGGTCATCTAGGGCTGAATTTATAGAACCTGGTGACCCTCCATCGAGTGTGGACAAACAAGGTACGAAAAGAAGCTCTCTGCCCAAGCCATGGAAGAAAATATATGTTTATGTTATAAAATATATCACTTGTGAAGGTCGCCAGTTGAATATACATTCCGTGCACTTCAAACTCTAGAATCACATGAGACACGAGAGGAGGATGAATGTGCCAAACGTGTTATACCACCTTCTTTCAATCATGGCAGCCAAGACTCAAAAAGGTAGGGACAATTCTATTTCCCACCATTGTTTGATCAAATTGTTAGTTGAGAAGTCTCTACATGATGTGTCTAAGATGAGTTGGGAAGAATTCATAAATATTGATCAAATTAGACCTCAGCATTTGCGACCTAGGGTTTTACCTCAACCTCGTAGGTCTAGCAGGAGATTGAGCACAACTAAAACCACTCCTGGTGCTTCAACCTCTGGCGTAGGCCCTAGTGTAAACCCTCCTATAGCAGAACAAACCATAGAGATTAGCTCTTTTGAGACAAAGCATTCATAAAAAAGAAAGCTCCTCTCTAGATTTTGATGATGATGTTCCTCTTGGCATCCTAATGAGAACTAGGGCACAAAAGAGAGAAACAAGAATAAGAAAAGGAAAAGCTAAAAAGTAGTCGACAGAAAAAGAAGTACCAAGCTCTAAGAAGTGGAAGGCTGACACTGTTCATCCTACAACCAAAGAAGAACGTGAAAGCCCTCCCAGAAAATCAAGACCAGTCAGGCCAACCTTTGATATGCCTCGATAGAAAATCCCTAAGCCTAGAGAAACATCACAAGGGGACATAAAAGCTCCAATGGAGCAGGTGAATGTCGAGGAAGATGACATATTTGAGAAAGCAGCAAACATAACACTGGCAAATCTTGTTGATATTGCAAAACAAGTTGAGAATCAAGGGTATGAGGAAAATCAGGAGTTCCTGCAGTAGGAGCAAGAACAAGAACAAGAGGCCCTACAGCTAGAATTAGGAGAACAATTAGTACCCCTGTAGCCAAAATTGACTGAACAACCCAAATCCCTGCAGCCGGTACTATATGAAGAGCAAGCATCATGCCAGGAAAAATGTTGGTAGGAATACATAACCCCTCTGATTTTACAACACACACAACAATTCTAAATTTATGGAAAGAGATGCAAAGAAGGGAAGAAGAATGGAAGGAGGAGAAATGATGGCTGAAGAAGGAAATTCAAAAGAGAGATGAGGAGATTGAGGATACGAATGAGGAAATTGCTACTTTAAAGAAGAAGGCATATGATATGACAACCTTGGTACCTCAGATTTTAGAATGCAGGACCCCCCCAAGGGTCTATGCTCTGCATTTGAAGGATACATATCTTTATTTTAAGCTAACAAGGATTGTCTCAGGTTTGAACCCTTCCATTGAGACTCCTATTGAATTTTTCAATGCTTACCAGATTGCTTCCCTTGAGATGAAGAATTTGTTGTGTGGATTCTATTTGCATAATTATGTTGTGACTCAAGACCATGATTGGAATCCATTATTGTATGTTGGGGATGTCCAGTCAAGGGTGTTTATGTCCTGGGTACAGAATGAGATCAGCTGGGGACAATAATATGAGGCTTATAGGAAAATGGAATCTAACATCCCTTTGCCCATCATGGCTGAATGAAGAAACCCAAGGGACATTTATAGGGATTGGCACATAATTCTTTTCAAACCTAGCTAGGGTAATAGGATCATTCCTTGGATAGAAGCATTTTACAGTGAATATGAGGTGGTTGCAAAAGAAAAAGAGGAAACTGTGAAGAGATACCTGTCAAAAAAATGGAACAACCTAACTGATGAGCTAAAACAAGCTGAGTTGCACTCTATATAGAACTATGTTGCAACACTTAAAAGAATTGATAGATACATACAGATTGGAAGGAAAAAGGGATGATTTTGGCTTCCACTGACTTTTCAACCACCCATCCTGATGTGGCCCATGCCAAATTTTAGGTATTACCACTATGATATTGTTGCAAAGAGACAAAGATGGAATAGATTGGATAGACAACAAGGGTTCTATTGGAATCCTAATTCACGCACAACAAACACTGTTGTAAGAGAATTGGTGGTTGAAAATTTTAGGGCATTGACTAAGCAGAAGAACAACCCTTCCCCTACTAGAGGACTAGCAAAACCTTAGGTTGGGGGGAGTGATGAGTCTAGTTTATGGTTTAATTTTGGTAGAATTTATGATCTATTTGTTGAAGTTGTCATGGACCTTGATGTTTGAATGTTGATATTTCCTCAAAACCATAGACATTGGGCCTAATTATATTTTTGCAAATCTTTAATGATATTGACATGTTATATGGACTATCTGTGTTAATTCTACATGAGGATTAATGAAGATTCTTTAAGATAGTTACAGATATACAATTATTGTGCGTACTAATATTGCCATACAGATATGATTAGAGGCCACTAAATAGAGGAAGACTCTAACAACTGGCCATTCGCTATAACGGTTAACAAAGTGGTCACGCAAAGGTCAACGAAGGGAAGATTATCGATGACAAGAGATTCCTCATTCAAATAGAGTTGTAACCGCCTTGTAAATGGTCTTTATTGCTATTGAGTGAATATAGGTGTTACTGTTGTGCTAAATCTATGTTGACACAAACACATCTGACCAAATTCCATGCATGCGTAACCACCTCTCCACTTTCTTTGCTTTCCCTAAAGTGGCATCCTCCTAATCTGTTGGAGTTGACTGCCTTGCTAGGTGATTAGTTAGTAGCTTCTTTTCCTATAAATAATACCCTGATGCTCCTCAAGAGGTTGCACGATCTGATGATGTACTTGCATTCTTATTTTTCAGTAATATAGTTACACTGCTCTATTGTACTCATGTTTTCCAATGAATAAAATGAAGTTATAAGTCCATATGAGTTTACATTAGTCTTAGAGGACACTCATCCAAGGGGGCCCACATGGTGAGCATTTCATCCTTTAGTTTAGGTTATTTTGGTTATTACTTTCTATTTAGTAATTAGTTAAGAATCTGGCATTGACTGTTCCTGCAGCCACTAGAATTCCATTTTGTGACTATTCTTGCAGCCAAAATAGACAGAGTAGTTTCATGTTTGTTTGCTCCGATTTTCATTTATGTCATGCATTTCAGCTTAGTATAGTTGTTGGTGGATGTTTAGCATTTATGTTATTCCTTTCCAAGCAATTTACTTTCAGCATTGTGTCTTTCGGAGCTGTAGAATGAAAATTGCTACTTTGGATCCTTAGTGCACATACTGTGCTAACCCATTTCAAGTTTACATCCCTGGGTTGAAAAGTTAAATGCACTTTCATGATGATTGAAATGGCTATTCAGTTTAGATGTCCAATCTCTGAATCACAATTGTAAGGGCTAGTTGTTAAATCATTGTTGGAGGCCAACACACACATTGACTCAGATATTGTATCATTAAAGTATTTTGATGATATATATGAGATGATTTTGGATGCGATTATGGTGTGATATTTATTTTATGCCTAATTTTTATGTATGGATGCATATGTTTATGATGATGCATACCTTTATTATGCATATGATGTGATGTGTATGATTCATGATGTGATGTTATATGGATGTATGTAATGTATGATTTATGATATAAATGCAAATGCGATGGATGACCCATTTTTCTTTTTTTAGTATCTTTTCTATATGATATTCCATGATGATGCAAGATGTGCATGATATGAGATGAATTCATTTATTTTTGTGTATTTTTCTATGCAATATGACATGCTTATTATATGATCATGATTATGGAGGATGTATATATGCTGATAGTTTGTGGATGTAGGATGGATGCATTTTTTTTTTTTTTGAGTATCATGATACCATGGTAGCATGTAAAGAAGATAGAAGAATAGGATGAATGGATTAACCATTGGTTTTGAGATTGATTCAAAAGTCCAACAAGCCTATGATTCTTTGAGATTTTATTATATATGTGATGAGAGATGATAATTTTCTTGTTTCAGGTTTTGGGACACTTAATCATATCATTCCTTATTTTTGATATAGCACATAGACATGATGCATCAAGGTATTGATAACTAGGATGGATTTGTATCTAATGTGATGTACTTTGACTCTTCAAAAAGATAGGAGTATCCTTATTCATACCCGACATATGGAAACCTTGTTTGACCACGAGAAAGAATAATCCATTGAAGTAATGATACTAACACACAAAAGGTATGAGGAACCTGATATGTCCTAGCCATTGTTTTTCTTGAGACTACCCTGGACATGCAAGATAATTATTCGTCGAGGTTGTACTACAAGAACATCCCAAAATCATAACAAATGAAAGATAAAGATTAATGCCCCATTCCTTTCTCTCTAAATCATTTTGATAGACATCATCAAGAGGTCATTGGAATGGGTCAATAAGATAAATCATAAGATCAAAATGAACAAATAGTCAATGTGATTCATACCTCCTGCCAAAGTAACCTAACTAAGATGATTTCTGATGATCATGTCCATTGCAGGAAAGATGTATCCTAGGAAATATTTACAAATGTTTTGAATAAGACTAATTGTTTGATAGGCTGTTGATACAGATGTTAATCAACTTGTTTACTCATTGTCTAAAGATTTTTACATTTAGGTTTATACTTCATGAATTTCCACACTTGTTTACCAAAGGTTGATGGTGACAATTGATTTATTATGGATGGAATTTTATTGCGGGTGAAAGAAAAATGAGATGGGTGGTTTTGGAATTTTTGGAATATTTCAATGTATTTTGTCATTTTGCAATGTTTTGAGGTTGTGTTTTGTCTCTTGGGTGTATGTTAATGTTTAGGTTTTTAGTTATTTGAGGTTTTTTAGGGTTTTTTGAACATTTTGTGAATGTTTTGGGCTTCAAGTTTTCCAAATGTTTTTATGTTTTCCGAGTTTAGACCAAGAACTAAGGGGAAACTAACCTAGCACCTTAGGGGCTCATCAATAATGGCCTTTCCTATATTATACACACAGAGATGATGTAGTTAGACTAATTCTAACTAGTAACCACATGTTGATGAGATATGCACATTAATGGATTGTCAGTTTATTATGACAGACTCCTAAAGACTGACCTAATGCCTCAAGGGCTCATCAATGATGGCTTTTCTTGCATTCAAGCTTAGAGACAATGTAGTTTGACAACCATGTTTTTGAATTTTTAACTTTTTAGACTTTTTTAGGGATTTTGATGTGTTTTTGGAATTTTCATATGTGTTGAATGTTTTTTGGATTTTTTTCTTTTGGATTTTGGCTTTACAAATTTTTAGATGTTTTTGGATTTTGAACTTTACAAATGTTTTAGATGTTTTTTGGATTTTGAACCTTACAAGATTTTGGATGTTTTTGGATTTTTTGAAATTTTGCGACTGCTTTGGGATTTTTGAGAGATGTTGTGAATAACCTTAAGGGAATATTCAAGAACCTAATTTGATGCAAGTATAAATAGATTCCCCTAGTGTGATACGACTGTCTCGATATAGGAAGGACAAAATAACCTTAGGAATGCGCCAAATAGTAATAGAGGGGAACATGATACTCAATATATGGCTATGATACAAATGCAGATGGGTGATGGAATAAATAGGATAAGATAAGATGAAGGATGGATGCGATGAATGACGAAGAAGAGTAAGTCAAGGAGTTAATGATGGATGGATGATGCTTAATTATGTGAGGTGCATGTTTGCTATGGTTTCACCAAGGTACTTTTCCAAAGTTCCATCGAAGTGGTTTTCGCTAGAGGATGATTTCTCTTTTGTTTTCAATCCTTTTTCTTTTCTTTTTCTTTGTTGTTTTTTTTTATTTTTTTGGATTTATACCCTTCAAACCTAGGCGTAAAACTTCTTGACATGTGATCTCTTGATAGGCTCCTAAAAGGGTTCTCCCTCAGGAGTTGATAATTGATAGGACCTCTAAAACTATAACTAGCTATGACAATAAATGGTCCTAACCAATTAGGTTTAAACTTCCCTTTGCTATTTGGATCTGGCATATTCTTTTGGTTCTCCTTCAATACAAGATCTCCCACCTAGAAGGAATAACTTTTTATCTTCTTATTATAGCTCCTTTTGAGTCGGTTTTGATAAGCTTGTAAATGATTCAAAGCTTCTAGGAGAATCTCATCCAACAACTCTAACTCATTGAATCTGGCCACTTTGTATTCTTCATCGATAATGAGATTTTGTAGTGACATTCTCAGTGAAGGGAGCTCAACTTTAATAGGTAGGATAACTTCAATTCCATAAACTAGGGAATAAGGTGTGCCACCTGTAGGCATGCATATACTTGTTCTATAGGCCCACAAGGTAGGGTTCAATTGTAGATGCTAGTCATGACCAACTTTATTAACTATCTTTTTTATTATCTTTAGGATGGTTTTGTTTGAAGCCTCAACTTGACCACTTCCCTAGGGATAGTATGGGGTAGAAAATCAGTGTTGGGTATTGAACCTTAGGCATAACTCATGAACATCTTAATTTTTGAAAGGTGTTCCATTGTCTAAGATAAGGGCTTGTGGAATATCGTAATGACAAATGAGGTAGTTCAAGATGATTTTAGATGTTTGTTTTCTTGTAATGTACATCATAGGGATTGCCTCAACCTACTTCATGAAATACTTAGTGGTTGTAATGATAAACTTATGACCGTTAGAAAAGGTGGGGGTGATCTTTCTTATGAGGTCAAGTCCCCACTACAAGAAAGGCCAATGTGTAGTGATTGGTTGAAGTTCCTGAGCTGATGCATGGATGAGGTCCCCATGTTGTTGACATTGCATGCACTTCTTGACATATTGATGAGCTTCTCATTCCATGGTAGGCTATTAGTACCATGTCCTTAACAATTTATTAGCCAAGGTCATACCACTTGAATGTGATCCACAAATAGCTTCATGTACTTATTTTAATGCAGTCAAAGTTTCCTCTTGGTTGAGGCATCACAATAATGTCCCCTCAAGACTTCAATTGTAAAGGCTATCGCCTAAGATAACAAATCAGGATGCTTTTTTGATAAATTTTTTTCTAAGGCTTGAGTTGATATCATATGGGAGGATACCTCTATGTAGGTAAGTAAATATATCATGATACTAGGGAGAACCGGGATAAACAATTTCACATACGAGTTTAGATTCTAGTACCTCAAATTTTGGGTTGAGAAGTTGCTTGATGATGAATTCACAATTAAGAATGTTGTGCGACATATCTAGCGAGGACCCAATAGTAGTCATAGGATCAATTGTGTGGTTGTTGATATGGGGTATTTGCTTGAATGTGATGTTGATGAAGAAATCTTTGAGACTTTCCACCATATTTTTATAAGGCATGAGATTTTAATCCTTGGTCTAATAGTCATCGTTAACTTGATTTACAATCAACTATCAATTTCCATAGACCTTTAGTTCTTATATTTTCCACTGTACTACGATTCTCAATCCTGTGATAAGAGCCTCATACTCAGCAATGTTATTGGTACATGGGAAAGATAGCCCATAGGACTTAGGAATACAATCACCTTGTGGGGTGATAAAGAGAATGCCTACTCCATATCCATGTTGTGTGTGTGAACCATCAAAATATAGCTTCCATGGATCCACTATGTTGAGGGTAAATATTAACTCATCAAGAAATTCAGACACCAATAGATTCTCTAAATAGATAGGTGCCTTTTCTAGTTGATCTGTGAAAACCTATCCCTTGATAGCCTTTTGATCTATGTATATTTAAAATTATGTGAGTATCATCACCCACTTAGCCATATGCCATGTGAGAGTAGCTTTAGATAAAAAATAATTCAATAGATCTATCTTAGAGATAAGCTTTAATTAGTGTGAAAGTATGTAGTTTCTAAATTTCTGTGAGGTGAAAACCACTTCTAAGCAAGCCTTTTGAACAGGTGAGTAGTTTAGCTCGTATCCAACCAAAGTCCTACTGATGTAGTAAATTTCTCTCTCCTTCCCTATTTGATCATGTTGAACAAGAAGAGCACCCAAAGCTATTGATCTATCTAAGATATATAGAATCAAAGGTTTGTTTGGTATTGGTGGCATAAGGATGAGAGGTTTTAGTAGATAATCTTTGAGTTTCTGAATGATTTGTCACATTTCTCATCCCATTTGTAGGCTATCCCCTTGTGAAGAAGATGAAAAAAGGGATGAATCTTATCCTCCAGTTGTGCTATAAATCTTCTAATAGACTGCAATCTCCCTTGTAAACCTCACAATTGCTTCAATGTTTGTGGTGGTTCCATATCCAATATTTCTTTGACCTTAGCAGATCTATCTCAATTCCTCTTAGTGACACAATGTATCCTAAATTTTTTCCTAATGTTATGCCAAAGATGCACTTTTTTGGATTCAACTGTACCTTGTACTCTTTGAGTCTGTTAAAGATTGGTCCCAATACCTCTAGATTTTCATTCCTTGTTCTTGACTTAGCTAAAATGTCATCTACATAGTCTTTTAAAGTCTTGTAGATCATATCATGAAATATTAATGTCATTTCTCTCTGATAGGTGGCTCTAGCATTCTTCAGACCAAATGTCATCACATTCCAGTAGTAGGTCCCCCATAAACATGTAAATGTTGTCTTATGTTGATCTTCTTTAGCGATCATGATCTGATTGTATCCTAAGAACCCATCCATGAGGAAAGCATCTCATGTCCAATAGTGAAATCTACAATAATGTTAATGTTAGGAAGAGGAAAGTCATCCTTAGGAAATTATTTGTTTAAATCTCTAAAGTCAGTACATATTCTGATGCCCCTAGTGGATTTTGAGACTGGTACCATGTTTGAAACCCACTCAAGATAATCTATCAACCAGATAAACCCTATCTCAAGAAGCTTCTCCAATTCTAGTTTGAGCAACAACACTATCTGTGGATGCATCTTTCTCAGCTTTTGCCTTACTAGTTTAGCTCATGAGGATATACTGCAAGATGAAGGACAAATAATTTAGAATAAAGGCCCAAAATGTCTACATAGGACCATGTGAAGTTTACCTTTCTCTCTTTCAGGAATTTTTCCAAGTTCTTTTTCTCTTCATCTAGGAGTGATTCTGCATAGAAAGTGATCTGAGGTGCCTCATCTATCGCTACATTGATAGGGTTGGATTTTTTGGATAGCATTGCTGAATTTTCTTGATGTATCACACTAAGGGGAAGATTGAATCCCTCATCCTTCAGTGCCTCAGAGAGGTTTTCACCATCAGATGTGTCCTTTATTTTTACTATTTCATGATTGAAAAGTGCCACAGTGTGGTTTTCACTTAAGGATCGAGACATGATTCTCATATTTTCCATTTTATGATTGAGAGACTCAATAGTTTCCCCATAGTAAGCTTACATGTCCACTTCAATTTCAAAACCTACTTTGTGATCCCCATATGGCATGTTTTCACAAAGTCCCATGAACTTGGAGATAACTTCATTATTTTTGAATGAGTCCAAAATAGGCAGTCCTCATTGGTCCCAATTTATAATTTGAGGGTAGACTAGTTTTAATTTAGTGATTTGGCTTTTTGAAGTAAAGGATGTAGTGGTTATCATGAATATACATGTATCCTCAAATAGTTCTATGATATTGAGGGGAAAGTAATTGATCATATCATTATGCGATGTGGGTAACCAAGAGGAAGATTTGACTCCCTTAACAAAAGCACCCTTTCCACAAATGGTCACTTTGATTGTGGTACATCCAAGACCAAGATTATTAGGTTGTTTCTCAGGAGCAAGGGGTTCTAGCAAACTGTTATTGTTTTGACCAAGCTTTTCATTCTTGTTGTATCCCCAAGCCATCATCTACTACAATCCTTTATTGTCATCCTCCATTGGAAGAACATGCTTTGGTCTATTATCTTGATATAATAGTTTTGATACTTTCTCTTCATTAATGATTTCTTTGTTCAAATCTCCCCACTTTGTGAAAGTGGTCGATGCTATCTTGATTGTCATAGATACCTTTTCAATATGTTGGGGATTTCCATGATACCTAGGAGAAAGAGGAAATTCTCCAATTACAAAATAATCCTTCAAGTTATAGTCTCCACAACCATTGTCTTTGATCACTGCATTGATATTAGGGATATTTTGCATGATGGGTGATTTTGATTTGGAGGTGGAAGCTAGGGAAGATGGGTCAATGAATGAGGATGGTGTTGGGACTTCATCATTCTTAGGCACTTGTAGGATCCTATAGTACTTTGATTCTAGTTTTTTGCAATAGTACAATGGTTCAAGATCACCATGGATTGTGATTTCTCTATCTTCATAGCGAAACTTAACACATTGATAGTAGGTGGAAGTGAAAACTTGCATGGAATGGATCCATAGATGACCTAGAAGAATTTTATATGGTAGGTCAAGGTCAAGAACTTGACAAGTTGTTTCTACAATTGTGGGTCCTATTTGGATGGGGATTTTGATTGTGCCCTCAAAAACCCATTCTTGATCATCATATGCCCTTATAGTAACACATTTTTCCTTTGCAATGACATATTCAGAATAGCCCAAGTTCTTGATTAGTTGAAGGGTACAAATATTAAGACCAACACCTCCATCCACCAAGACTCTCTTGATTTTTTTTTTGAATGAGGAACTCAAGATGCAATTTACGATTGTGTGATGGCTATGTTGGAAGGTCTTTCTCAAAAAAGGTGAGAAGATGAGGGGTGGTGATGTGTTCTACCATAGCCTAGAATTTTTTGGTATCAAGATTATTGGGTACAAATGATGATGATAAAGCCTTCTCTAAGATGTCCCTATGTGTAGGAGATATTTTTAGTAACTCCAAGATGGAGATTTGGGTGGGGGTCTTCTTCAATTGATCCAAGAGACTATAATCATTGGGGTTTGATTTTGCTAGTGAGGGTGGTACCCTAGGTTGTGATGGTGCTCCTTGGACGGTGACCTTTCCTCTATGTGTGGTGACTCCACACTCTACACTAGGCCCTTTTATTGTGATGACAAATATAAAATGATCATAAGATCCTACCACATTGTTATAAACATGAGCTACATTGTGGTAATCTTTCCCTTTGCCATTATCATTTCCCTTGCTATGGTCTGGCATTGGGTTCTTGTATATTTGAAGGTCTTGATTTCTAATTTATTGATCCAAAGTTATGTCTCCGTTGTCAATAAGATCTTGAATGAAATTTTTTAATTTCATGTAACTTGATGTTTTGTGTTCCTTGATCTTATGAAAATCACAAATATCCTTCTTTTTATACCATGGTGGTTTGACTTGACGTTCTTGGTAATTTTGATAATTAGGGAGTGTGATGAGATTAGATTGCATTAGATTTTGTGTGACTAATTCAATAGGTTCCCTCAAAGGTGTGTACTTGCATCATTGAGGTTAATTTTTTCAATGGGATGGTCCTCTTTGAGTGTTGGTAGTGTTGATTGATTGTTGATTATTTTTTAGTTGCATGTTTGGTTGTTGTGTGCTTTGTTGTGGATTTGTTTGTTGTTTGGTTGTTTGTTTTGGAGCACTTAGAACCACTTTTGCATCAACTACAACATCATTAGTAACATTCTTTTTTTGTCCCATATACACAGTTTTTCATTGGAATTAGATGATAGTCAGTTATCTTTGTATGCTTGTGTTGCTCCTTGTGCATGATGAGGGCTATTTCAATGTTAAGACCTCTAGGGGTGAATTCTTTGTATGATGAGACACATTGCATTTTAAGTTGGAAGGATAGATCTATTTCCACATTTGCAATAATGATATCTATCTGTTGCTTTTTAAGAATTGTCCTTTTACATTTACTAGCTCTATGCCTCCATCGTTGCAAAAAAATTGTAAATGATTCACCCTTGTTCTATTTTAGGGTGTATAGTTCCTCCAAACTTACGTCTGTATCAAGGTTATAGGAGAAGTGATCCACAAATAAATCTATTATTTCTTTAAAATTTCAAATTCCAAGAGGTAAGTGTGAGAACCATTGTATTTCCTAGCCTCCCAAACTACGTGGGTAAAGACACATAAAATAGGAGTCACTGTATGCTACTTCCATACATTCCATGCAAAATTCCTTGATATGATATATATTTCCACACCCTTTGTATTTGTGAAATTTGGGGATCTCAAATCCTAGCAGGAATGGTATCATTGCAATGTTACAATAAAAAAGATATGGACATAAATCTCATTGTGCATATTATCTCTTCATTTTCCTAGCTTGGATATCTTAAATTTATTGTGTAAGAATTCTAATTTTCTAGGAAAGATCATCTAGAGGATGGTTTGGTTGTTGATCATACATGTTGTATAGAGGAGTGGTAGATGAATTATATGTGGAATTTTGATAATGGGGTGTGTTTGTGTTGAATGTGTTATATGGTGTGTATGGTGGATTTTGATAGTGCTTGTGTAATGTTGATAATGGTGGAGGTGTGTTGTATACTCCTTGTGAATTTGGTTCAAGGAATTTGTGTATTTACATATGGTTGTTGTTGGTTGTACTAAAAGCCTTTGTTGGGCATATTTTTGTGCTTGTAATTGAGCTTGTTGTTGCGCTTGCAATTGAGCTTGTGCTTGTTGTTGTGCAAGTAATCGAGCTTGTTGTTGGGCTTGGAATTGATCTTTTTTTTGTTGATACACAATATATTGTTGATAAGCCAAAGCATTTTTCCCTTGAGGTGATGGAGTGATTTTTTTATTTGGGACAAATTGATTTGATTGAATGTATTGGCTTGATGGGATGTTTTTATTTTGAGCCACAAGTGGTGGATTTTGGGGAATCATGTCATGAGTGGACTATGATGGAGGATTGACTTGATTTTGTGGTGGTTTATGTGTGATCAAATTTTGATTGTTGGACACTTGATTTTGATTTGGAACATGTTGACCTTATTGTGAAATTTGTCCTTGATTTTGTTGTGTTATCAATCCTTGCAAAATTTGGGATTGTTATGGAGGAATGTAAGTTTGAGGACCCATTTGATTTACATTGTTTGAGGGACTCCTTGATGTTGAATCAAAGGTTGGGATACTTGATATGATGCAACTTGGTGTTGTGATGTTAGTGAAATATCTTGATTTGGGACCAATTGATTTGAAGGATTACCTTGATTTATTTGATTTGGGACCAATTTATCTGATGTATTTCCTTGATTGATTTGATTTGGGATGAATTGATTTGATTTGTTTCCTTGATTGATTTCACTTGGGACCAATTTATTTGAAGGGTTACCTTGATGTTGAAGGACTTGTGGAACCATTTGATTTTGAGGATCAATTGGATGGCTTTGTGATGATTGTCCTTGTAATGTTGAGGATTGACCTTGCAATTTTGTGTTCACTTGTCCTTTTAGATTCACTTGGGGTGGTTGAATCACTTGGTTTTGTTGAACATTAGGAAAACTTTTGGTATTTGTTGTGATTGAAGAATATGGTTGGGCACAAAATTTTGGTGCCATGTTTGTGTTGTGGGCATGTGATGTAAATGGAATGTTTAGATGTTGAGAGTGCTATGGAATGGAGATGTTTTGGTGGATGCTTGTTCTTTGAGTACCCAAACCCTAGATTTTGAGTGAGACCAAGTTGGGTTCCTTGTTGAGTTGTAAGACTAGATGACACCACCCAGGTTGACTTGGTACATGTGATGAAGATGGTTGAGTGATAGATTGAACAACATTTTGGACCAAGGGTTGTCTGCTAAATGTTTGAGGAATAGATACAACATTTACCAAAGGTCGTTCCCTAAGTGTATTCACATCAAATGTGGAAGGGAGTTTAGCTCCTTTTTCCAAGGCCAACATGTATTGGGTTGGGTTCAATTTCATCACGGTGTTGATAAGGTGGTGAAATTTTGGATCTTATTTCATTTCAAGTAGTTCCACTTTAGTGAGTTCATTGGGATTATTGGTAACATCTTCTACTTGGTACCCCATTTCTTGTTAAGCTTGAAGTGTATTTTATGATGGAGGTTGTGGTGGATTTTGTGATGGAGTTGTGAAACCTCTAGGATAAATTATTGCATTGTAAGGTTTTGTTGGTTTGGATCACTCATGATAGATAAATTTTTGTTTTTCTCCATGTATCTCTTGTGTTTTGACCTTGTTGTAACCATAAAACTTGGATCAAATTTTGGAGTAGTATTATGGGATTTGTATTGTTGAAACTCTTGATTTGACTCAATTTTTTGTAAAAGTGACCCTCTAAGGTGTTTAGGACCAATGATGTGAATGATAAAAGGATGATGAGTGGTGTGAGTGATGAAGGATCTCAATTTTGGATAAACTAGCCTTAGGTTTTAATGAAAGATTGATAAGGATGCTAATGAACTTGTATATCCTAGAAGTAGAATTGTGACTTTAGGATAAATTTTTCAAAAGGATGTTTACTAATCTAACTAAATGTTTGAAAGGATTCATTTCCAAACACTTATCTAAGCTAGGTGATGGTGATGGAAACCTAGGTCCAAGAGATTTTTTTGTCCAAAGTTTAAAGTTGTTGGTGAGATGGGATGTTTGATGTTTTGACGTTGGTGTATTGGTTGATCCTAATGTTTGAACCTAAGAGGGACTTGTTCCAATATCAATGTGATAAAAGACATGATTTTTTCTTTGATTGTTTAAACCTAAGAGAGAAATGTTTGTTTGATGATAGAACTTTGACTTATAATGTTTGAAGGTGTGCCATACTTAAAAAATGTTTTGATAAAAAAAACTTAAGTATGCATTTCCTTATTTGCTCTTTGTTGTTTGGAAGCCAAGATGTTTTGAAAATAGGACCAAGGTGTGCCTAATTTTTTGTCCCAATTGATTAAACTTTGATTTAATGTGATATTGATTTTACCACATCAAAGGTCTTGATTAAAGTTTAAAACTAAGAATGTCTATAAAAAAGAAAAATTATTTCCACAAAAGCTTGGCATTGTGGAAATCAAAGAGCTAAGCCATAATTCCCTAAGTTAAATTTGATATAAGTGAGTAGAGATATAGTCAAATATATTAGGAGACAATTAATATAAAAAGATATATTTAGAGGTATGCAGTAATATATTATCCCTCAAGTGCACTCAAATATAATCAAAGGGTTTGAAATTTTTGACCATGTTGATGTTTGTTTGAGTTTAAAATTACAAGCAATGTGTTTAGTGACTCAATTTGGTGAGGGGGATATTTTGAAAGTCTTCTTCCATAAGACTTACAAGATTAGCTCAACAAAAGTAGTCAATAACAATCTAGAGGAATAAAGGTATATTTCTTCTTAGTAGGCTTACCTCACCCCCGAAAGAATGATGTAATCCAAATTTATAGGGGGGTCAAATAGGACATATCAAGGAAATGCATTGTCTTGATACTCCTAGCTTTGTACAAGATAATGAAATCTTAAGATTCATGCCTCAATTATAAACCAGACTTGGTAAATAACTTATGGGAATGTTGCTATTCCCGTGTACTACTTTGAAGAATCGTTTTGAAAAAGTTGGTTTTCCTCTAGATACAAAGGTTTTTGGTGACACTATGAATACCAAGAGTATACGTCTACTATAAGACACTAAAGTATCTAGCTTCCCCTAAGTGGCTGATTCATTTGCATGAGAGTAGGAATGTATAGGTACAAACATCCCATATTTATGCTACTTACTTTAGTTTCGGCATACTTTGTATATATAGCTCATTGGTAAATGTTCTTGAAGGTCACCAATGAGTTCTCCATTGCGAGATGTATATCAAAGGTAGGCCCTCTCTAATAAAAGAAAATGAATGTTATTTCTCTTCACCCAAGATCGTACGAAGCGTAAGGGGAGAGGATATGCAGCAAGCCTTTTGGGTGACTCAAAACGTTTGTAAACTTATAGTGTTTCTCTAACCTAATATCGCACGAAGCACAACGGGAGAGGATATGCACTAAAATTTTACACAATCATGGCAAGAAAAGAAGACATTGTTTCATTTTAGTGCACCAAAAGAAATATTATGTTCATTTTAATAACACCAAAACTAAGAGTGAATTTGTGTTGTTAAATTCTAAACCAAATTGAAATGTGAGGATGTTTGGTTTGATTTTAAGCTAACTTTGAAATAGTAATAGAATTGTAAGTTCTTAAGCCCAAATTGAAAGTTATTTAATCTAAAACATGAAATAAAAAGCAAGTTAGGTCATCCTTCCATAAGTGTTTAAGAACAATTTTTGAAGAGAAGATTAAATGATGCCATTACAAGTGTTAATGAACACTTTGATCTTTGACTTCAAGATTTTATTCTCCACTTTAAATCTACAAAATAGTTAGCCTTACACACAAAAAAAAAAAAATAGTAAGTGATCAAAGAACATATTAGATTGAAAACTTAAAGCAGACATGAATATTTGATTCTCTGTTTTACCTGAAAAATTGCATCACTCTGTCAATCTTGCAACTATGTCATTGTATGACAAATGCATCACTATACGACAATTGTGTCACTCTAGTTCAAGAAAATTGCATCAGGATATGGCAATTACATCACTATGGTAAACCTAAAATATATAAATAGGAAAATTTCAAATGCATCAGAATAGAAAATAAACAATTGTATCACAATGCACACAATTGTGATCCAATGCAAATATATTCCTTGTAATGCTACAATTGCATCGCCCTACCTCAACCAATTGCATTGCTCGACCTTGAAATCTAAAAAACATAAAAAATATCAAGGAAAATTCAAAAAAATTGATTAGTAGGCCCCTCCTTCTAGCACCAAAATGTGAGCATGATCATGAAATAAGCTAAAAATGATTAAATTATGAGAATTAAAACAATATTTAACTAATTAAGTCATGCTCCCAATGAAATTCTTGAAAATATTAAACTAAGAAGCCATTAAAATAGCAAATATCATAGAAATGTTTAAAGGAAACCTAATCTAATACATCAACCTCACCCCATTGGGGGATTGGTGCTGAATTGATGTGGAATGTCGGCCCTTTCCCAATCCCTTTGTTGAAACAAGCTTGAAGATGAATGCAATTGATGAAAAATGATGCAAAAATTAGCTAAAATGGATGCTAAATGATGAAATTTCTCGTAAGAATTCTCTAAAAATGACTATAATGTAGATGCTCTCAATGAATGTGAATGAATTTCTCAAGAAATGAAGGCTATTTATAGGAAAATTGAATGAATCGATGGCCAAGATTAAATTGATTAATCAATTGATGCAAATTAAGGAGAGGAATTGGAATGGATCAAGGATTCAATCCATGGAGCAGATTGAAAGTTGACATGGATTGATTAATTTAATCAATGATTCAAATTTATTTGAGGAAACATAAATCCTAAAATTTAGGAGGAATGAGCAAGATATTTCCATTTAATAGGGAAATGGTTTAAAATTGAAATGGAGGAATATTCCTTTGCAAGTGGGAGAAATTGGAGGGATGAAAGAAATTAATCAATTAACTAATTAGAATATTATTTAATTGTGCATGATGAAGGAATTAAAATATTTAATTAAACAATTTACTCATTTAATTAAAAAAGTTAGATTATTTAATGAAATGAGAGGAATTAGGGAATGCAATTAAATAATTCACATTATTTAATTGATCAAGATGAGAATTACTATGAAAATGGGTGAATTAACCTAATAATGTTGATTATTTGATTAATATAAGAAACTAGTGAATTTAATTAAACAATCAATATTATTTAATTAAATAGCTGGAAGGAGTCAAATTAGGATGAAAATGGTGTTAATAATAAAATTCATATGCATAATATCGATCAAGATGATTTTAAGTGTCTACACTATCCCCATCTCTATCACAGAGTTCAATCCTAATGGTCACTGCCACTTCTTACTTTTCCATTGGCATTTCACAAAAACATCTCATCCTTGAAGAATTGTCTCCTTGGGAAACAAGGTTAATACCCATCTCACTATTTATCATGCATTGTTCACTCATAAAATAGCTACAATCCTTTAGATTATACAATATTTCCTTGGCTTCTCTTCACAAAAACCTCTATGTTTTAGACCTACTAAAGGTTGTTACAATAATGATGGTGTTGTTATTGATGTCAACACAAAGTCTATTGACTGTGTTGTCATTGATGTCAACTATGGGATGAATATGTTGAGGATATTGATAAAATTGTGGAAATGAGGAAAACAGGTTGTGCATGTGTAGTTGAGACCTTGAGGAAGTGTTGTGAGTACATGGAGCTATTCTTTTATTGTAGAGTCTGAAGATGAGTTGGAAAGAAGTATTAATCTAAGATGATGTTTTTGGTACTTGGTTTCTAAGTGCTTTTGAGAGAATTTAATAAACAGAGTAAACTATGTTGTGCAAATGTTCATAGTGTACTCCAGTATTGTGCTCCACATTCTTTCTGTGTTGATGTTATGCCTATGTGGATCTTATAGGTTATTCATAGATGAAAAAGGTTGCTATATTCAAAATTTTGGTTTCTGGATCGTTGTACAGTGTGAGATATTTTGCACTAGTGTGTGAACCAGTTGTTCAGTGATGTTTTTCATGGTCTAGGAGAAATGTTTCTTTGCGTTTCTCCACTATTTGGATTTTGGTTGTATAGATTTCAAAAGTTTCTTATAATTCTTTTATCCTTCAATGTTCAATATTTTGCTTCATTTGGTGCAGTATCGTGAGATTTTCATTTATCAGTATGCAATTGAGGGTTATCAGTTGTTCTGAGTTAAAGTATTTGTTGATGCATGCTTGGATGAATTTTTTGATGAATCTTAAGAAGTTTTTGTATTGTTTTGGATCGATTTCAAGTCAATTATGTCATCTAAAACTTTTGGATTGATTTAAGGAAGCATGTACTTAATGTCTATGGTGTTTTGCACGGGTGTTGGCCAACCTTGTGTTTAACACTACATGCGAGGCTTGTAGAAGCATGTTGAAATGTGTTGGGATCTATTTTGGTCCTAATTAAGGATTTATGTAGGTATCCTTTCATTCCTTTCCACCATGAGAATGTTTTGGTGCTGACCTATTTCAAATTTGAATGTATAACGACTAGTGGCCAACATTGGAGAAATTTTTTGAGGTAGACCTTGAAATAAATATGTATGGTGTTGATGGTGTTGATGTAAGAGGGTGTACGAAAGAGTAAGAATCAAGATAGATGGGATATTGTTGCAAGTAATGTGTGTGATGCGAATTTGAGTGGAACAATGTGAATTTCATGTTAGGGTTCTTGAAGGCAATGAGTTGAAGGAATCTAATATCTTTCATGTGAAGACTATGAAAGTGTGCAAACAATTGTGGTGGAATCCTTGTTGCATTGAGAAGTGCTTTCTCTATGTAACATTCTTCTTTTATCTTGTTGTTTTCTTTTTGTGGTAGTAAGCTTTGGTTGTGAGACTTTTTGGACAGTATGTCCTATTATGGTAGTGAGCCCCGTTTTACTAGTTTTGCTATTATTTATATTGTGAGCTAATCCTCACCGTGGTTTTTCCCTCATTTGGTTTTCCATGCAAATTTTGCATTCTCATGTGTATTGTGTTGTGATTTTAGTTTATGTTATCTACATTTCATGTTTAATCAAACTAACAGAATAAGGGCTTAATGAATGCTTGTGGATTTGATTACTATATTTGAGGGTTTTTGAAGGTTTAATTTGCTACAATTGATTCACCCCCTCTCAGTTGTCTTGTTCATTTCAACAAAGGTCTTCCCTTTTAAATTCCAACCATGTGAATGATGTTGCTATTACCTTGTCTAATTGTGTCATACACTCATACCAAATCAAACAGGTTGAAAACATTATCATGAAGATCATACTACCATGCTACCCCCTGACTCCTTATAGACTATCCTTTCACCATTTCATGCCACACAAGGTAATAGTAAGGTAAAGGTCACCATATTATCTCTTATATTTTGATTTTCCTTACCTATGGGATAATGTCTCCTACTTTATGATCTCTATGACCATAGTGAACCTGCTATTCATATCACTATGACTGTCATTTTAATGAAATTTTATGTCTAAGACCTAGCATTGAAGATAACTATCACCTATCCTCCTATCATGTTGCTTGTTTGGTGTAGACTATCATAATAGATGCTAGTCTAATGGATTTTCATCCAACAGTTCAGTTCCCCTTCTTAATTGTCTCATTGGATTTCATGACACCTTATATGCAACCTTCTATGATTCCTTTTTAGTGTGTCTATTTGATAGCAATGTCTAAGGTATTGTAAAGGATTTTGATGAAATTTTCATTGTAGCCTTGGACTATTGTCCCTTAACTATGCACTTACCCTTTGTTATCCTTCACAAAATTTTACAAGGTATTATGCTCTTCCTTAGACATTTCATAGCACCTCTACTTCTAGGATCATCACTATGGATTGTCTTCTAGGATCTTTCATATGCAAGGGTTTGGAGAATGGTAACTGCCCCCATGAATTCATTACTCACACTTCTTGAAGGTACTGTCCATATTCTTGAATAGGTTGTCCTTTAGTAACTATCCCTACTTTCCAACAAAGCCTCTTGATTGCTTGAAGATCAATTTTCACCATCTTTAATATATTCATAAACAAGGAAACTATTCATTTCTTGCCTTCATGATTGGATACTTTACACTATCATTAACCATCATTAGCCATCCTTTTATTCTATACCAAAGGCCAAAAATTCATGTAGTTGCACTTCTTGGACAAGAATAAAATTAGTATCTTTGACTGCTATGACTAACACATAGAATTAATAGGTGTCATTGGAGAACTTGGAAGCATCAGCCTCAAATTGGGATCTAATTGGGTATGAAAGAGCAAGGCTAGAAGCTGAGTTGGCATGATAAACTGAATTTAGAGTGCTTCCCATTTAAATTTTCACCATTCTTTATGACTTTATGACTATTCAGAATTTCCTTGATGGTTATTATTCTTTTCTCAAAGTCTTACATAGTCATTAATATTGTGATGTGGGCATAGTGCAGTCCTTAAGACTATTGAAAACCTTGAACCTCATTGCCATAGTCTTTCACTCTTAAGAATACTTCATATTTTATCTCTTTCACTCTATCTATCATTGTGTTCCTTTGGTAACTACCTTAAAGATCTAGCTATCTCACACAATGTCTATTACATTGATCCTTAACTTTCTACCTCCATTGTGGAAAGAGTATTGTTACTACCAAAGTCCTTTTATGACAACCACTATCAATTCAAGATAAGCTTTGTGCTATCCATTCAATGTTGGTGGCTATTATACTCTTAAGTTCCTATATATCATTGTTCTTTACAACTTTCAAACTGTGATTGTCATGTTTAAAAGAGGATTGCCACTCTCAGGAGTGCCCCTTTCATGATTTTGACTTTTAAGATGCTTGCAATGTAGACAGTCCTTTGTTAGTTCTTCTTCACAAACATATTCCTTGCTCACCTAATATTAATAATAGTAACCTTTTTGGATTTCCCTAAGACTTCATGAAAAGTATTTCTTGACATTAAAGATCTTAGACATGACAATAATTCAATTTCTAAATTTAAACATGATGTCTCTCTTTGAAGGAAAGGAAAAAGAATTGGTGAAAGGTAAGCATAAGAATCAACTAGTTGAACTAAAGTACCCATACTAGCCTTATGTGAAACATTTTGATCTATCTGCAATGTTTGTCTCATTCAAAACTTATGAGACCCTCTACTACCTATGGTCCCATGAACCCACATATCATATTTAGAAAATTATAAATAGCTATACTTATGAAAGCCTCTAACAATATCTAATAGGTGTTTAAATGACTCAATGAAATCACTTTTAAGATGGCAACACAAATGCTTGGTAGGATATATAACACATACCACATATGAACTAGGTAATATCAACTTAGAAACATGTGGATTAAGGCATGAAAAAGCTCTTAAAAACTCTACAATGTGCCATGTAACCAATTTTAAAAGTTGTCTCACCTCCCTCTTCAACTGCGATGTGCTAAAAAATCTCTCCTAAACTTCAACAACGTGGTGTCAAAAATATTTACACTCCTTCAATACCAACATTGGAGCTCCTTTCACACAAAAACTAGGAAACCCTAGCCCTTTGTGATGCATGGGTCTCACAAGGTAAAAACTAAAAAAAATCCTTTTCACTTTTGGTGCCCATACTTTTCATAAACTCTCTTTATTTTACTTATTTTTCCTTTAACACTTTATTTTACCAAAACATATTCCCTACAATTTTGCAAACTTATTTTAACCCCAAAGATTAAAATAATCTCACTTTTGGTTACCTCTGCAGATGTTTTGCTTGCTAAAACTTAGTGACCAGTTGTATTAGACAATTTATTGGGCATAGAGTCAAGAAATAACTCAAAATTAGACCTTAGGTGCTACTATAACACTTCAAAAACTAGTGCTTGACACCTTCAAGCTTATTCAACTTACCCAAGTAGACTCAAAACATGACTAAAACTATCTAACCAAATATGAAACAACACTTGGAGGAATGAAAAGACACCTAAAACCTATGTGCAACAACACTTATTGACTCAAAGAACTTAGGCTAATATGTATAAAATATTGACCATACCACAAAAACAATGTTTGAGGTGAATACCATTGACTAGGATTGGCACTTCTTCTCCATCCATATTAGACAACTAAAAAGCATTATGTTGTTTACACTCATAAATTATGTAAGGTCCACTCCACATTGTAGCAAATTTTGTGTGTTTTCAAGGCCTACTCTTAAGTTCAAGACACTTCAACACTGCATCTCCTTCATTGAACACCCTTGGTGATTCCTTCTTGTCAAAATATTTCTTCACTTGGCCTTTTCTGAAAAATGCAATTGGCTATTCCAAATATTCATCATTTTTTTACACCAACATGGCTAAAAGTGTGTCTATATTAGCATAAGAATACAACATGAAGTCCTTGGAAAAAATAGATTTATGAGCATGGGATTTGTTGCTAATGCTTCTTTAATCAGCTCAAAACTAGATTTTCTCTCCTTAGTCTAGCTGAAAGTCACATTTTTCTTGAGAATAGAAGTTAGTTGCTTTAATAGGACAAAAATATAAAGTATAAATATTCTCATAAGATTTATTCTTCCAAGAAGGCTTTGCAAGCCTTTATTGTGGCTAGGCAAAGGTAATGCCAAAATGACACTTACTCTTTCAAGATTAATCTTAACTCCATTCTTAGACACCACATGCCCAAGCAGCTTACCTTCATGGACAACAAAGATACATTTTTTTGGATTTAATGACACATCATATTATCTAAATTTATCAAACACTTGTCTCAAGTTCTCAAAATTTTCATTAGCATTCTTAGAGAAGATAATTATGTCATCTAAATAAACCAACACAATCTTATGCATCAAACCTTGAAATGCCATGTCTGTGGCCCTTTGGAAAGTTTCCCCAACATTGGATGAACCAAATGAATCTTCTTATTATCCATCATACCCCATTTTGTACTGAATGATGTCTTATATTGGTCCTCCTATTTGAATAAATCCCGATTATAAATAAAAAACCATCAAGTAGAGAGAATCTTTCAAAACCTGCAACCATTTGTAAAATTTGCTCCATAAAGGGAAGTTGTTAATCATCTTTCAAAGAGGCCCTCTTAAAATCTCTAAAATCAACACAAAGCCTTATCTCTCCATTATTTTTCATAATAGGTACAAGATTAGAGATCCATGAGGTATGATTTATAGGAAAAATAATGCTTCCCTCTTATAACTTAGTGAGTTAGTTTTTCTTTAAGACCTCTAACTTGGGATTTAATGGTCTTTGATTTTTCCTAACATGTTTAGCATTACACTCAAGCTCAATAGTATGTTGGGCTAAATCTAGGTCAAAACCCTTCAAACCATGATATTCCCATGGAAAAATGTCACTATATGATTGAAAATGTTCAACAAAAGCTAACTTCTTAGCTTGGGTGTGTAATTTACCAATTTTCACTAGCTTATCTTAAAAAAATTCCACACTTTCATAATGCTATTGGGCCACCATGATGCTCATTTTTTCCTTTCCTTCTTGATCATCATTATTAAACATAGATTCCAAGGTGACCAACCCCTTGGATAGCTTTTTGGAACTTAATTGAATGATTTGGTCTTAATATTGTTGTTGTAACTTTTCTTGGCTATTAGCTGAAAATTCGGCCTCCTCTACAAAAAAAATATAGATTTGCTCATCACTATCAAAAACTTGCGAATGAAAATTATTTTCATGAATCAAAGGCCTAACAACTACCTTTATATAATGTTGATTTTTACCTTTGAAAATGTCACTTGAAACTTCATATTGAGCACCTATGGTAGCAAGTCTATCAACATGTTTTTTTTAATTTCTTGGCATGTATAGTAGGTTACAGGCTTGAAAATCCTCATTAAAATTCCACCTCCTATGCTTGTATGAATTCAAAAGACCATTTTTTATTACATGAATTCCCCTAACCTGATTTATAATCAACTCGCTATCCCCAAACACTTGTATACAATTAATTTTCCTCCTTCTAGCCCATTCAAGACCACGAATAAGGGCCTCATACTTAGTTGTGTTATTTGTATAGCTAAAACAAAATATAAAAGAAGAAAAATACTTCTCACCTTGTGGGGATGTGATCATGGAACCTCCACCAACACCATTCTTACTTCTTGAGCCATCAAAATGAAGCTACCATACCTCATTTTTTTGTTGTCCCAACTATTTTTTTCATCTTTAATAAGATTTGGCATTACTATACTTTGTTCATGCATCATGTATACACAAAAACCTCTTTCTTCAAGTTGTTGGTGTACAACAAAAACATTATTCTTAGCTTCCCATTCATCCAAAAGGACATCTGGTATGATCTTGGTTTGTGTATGTGGCTCTTGGATAGATGCACACTCTTCATGGTAAAAAATGGTGCAGTTAGCATTAATAGCACTAGGTACATAAGGATCTATGTGGTCTTTAGGAATTGCCTCTAATTTTATGGTTACCTTTGTGCCATACCTTGTCCTAAAAAACATATGGGACTAATTGGATGACAAATAACCCCCTATTTTAGCTATAAATTCTCTTGAGAGACACAAAGAAAAATATGGAGGGAGGTAAATCACAAACACATATTGGGGAATGGAAAATTTTGGGTAAGCATGTAGTGTGAGACTTAAACCCTTGTTGGCCCTGACTGCATTAATGATCATCCCATCTAATTGTACCACCCCTTTGGATATGGGTTGATATTCAAGGCCTTGTTTATCCACAATTTGTTTAGGCATGACTAAGCTACTAGCACCTGAATCTATCATGTAGTTGTGTACACAATGGTTTCCTATGATCAATTACACATAAAAATGAGGTGGTTTTACTTCTTTGGTTTGTTGGTCATTGGAATTTGGAGGTGTATTGGCTAACACTACTCTAGGCTGCTCTTTAGAGGGCTCATTGGACAAACTAATATTTGCTAAAGTGGCTTGAAAAATATCTTTTTGTCCAAGTAAGGAAAGCAAATCCCACATTGAAACATTGATCTTACATCTTCTCATATGATCAAAAATATTAAAATGCAATGTTGTTACCTTACTTGAACCCTTTTGGACAATTGAATCAACATGTACAACTATTGGTTGTGACTTATTTGAGGTCTATTCTTGAGTTGGTGCAACCTAGTTTCTTTGAAGAACATGTGTGTCATCCATCATAGATGGACTAGCATCTATTTGACTCACTTGAGGAGTATTTTGTGCTGGCCACTTTATCTACTATTTGTGCCACTTCCAAAACCCTTTTCTTGGCTTTGGTACTTCTTGCAATTGGGACATAAGACTACTTTACAGCAAAAAATTCATTCTCATGCCAATTCATGAGTGCATCCTCATCTTGAAGATCATATTTCTGTTGATTTGGTGTTGTATGGGAACTTAGTGTAAGGTAGAAGGATGAAAATTAGGTGCATTTTGCACCATTAAGGCTTGGTTTATGAGGCCATTTGAGCATGTGGTTTGGTTGTGTCATTGGTTGCAAGGAAAGTTCCACTCATATTCTTGGGATAAGTTATTTTTCATAGGTACTAACTCTTCAGAAGTTCTAGTAGCATCAGGATTATATGCTTGGAAGGGCCTTGGATTGAATTGTTTCCTTTGGCCTTAGGATTTTGTGTAATAAGGGAGTCTATTTTGCTGGTTAGGATGATTGGAATCTTGGTAGGGGGTTTCATAAGCCTTTCTATTAAAATTTTGCTACCTCTTTAGGTTCACTAACTCATTTCCCAAAGTTTGTAGTAGCTCCTTAATATCTTGGAGTTCAAGAGGTTGGGTAGGTATGCTTTTCTTGATTTATTTACTTATCGGTTAGAATTGGTGCAGTGTTTATGTGTTGAAATTATGGATGCATAGCCCCTGAAGCTCCAGAATCTTCAATGAAGGACTTTAGCCATGAAAGATAATCAACCACAAAGAGAAGTGTTGCAACAACGGAATGTTGATTAAAGATTCCATTGATATGATGAAAATGATATGTTACAAATGAACAAGATGCCTGATAATATAGGCAAGAAGTAAAACCTAATATGCATGAGATGTTGCCAAGTGTTATAATCTAACATGTGACAACATGTGAACCCTATCTAGATGATCATTAAATGATGAGATAAGTTCTAGAAGGAATCTTATCCCACAAACTAGGAAGGGAATACTATCCCATTTATTAAATGATGCAACCTAGGACTAAATGATTTATGACCTAAGTTAACTTATGCTAGTGTAATAATTAATTAATTAATTACACCAACACCCCCCCATAAGTGTAACTTAGGGAGAAAAATTCAATGATTATGCAGAGATGATAGTGGTGATGATGGGTCTCGGCTATGAGGCCATGTTAGGTACCCATGTACATGAAGATGCAAAAAATCTCCCACAACTGGAGAAAAGGGGAAAACCAGTGGGAACAAAACCCCTCTCCAAAAAGGAGATGAAAAATGCAAAAAATGTGAGATAGGATGGGAAGAATGGAGGACTCCCAAATACCCCCCAAGTACACCATCCATCACATAGATACAATAGAGAGACTATATAGCCCCCCCAGAAGATGGTATCACATGCAAAAAGGTAAGTATGTGAAGAAAGAATAGGATCCAATGTCGACAAACAACTTGTCTCCCTTTTGGAATAAACAAAACCAACTGCAAGGGCAGAGATGCTTCCCATTCCGGATAGGAATTGAAGGAAGGAAGGATGAAGGTGGATGGCTTTGAATGCTGCTCAAATGTCTCCTTGCCTGAAGATGAAGATGTCACAATCAATGAAGAGGGTGAGAAACCAAGACAATGCAAAAAATGATGCAGAACAATATCCAAAGACAAAGAGGGGATGGATATGATGGATGTGATGGAGACTTGATTGCCCCCCCTGAATGAAGTGTCCTCAAAACCACGAAAGAAAGTATGAAGAAAATCCAATGGTAGATGCTGAAGAAACTGTAAGTCCTGAGAGGAGTAACAAGGAAGAAGTCTCAGATATGAAATATCTGAAGAGAAACCAAGTGCCTCCAAGATAGTCTCTGAATTCCCAATCAAGGTTGAGACAAAGGAATGAGGAGACTCAAAACAACTCTCCAAAGCCAAATCTGAAAAGAGGAGTGATATCCCCTCAAGAATGTCCTCCAAACCTATAGAAGTAGCCAAGTCAGTGATGCCTGAAATGAAGCCATCTTGAGATGTCAAGTCTGGAAAACCGAATGTGTCCTAATGAGTGATGATGGTGGAAGCCTTAATCAATGAATCTAGACACGGAATCACTGGATGTGAAGGGATACCAACTGTCTGTGATGAAGAAGAAGCACCAAAAGGAACCTTGTCAACCTCTTTAGAAAGATCAAGGTAATCAACTTCCCGCACAACAATAACATCATGGGGTACTTGATCTGAAGAATGACATTTTGAATCATGACCATCGGGGGATGGTGGAGTGTTTGAATTTCCATATAGCTCCCAAAGGTTAGTCCAAAGAATATGAGGACAATCACAATGATCAATAGAACTCAAAACATCACAATCAACTTGCATCTCAATGATCTCCAAAATAGTGTATCTACTACAACTCCAAGCAAGTTCATGAATTCCTTCACTTGGATGAGGAACTATACCATATAGATGAGGCAATAGATCAAGTGATCGAAGATGGTGGCTGATCCCATCTCACCATTGTGAATAGTTACCCTTGTGCAACATAGTCAAAGGAGAATAATATGCAAGCCCCATAATGAACTTTCTCCAAAAAATACAAAGAAAAATGACCTTCAACAACAAATAGAAGACTTCCAAACAGATATGCAACTGAGAATATGCCTCTGAGATCAAGAAATTCTTCTTCAAGCTTCAGGATGTCTCAGGAATCAAGAAAATGCACCAAATTTCAAAAAACAAATAGAAGATACCTGGAGATGAAACCAAAGAAATTGAGTGGAATGATGAAAAAAAGCACTAAAATATCTCCTGAATGTCGTTGGAATCACCGAAATTTGACAATCTGATGCGAAGATATGTGCCTCTGAGTCCAAAATGGAGGGTTGACTTCAGTTGACTTGAATTTTTGATGACAATAAAATCTAGAAAATAGAGTGCACCACTACAAAGTAGACTTCAATAGCTTTCCAACGGTATATCATTTGTGAATTTTTGATATCGTATGTGGAAGATACAGCCTTCAGAAGAATTCTGCTTGATTTAAGATGCTTTGGCTAACAAGATGCAAAAAATAAGCACCTGGGGGCTGAAAAATCTGGGGCCCTTGGTCGCTGATATGACCTCGGGTGGCGCTCACAGTTTAAAAAAAGCACCACCCCATGGGCGGCATCAGAGCGGAGTTCCGGTGGCAGGAGGGTGGCTCATTAGTGGCGTGGCCGGGAGGATGCTCGGCTATAGAGCCCTTGGTCGGCGATGGAACCGTGGCGAGGGCTAGGTTGTCGGGCGGTGCCGAAGACTTCGACGAAGGGAGATCAGTGGGAGTTGAAGCGGTCACCGAGGAGTAGTCAATGGTAGCCAGTGGCCGAGAATGAACTCTGGGAGCGATGATGACAACAGTGACATAGGGGAACAGGCCGACAAGTCTGCAAACTGTCGGTATATGCCGATGATAGAATTTTTGAATATTGCAAGAAATTTACAATTCAAAAAAATAAAAAATAAATATATGCCAATAGAAAATGAAATATTTGCAAAAAATAAAATGTTGACCAGTGGAAAAAACTATAGTCTGCCGATTTAATTTTTCTACTGACGGAGTAATAAAATGGCAGGTCGAACCTTGCAGAATAAATTTTTTGCGATAACTATAGAAAAAAATGCCCAATTAATAGCTAATTTTTTTTTTATTTTTCTAAAAAAAATTTTCCTTGATGGAGGACTGAGAGGGAATATTTTTCTTGCAAACATGTACAGATTTGTACAAAAAATGCAAACCCTACATTGTACCTCAAAGGCTCCCGGTTGAATCTACTCCGATTTTGGAAAATGAACAGGCGATCTATGGGTTTTGAGGCCTTCTGGACGCTATGGAGAGGTTGAGAGAGCCTGATCTGCACCAGAAATCAGCTTGGCTCCTAGGTAGAACCAACTAGCCTGCAACATAAAACTCCAAGCCTGTAAGAATCTTGCATTCCAACTTCCTGGATCAAGGGTTGATGTTTCAATGGACTAGCTCTGATACCATGTTGAGATTATGGATGCACAACCCCTGAAGCTCCAGAATATTCAATGAAGGACTTTAACCATGAAAGATAATCAACCACAAAGAGAAGTGTTGCAACAATGGAATGCTGATTAAAGATTCTATAGATATGATGAAAATGATATGTTACAAATGAACAAGATGCCTGATAATATAGGCAAGAAGTAAAACCTAATATGCATGAGATGTTGCCAAGTGTTATAATCTAACAAAATGTGACAACATGTGAACCCTATCTAGATGATCATTAAATGATGAGATAAGTTCTAAAAGGAATCTTATCCCACAAACTAGGAAGGAAATATTATCCCATTTATTAAATGATGCAACCTAGGACTAAATGATTTATGACCTAAGTTAACTTATGCTAGTGTAATAATTAATTAATTAATTACACCAACATATGAGTGGTACTTTCAAAGCAATTGGTGGTTGTATATTAGGGGAAAATGGCATTAGAGGTCTTGGGGCTATTTTTTCTAGCTTGTATAAGGTTTTTTGTGGCTCTAATGGCCACCTCAAAAACATGTGGAAGTGTTGTTCCACCCATAGACTATATGATAACTAATATATAACTATATAGATACTTCAAATAATACAAAAAACATAGCTAGGTGAAGGCCTTACCAAATGTGGTATCCTATCCCAAGTCTTTTGAAAATGGAAGTTAAAATACATCATATGTTTGTGAGTATCCCTCTTGATAGTAGTGAGTTTCTCCACCAATGACAAGTGATCAGACTTGTTTTAAAAGTGCCTAAGAAGAGCCTTTCCAAGCTAGTCCCATGTAGAAATTGTGTTAACACCCAAGCTCCTAAACCATTGAAGATATTTTCCCTTGAAAGATGTTGCCAACAATCTAAGGGCTACATTTTTAGCAATTATATGATGGACTCCACATAATTTTTCATATCCTTCATCTGTTCAATGGGTGTAGTTTGGTCCTCTCTCATGAAGAAAATAATACTCTTAAGAGATTCCATTGGAATATCTTGTTGAGCCAAGTTCAAAGGGTTTCCCCCATCGAATGGTGCAAGGGCCCATTGCCTAGGAGCTTCCATTTTTGCAACAAAAGTTTGATTTCTCATGAAATGGGTAGAAACTCTCACAAAAGGTACAATTGATTATGTTTTCCTTGATGAAGAAGGAGTTCTTCTTTTAGATCTTCCTTGTCTCCTTGGTGGAGCTAGCTACAAGTATTCAAATGGACTTGCACGCCTAGTTTGTATCCTTCTCATAAGCTTTTACAACACTAGTTTGTTACAATTTCCACACTTAGAGTCCCTAGATATACAAATTTTAACCTCTCAAAGGTCTAAAAATTATTGGTTACATATCAAAACCAACAATAAGACGTGTTATTTGGGTAGTTTTGATTCAATCAATCCCATTGGACATGCCAAAAACTATTATCACCTAAGTACACACCCACTTTAAGTTGCAAAACTTAGCTTACTGGTAAAACATTAGATCTTTTCCAAGTTTTTGGGTCACCTATGATGAAAAAAGAACCTCGAGAGAGGGTTGGTTCCATTTGGTTCTATCACCTAAAATGACTTAACTATTTCTTTTTTTTTATGGAAAAGGATAGAAGAATGACATGAATTGAAATTGTAGATATCTGAATTTGACCACCCCCATATGGTCAAATTCACCCTTATATTCTTCTATCCCGCATCCCAAAACCATATTGATTAAATAGTTCATTATTTAGTTAATATTTGTATTATTCCTAGTGTCCCCTAAGGTGTTTGATTGATTAATTAAATACCTGTAGACATGAAAAGTATATTGATTGATCCCATACACCTGATCCTGATTTTACTAACACCAATTCTACCTAAATCATCTCTCTGCTAATCATTTAATTAAATAATCTTTATTTAATTAAATTTATCAAATTTCATCTCTTAATTAAATAAATTAATTTTATCTAATTAAGTCATCATCTCCTATTAATTAAAAAAATTACTCTATTTAATTAATCCTATAGTCCCTCTTTTAATTAAATAATTCAATTTATTTAATTAATCTCTAAAGTCATCTCATTTAAATTAAGTAAATTTATCTTTATTTGATTTAAAACTAACACCATTCTCTTTAATTAAATAAATCAAACTTTATTTGATTAAGTCTAAATTAATTATTCCTCTCATTTTGATTTAAATTAATCCAAAAATCTAAGTCAAATTGTCAAATCAGCTAATCTCTTCTTAAATTAATAAAATCTTGATTAATCCTAATCTTAATCCATCAAATCCTCTAGGTTTTGCAACTTGCTCATGAAAATCAATTTAATTAATTTATAAATCTTCAATTTTCATTCAAAAGGGCATCCAAGTGGGAATATTCCTCCAATTTGAAGATCTCCCCCAAAAGGATCTGTACATCCAACAAGGCATTAAAAGCCTCTTACATGTCCTTTGCCTAGAGTCAAGTGGCATTAACTTCATTTTCTTCTCCCTCCAACTTATCATTTCTCCAAATTTGAATTTCCACCTAATTGCATTTAATTGCACAATGACCAAAATGTGCTCCACCTTTGCCCACTCACATGTTGACAAGTGGCTTTATGCTATTGGTTGTGTTTAATCCTGCATTCATCCATTTTTCCCATTCTTCCATCTTTGTCTTCTATAAATAAAAGGCTCTCATTTGAATTTTGGATCCACAATCCATGCAAGACTATTATCCACAAGTTCATCCACAAGCTTAGGCACTTTGATCCACAACTTGAGTAAAGTTATCATTTTCATGTTTGAAGCAATATTCATCCATTTTCATCCATTTTTATCATTTCATAGCTAGGTTATGGAGGAATTTCACCAAGGAGCATCAAATCTTCACCATTAATCATCAAGCTTGCAAGGAATTGGGAAAGGGCCATTTTCCACATCAAAATGGCACCAATTCCCCCATGGGATTGAGAGTTTGTTTAGTTTGAGCAATTAGATAGTTTTTATTCATGTTCTTCATTTATTTCTTGTTCTTGATATATCAAATGAATTTCATGGGGAATGTTGTTTCTAACTTGCATATTGGACTAATAATGTGTTTGTTCTATGTTTTTGTGCAGGTCTAGGATCACCATTCACATTTTGGCACTAGAAGGAGGGTAGAATTTTAAGAAATTAATACATTTTTCTTAAAAAAATTGTTGTTTTTTGAAACTTTTTGTGTCTATAGGAAAGTGCACCGCTGACAGAGGAACTGCACTGCTATCAATCCAATGACGCTATATAGTGATGCTGACAAACTCTAAACCACGACGCTAGGTTCTTCCCACCAGTATATTTGAATTCCAAACTGTGACACTCTGCCATTTTCTTGTCATCAGTCACACCAAACTCCAAAGTGCGCCACTGGTTTCTCCACATTCTAACGCTATCAGTTCGAGCATTGCCATACAGTGCCACTGACTCTGTCAAACTACGTTGCATTTGTGGATTGTGCCGCTGGGTTTGAGTAAAAGTCAACTTTTAGGTTATTTTGACATGTTCTTTTTGTCTTTGATCATTTTTAACCTTTTAACTTATTTATTGTCTCTATTTTTTTGTGAACTAATCAATTTTGTAGGTTGAAGTTGTCAAGAAGGAAGGGAGAAAGCAAGGAGGAGTTTTCTTTATGACATCTTCTTTCTATTGTATCAAGTATTTTTAAACACTTTGGAAGAGATTATAATTCCATTCTAAGGATTTTCTATCTTTCAAGCTTAAGGACTCAATAAATTTCATTTGCTCTCTAAAAAGAACAAAACAAAGGAATTAAAAAGAACCTTAGGCAACTTACTAGAGTTTGTTTCGAGGCTTTAAAATTGAACAAGCAAATTTCACACTTCCATATTGGTGCTTAAAAAGAATCCATTCTTGCTTTGAAGGTTAAAATGAACATGTGCCTTTTATGTTTTGTAGTCTCTTATCCAAAGTAATATCATTTAAAAGGCATATGCACTTCTCTTGCGCCTCACAACGATCATGAGAATCAAAAGTCTTTTGGTGATAATAAGTTGTATAAGCGATTGCCTCCACACTTCAATTTAGATTCTTAAAATTGAACAAAGCTTGTGAGTATGAGTTGGGAATATCGCGTGTGTTCTCTCTTTGTTCATGCAAACAAAGATTGATCAAACTACTGATGTGATTGATCACTTTTGTTTACCCTTAGAGGGCTTGCCTAGTGGGAAAAAGTAATCACCCCAGGGAATGACCCAACTGGGAACACAGTAAAGCCAAGTGACTTCCACCGGGTATATAAGTGTGGGTACTTGATGAAAGTTTAAGTATCATGAGGATTGTTTCGAAAAGAAGGGAAGTTGTGAACCCCAAATCTATGTACCTGCAAAAAAAGGAGATTAAACACCTTAAGTTAGATATTACAAGTATAAACAAGGATTCCCCATGGAATCCATTTACAATTCAAACTAGGTATGAAAATATGCAAGAACACAATACAAAAGATAAAACAAAGATGAAATCCTAATTTAAATAGCAAATACTTGATCCCATGAGGGAATTGGTGCCAATTTGATGTGAAAATTTGGCCCTTTCCCAATTCCTATGATTGCAAGCTTCGATATGTAGATTTGATGAAGAAATGTGATCCACTTTTGATGATGAATGATGAGGATTCCAAGCCAAATCTGCAAAAGAACCTAGCTAAGAACTCAATGGTGTGAAACTTGATAGATATTTGAGCATGGTAACTTTACTCAAATTGTGGATGGCTCAAATGAGGAGAGGAGCTCTTCATTTATAGGAATTCAAGATGGATGAATGCCCAAATTTGAGCAATGTGGGACTAACTTTCATCCAATGATATGGTGCCACTTGTCAAGCTATGAATGGATGATGGTTGTGCAAGATTTGGTGTTTGTGCCAATAAATGCCAATATTTGAAATTCAAATTTGTTGAAATGACATGTAAGAGGGAAGAGGAAAATGCAATAAATGCCACTTGGCTCAAGGCAAAGGACATGTAAGAGATCTTAAATGCCTTGTTGGATGTACATGTTGACTTGGAATTTTTGAATTCAAATTGAGAGAATATTCCAAAAGATGCCATGTGAGGAAAAATAAGGATTTAATAAATGAATTAAATCTATTTTCATGTGCAACTTGCATTATCTAGAGGATGTGACATGAGATTAGATTAAATTAATCAAAGATTGATTAATTTAACATGAGATTAGATGATGTGACTTATTTGACTTAGATTTATGGATTTATTTAAATCAGATAAGAGAGGAATATGATAAGAGGCTAATTAAATAAAGATTTTGATTTATTTAATTTAAGGGGATGATAGATTAAATCAATTAAGGTTTTAATTTATTTAATTTAATAGTTAAAATTTAGAGATTTAATCAAATAAATTGATTATTTAATTAAATAGGGATAATTAGATCAGATGAACTGATTTAATTAACAAGGGAAAGTGACTTAATTAGACAAAATGATTTATTTAATTAAGAGACAAATATTGATGAATTTAATCAGATAAGAGAATTTGATTAAACGGTTAGACCGAGGGATGATTTAGGAAGAAACAATGTTAGTAAGTTAGGATCAGATGCATGATGTCAATCAGTATATTTTTGATGTCTACATTTTGCCCCTCTTTGAAGCAATGCACTCGTTGCGTTGGTTCAAAAAATAATCGATCTCGATCAAAGCCAAAAAATTTCAATATTAAAAAATTTGCTTTATTGCTGCATGGCAAGAGAAAATATGCCATTATAATGCCCCCTCAAGAGATCAGACGAAAATTTTAATTTTTTGGGTGATCTTGCGAAAAAAAAAGGTGACAAGGTGCCTGACAGGTCCAAAAGGGGTCTGGGAGGCTAAAAATGTGTCTAAATGCAATAAAACGATAAAAAACAAGCCTCAAATGGACAAAAACTAGTTCGGGGGTCCAAAACATTAGCAGGACAGCCAATTAGGGCGAAAAAACCCTAATTTTTAGGCTTAAAAGGGGCCTGAGGGGTCACTTTCAAGTCATTTTCACACACCTCTGCTAGCAAACCTCGAGATTTGAGCTATGACCTCCTGACAATATGGCACAATGACAACTTCCTCTACATATTTCTGACCAAGTTCGGACATACCAGCGGCCACCAGGCATCGATGCCCTGGTATGTGACCCTAACTGAAGCTTCATTTTTTCATTTTAGTGCATTTATTACTGCTTTTAAGGAGAGCTTGCCTCTAGCGGCGCTATTTTAACGCTGCTCGGTGTTTGAAGTGCACCGCTTTTAGGATTCTTGCGCCACAGCGGTGCTGTTTAGCACCACAACGGTGCAATTTGGAGTTTAAAAACTCTACTGCTGGGATCAGGCTCGACTCGGACTCAGCGGGCCAGTTTGGAAAAGTGCGCTGCGATGGTGCCCTTTTTATGAAAAGTGCGACACTGAGGGCTAAAGTGCGTTGTGGCGGCCCTGTTTGGCTAAATTCCAGGTCCAGCGTCAGAGTTTGAGAAAACTCAAACTGCGACGCCTTCACAAACTGCACCACTGGAAATGAGTTTGGAGCATCAGGTCAAGAATTTTCCAAAATTTTTAACATGCTGACTTTGCGTGATGCAAGACGGACCTAGGGAGCTTTATTCGTAGGAGCACCGATCACGGGATTTGACAAGCGTCCTATGGTACTTGAGCGACAGGGATCAAGATCGACTGGGAGTCGCCAACCTATGGCACATTGCATACACAGTGCCTGTGCGCGCACACCTCAAGATGTTGTAGGCACTGGCCGAGAGGTGGCACGGCGAGACCTCTTCATTTCATCTTCCCATTGGTGAGGTGACCATCACATTGGAGGACGCTTTATGCATACTATGATTGCCCATTCATGGCCACCGAGTGATCTATGACATGGAGGAGGGACGCGAGTGCTGCTCCCGAGTCCTTGCCATGTGAGACATTATCTACTGCGAGGGGCAGATCGAGCTGAAGAGGTACAGAGTTATATCACCTCCCTTCCACTTGGTGATTGTGGTGATCATCTCGGGTTTGGTTGCCCCAGACCGACGAGGGCGGTATTTCAGTTCGGGTTGGGGATACTACTAGGAGAGGATGGTCCAGAACAGGCCAGTTCGATTTGCATGGGGACTCGTCCTTCTGGCTTCACTTTATAGGGATCTCCATGAGTATGCATATGTGGATGGCAGAGCGCTGGGAGCTGGAGTGACCTTGCTACATGTTTGGGCCTGCGAGCACATTTTTGTGCTACGTCCCTGAGTGGTTCCAATTCTGATGGGGGCAGAGGATGCCTTAGTGGCACGATTCAGAGGGGGTGTGTCATTCACACACACCGGTGAGCATGGGATCTCCTATTGGAGGCGGGTCATAGATGAGATGCTTGTCTTCACTTGGCATCCATATCTTGGTCAACTTGGATGGACTGACGATCCTGCACATCTCTTCTACTGCCGAGAGCATACGATGATTGAGTGATACTTTCCAGGGCATGTGTAGCGTCAGTTTGGGGAGTCGCAGGATCAGCCAGATGATGGTTATGTGGTCATTTTTGCTCGGAGCCTGACATAGACATCATGGGGGCTCGACATTCCTACTGTAGAGGTAGTTGACAGCTTTCGCCAGCTAGTAGCCTGACCTTGGGCTTATGATCAGGGCTTGGTAGACCCAGGGACTACACAAGCCTACAGAGATTGGTTCAGGCCTCCCCCTTGGTTGACCATTCCAGGTGAGGATCCAGAGGCATACAGGGTCAAAGGCAGAGCGAGAGGACGAGGGTGAGGACAAGGACCGAGGATCAAGATCCGGCAGGACCCACCATTGGTTCCCCCAGTTCCGCTAGGTCAGGGAGATGTCCCTATGCAGGACCAGTAGCAAGATCTGCCAGTCCTACCACCACGAGCCGAGGGTGAGGACCAGGTACATGCACAACCACGGGCATAGCCAATAGGGCAGGAAGATGCACGGGATGCCTTGATTACACAACTATAGGCATAGGTGTAGGCAATGACGGCTGAGAGGGACTAGACACGAGCTGAGAGAGAGCAGCTCGGAGCAGAGAGATATTAGGTTGTACAACAGCTACAGAGTTGGGTTGTAGGTAGCAGATAGAGAGCATGACAACCGCCTCATCCTCGCAGGGTACAGTTCCTGTCCGATCCTATAGGGAGGCCATCCGAGAGATAGAGTACTACCACCGGGCCTACCACGACCATGTACCTAGAGCAGACTGGGTCCCTGATTACTTAGAGTGAGCCAACCAGAGACCACCAGAGGGTCACGGTGACAGGGGTGAGGGCAGCATTCATGGAGACTGGCCATGTTCCAGATGATACATACTTTTGGTGCCTTATGGGCTCATTTTTGATAGCCTCGATGGGCATTTTTGTACTGGTTGACAAACTTGTACAGTGATCCAATTATTATTTGGTACTATGACAGTGATATGATATATATGAGTTGATTTTGATGCGATGCCATGTGTACTCCTGTATGATTCTTCTTTTATATGTTATGGATGCATTTATTTTGAATGACGTTTATGCATTTGATTATGACCTATGATATGATGTGCAATGATGTTTAACTATATGATGACTTATTTTATGCAAATGTGATATGTGAAATAATTTGATTTATGGTATATGCAATGATGTGTAGAAAATGCTTATATATGAGATGATTTATGGATGGATGTGATATGATGCCAATGCATAATGAAATTGAGATGCTTAGAATAACAAATGTTTATTATCCTAAATGATGATGTATGTGATGCAATGTTAATGCAATATGATATGTTGATGCGTAATGAATTGAATGCTTATATTCCTATTGTTTATGATTATAATGATTATGAGATACTTCCATTCAAGCTATGTGATGATTTATGAAATGTAAATGAATGCTTATGCAATGATCAATGTAATGTCATGCAATGTAATGGGTGAAATGCGATGATATGGATGAACCTGTTTATATGATGATGAGAATGCGATATTTCCTATATGATATGTAATGCAATGTGCTAATGATGTCTATATGATGTGCATATGTAATATGCTAATGATGATGATGATGAGCAACTGTCATAGTACCTTGTTAGCATGGTTAGTGAGAAGAGAAGAAGTCATTTCAACAAGACGTATGATGACACAAATGCAGATGATGATAATGATGATGATTACTTGCCAAGGAATTGGGATTTTCAAAGGGCCAAATTTTCTTATGTTTGATAACACACGTGGTATGATGCATCAAGGTATAGGAAACCAGGATGGCGTGGTACTTAGTGTGATGGACTTTGACTCAACAATCAGATAGGAGTATTCTTGTTCACACCTGACATACAAAAACCTTGCTAGGATGTATTTCGGAAGTTTTAGACACCTTAGACCAAAACACGAAAAGGTAAACCTATCCCTGCAATAGTCAACAAGTTGCACTAGACCTCTTCCATATATGCCTAACAAAGCAAGTATTCGGCGAGGTTATATTGCAAGAACATCCAACAAGCACAACAGATAAAAGATAATGACCATTGCCCCATTCCTATTTCTCTAAATCCACTATTTTGGGATATCATCGAGACATCCTTGGAATGAGTGCAAAATAAGATAAGTCAACAAGATAAAAACCAAGTAAACAAACAAACTAATGCTCTTCAATACCACTAATGGAAAAAGGATATGTTTTCCAAGATGATAACCAAAAGTTATTGCCAAAAGATAATGCCCATTATAGGAAGGATGCATCCTAGGACATATTAGTGGATGGTGGCACATCATTTCGTTTATAAGGGATTATTGATATGAGACCAATTCAGATGATGAGTTACCGATACGAAAAGATAACCGCCTTGCTTACCTACTGACTTAGACTTAAGACTTGATGCTTTTGAGTTCTACTTTTAAACCTGCTAGACTTGTTTCTGATTGTTTTACCAAAGGCTGAGGATGACGATCAGTTTATTATGAATGGTGTTTATTACGGGTGCAAGCGAGATGAGGCGAATGGGTTTTTTCAAATATTTGGATGTTTTTGATGTTTTTGAAATGTTTTGAGGCTATTTTTTGGTATTTTTTGAGCTTTTACGAATGTTTTGATTTTTGATTTTTCAAATGTTTTGGGTTTTTCTGAGATTTTGACCAAGAGACTAACCTAAAGACCTATCCTAGGGGCCTCGGGGGCTGGTCAACAGATGAGCCTTGCCTACGTTATACACGCAGAGACCACGTAGTTTGACTAACGATTTGACCGATTTACAGATGATGATATACATGATGAAATGTCAATTTATTATGACGGAATCCTATAGTACTAACCTAAATGTCTCGAGGGATGATCAAAGATCAACCTTGCCTATGTTCAAGCTCAGAGATGACGTAGTTCAACAAGACGACCCTGTTTTTGAAATTTTGATATGTTTTGACAGTTTTTGGATTTTCTGATTTTCTGATGTTTTTGGATTTTCTAATTTGAGGATTTTAAGACCATACACAAATCTGATCCAATGAGAACATTCCCCTAGTGTGATGCAATAGACTACTTTGATAAAGGCAGGACAAACTGACCTTGAGGATGGGCCGAGTAGTACTAGGAGGGATCATGACACGAACACAGGACCAAGCTATGGTGCGGATGTGAGTGGATGAGTGATGGATGGAGACCTCAATGTGATGAATGATGGGAGTGAAATGGGTGGATGATGCAGATCAAGCCATAAAGATCCTAGTGGATGGAAAGTGCTTATTTACACAAGGCACCTGTTTGCCAGGTTTTCACCGAGGTACTTGCCCAAAGTGCCAACAAAGTGGTTTTCACTAGAGGATGATTTTTTTTGGATTTTTTTCTTTTTTGATTTTTTTGTTATTACCAAGACACCTGTTTGCCAGGTTTTCACTGAAGTAACCATTTTTTTTAGGACTTTTTCTAATTTTTTTGGATTTTTGGTTTTATACCTTGAAGAAATTAGGCATAAAACTTTTTGAGATGGGAGCTATTTATTGGCTCTTGCAGAGGTTGCCCTTTAGGTGTTGATAGCTAATATGCCCCTAATTTATAGCTTGATGTGATGATGAAAGGCCCTAACCAATTGAGTTCGAATTTGCCTTTGCTGCTGGGATTCGGGACATTCTTCTAATTTTCTTTTAAGACCAATTCTCCGACTTGGAAAGTCCTACTCCTGATCTTCTTATTGTAGCTTCGTTTGAGTCTATTTTGATAGACTTATAGATGATTCAAAGCATCTATGCATCTCTCATCCAGTAGCTCCAGCTCATTTAATCTTGACACCTGGTAGTCCTCATTAGTGATGAGATTTTGCAATGATATTCTGAGGGATGGGAGCTCGATCTCAATTGGGAGTACAACCTCTGATCTATAGACCAAGGAGAATGGGGTGGTGCCAGTGGATGTGTGGATGCTGGTTTGATAAGCCTAGAGGGCGGGATTAAGCTGCAAGTGCTAGTCACAACCTGCATCATTGACTGTTTTCTTAAGGATTTTGAGGATGGTTTTGTTTGTAGCCTTTGCTTGGCCATTGTCTTGGGGATAGTACGGGGTGGAGAAGCAATGCTGGATTTTGAATTTCTTGCATAAGTCATGAACCTCCTAGTTCTTGAATGGTGTCCCATTATCTGAGATAATGGCTTGTGGGACACCGTAACGACAGATGAGATAGTTCAGGATAAATTTTGAGATCTACTTCCCAGTGATATATGTCATGGGTATGGCTTCCATCCACTTTCTGAAGTACTCAATTGCAGTTATAATGGTGGGTGAGATTTTTCCAATGAGATCGAGTCCCCACTATGAAAAGGGCCATGGTGTGACGATCGGATGAAGCTCTTGAGCTAGAGCATGGATGAGGTCCCCATGTTGCTGACATTGTACACACATCTTAGCATGATCATGCGCTTCTCTTTCCATTGTGGGCCAGTAATACCCTAGCCTCAGTAGTTTCTTGGTGATGGTCATTCCACTTGAGTGTGAGCCACATATACCATTATGAACCTCAGTTGGAGCGGTTAATGCCTCCTCAGCATTTAGACAATGCAGTAAGGTACCCTTTATGCTTCTACAATATAAGGTATCACCTAGGATGACAAATCTGGATACCTTTTTAATAAAGGTTTATTTTAGGCTTGATGATAGGTCAATGGGTAAGACTCCTATTCAAAGATATGTATATATGCCATGATACCAAGGATCACTAGGACCAATGATTTCACACACATATTCTAATTTTGGTACCTCGAATGTGGGAACGAGAAGCCACTCGATCATAAATTTATATTTCGGTACGTTATGAGGGATGTCTAATAGAGACCCAATTGTAGCCATGGCATCAGCTACTCTGTTGTTGGTTCTTGGAATCTACTCAAATGTTATGTCAATGAAGGATTCCTTTAAAGTCTCCACTAGTTTTTTATATGGAGTAAGCTTGTCATCTTTAGTCTGATATTCATTATTGACCTGATTTATGATCAACTGAGAGTCTCCATACACCTTGAGAGCTATGATGTTCCATTGCACAACTATCTTGAGACCTATAGTCAAAGCCTCATATTCCGCTATGTTGTTGGTGCAAGGAAATGCCAATTTGTATGACTTTGGTATACAATCCCCTTGTGGGGTGATGAAGAAGATACCAGCTCCTGATCCATGTTGTGTGTATGACCCATTGAAGTATAGTTTCCAATGGTCAGTTACGTTGAGGTTAAAAAGATACAAGAGGATTCTCAGCATAAATTGGTGCTTCTGCTAGTTTATCTGCAATGACTTGTCCCTTGATAGCTTTCCTCTCTACATACTCGATGTAATACTCTGATAATATCATTACCCACTTTTCCATTCTGCCCATGAGCATTGCCTTGGATAAGAGATACTTGAGGGGATCAATTTTCGCAATGAGCTTTATCTTGTGTGCCAGCATGTAATGTCTGAATTTTTGGGATGCAAACACTACTACGAGGCAAGCTTTCTCAATGAAGGAGTAATTTAGCTCATGACCGACCATTGTTCTGCTGATATACTAGATGGCCCTCTCCATTCCATTTTCATCATGTTGAGCAAGAAGAGCTCCAAGGGATGCTGCTGTTGTTGACACATATAAGATCAATGGCTTTCTCAGGATAGGTGGCATTAACATTGGTGGTGTCAGTAGGTATTCCTTGATTTTGTTGAATGCTTCTTCGCATTTTGTATCCCATTTGTATGCTAACCCCTTGTGGAGTAGGTGAGAGTATGGGTTTTGCTTGTCTTCCAGTTGTTCTATGAATCGTCAGATGGATTGAAGTCAGCCTTGGAGGCCTCTTAGTTGCTTTAATGTTTTCAGTACTTCCATCTCAAAGATTGCTTTTACTTTTTCCGGATCCACCTCGATACCCCTCATGGAGACTATGTATCCTAGCAGTTTACCTGATTAGATGTCGAAGATGCACTTCTTAGGGTTTAATCTGACTTTGTATTCCTCTAGTATGTCAAAGATAGAACTTAGGGTTGTTATATGATCTTGTCTCTTTCTTGACTTAGCTAGAATATCATCGACATAGTCTTCGACTATTTTGTGAATCATGTCATGGAATATTAGAGTCATAGCCCTTTGATAGGTTGCTCCTACATTCTTTAGGCCGAATGGCATCATGTTCCAATAGTAGGTCCCTCATGGACAAGTGAAAGCCGTCTTATGTTGATCTTCCTTTGCTATCATGATCTGGTTGTATCCTAAAAATCTATCCATTAGCGATAGCATCTCGTGCCCTATTGTCATGTCTACTATCATGTCGATGTTGGGAAGCAGGAAATCATCCTTGGGACATGCCTTGTTCAAATCTCTGAAGTTTGTATAGATTTTGATGGCTCCATCAGGTTTTGACACAGGTACCAAATTTGACACCCATTCTAGATAATCGATTGGTCGGATAAATCCTGCATCTAACAAATTTTTGAGCTCCATTTTGACCAATAGAGCGATTTGAGGATGCATTTTCCAAAGATTTTGTTTGACTGGTTTTGCCTCTAGAAACACTGCTAAATGATGAACCACGGTTTCTGGATCTAGCCCTCGCATGTCAGCATAACTCCATGCGAAATTTATTTGTCTTTCTTTTAGGAATGCTGCTAGGAGTTCTTGTTCTTCTAATAATAGTGATTCCGCATAGAATGTGATATGCGGGGCCTCCTCTGCTCCTATGTTGACCGGGTTGCACTTTTCGGCCAAGACTGCTGACTTCTCTTGATGAATGGCTCTTAGGGGAAGATTGAATCCTTCATCCTTGGGTGCCTCATAGAGGTTTTCACCATTGGATATGTCCTTTCTTTTTACTATTTTCTTGTCAGAGAGTGCCATAGTGTGGTTTTCACTCAAGGACTTGGATATGATTCTTAGTTTCTCACTTTTGCGACTGAAGGATTCAATCGTTTCCCCATAATAAGCATGTGTGTCTAATTCCATTATAAGTCCTACCTTATGATCTCCATCTGGAATGTTATCCCTCAATCCCATGAATTGTGAGAGCCTCATCATTTTCGAATGTATCGAGAACTGGTGGTCCTCATTGGTCATAGTCGATCAGTTGGGGGTAGACTAGGTGGATCTCATGATTTGGATGACCAGTTTCGAAGGAGAGGGTGCTAATCATACATAGGGTGGTATCTTCGAATAACCTAGGGAGATTAGATATGGTATCTTCATCATCACTACTAATATAGGGCTCAATTATGAAGTTATGTGTGTTGCTACCTGTGACTATTGGTGAGTGTACTTGTACTAGCACTGGCTATGGAGAAACATTAGTGGCTCTAACCAGAGGACCTCGGCCACGTATGGTTATTCTTGGAGGGGTACATCCAAGACCAAGATTTGTTATGGGTCGTGTCTTCAGCATGATAGGTATTATGAGGCCGTTGTCATTTTGTCCCAATCTCTGGTTTCTGTAATAACCCATTGCAAGCATCATTTGTAGGCCCTTGTTTGTCTCATCCATTGGTAGTTCAGGTGTCGGTCTTTCATCTCAGTACAACATGTGAGATGGATCTGCTTCAATAACCTCTCAACCAAGGTCTCCCCAACTTGTGAATTCATGATAGTCTTCAGGAGACGTTTGTGATGTGGAAGCTTGGTTTTCTTGTGGGCGTCCTTGTGATCTAGGAGATTGTGATAACTCTCCTATCACAGAAGTATTGTTAGGAATCTTATAGCTTCCACAGCCATCTTCCTGGATGATGAGCTTGATATCGAAGATGGTGGGAATGGTGGGTGTCTCTGTCGTAGAAGTGGACACGAGAGTGGCGAGGTCGATGTATGGTGTGGATGGGCCTTCATCATTCTTTGGCACTTGGGGAATTTTGTAATAGTTGGCCTCAAGATTTTTGCAATATGAAAATGGTTCGGGATCTCCATGAATGGTAACCTCTTGTCCATTATGTGTAAATTTCACACATTGGTGGAAGGTTGATGCTACAACTTTCATTGCATGGATCCATGGGCATCCTAGGAGGATGTTGTATGGCAAGTTGAGGTCTAGGACCTGATAGGTGGTTTCCATGAGAATTGGCCCTACTTGAATAGGGAGTTTAATCGTGCCCTGAGACACTCTTTCTTGGTCATCATATGCTCTGATCGTGATGCCTTTACCTTTGTCAATGGAATCCTCTGATATTTTCAGCTGTTTGATTAGGCTGAGAGAGCAGATGTTCAAACCTACATCCCCATCCACCAGGACCCTTTTGATTTTGCTCTTGTTTATAATGGCTTCCAAATGAAGTGCATGGTTGTGAGATGGTTAGGCGGGGAAATCTTGGTCAGAGAATGTAAGGAGATTAGGAATTATGATATTTCTGACCATAGCTTGGAATTGGTCCGCATCAAGATCTGCAGGGACAATGGATGAGGCCAATGCTTCCTCAAGGATCTTTTTATGGGCTGATAATATTTTTAACAACTCCATGATGGAGATGTGTGCTGGCATTCTCTTGAGTTGTTCTACAACATTGTAGCTATGCAGAACGACTCTAGATGAAGGGACTCTATTAGGTTGGGATGATCCTGCAATGGTGACTTTGCTGCCTCTTGTGGTGACTCCACAATATTTGGCATGCGCACCCTTGATGGTGATGACCATGCAATATTCATTTAGGGAGGAAACGACTGATTCATAAATATGATTTACACTGCCCTTCCCTTTATCATTTTTATTCCCTTTGTTGCCATGATTTGGCATTGGATTCATGTAGATTTTAAGATCCTGATTTCCCGTAGGTTGTTCCACATTTATGATTTTCTTATCAATGAGATCTTGGATGATATTTTTGAGTCTCATGCAATTGTTTATGGTGTGACCTTTGATCTTATGAAATTCACAAAGTTGATTTTCATTATACCAAGGGGGTTTGACGTCGTGTTCTTGGTAATTCTCAAATGTAGGAGGCTTGATGAGTTTTTCATCAATCAACTTTTTCATTATGTCCTCTAGTGGTTCCCCCAAGATAGCGTATTTTCGTTTGGGATAAGTTTTGCGTTGGGGTGGTCCTCTTTGATCATTGAGGTTATTGATGGTTGGATTATTGTTGGGTTGCTATGTTGTGTGATGAGTGTTTTGGTGTTGATTTTGGATTTACAGTGTGGGTGTATGTTGGCGTGGACCACTAATGACCACCTTGGCATCTACGACACCATCATTAGTAACGTTCTTGTTCCTTTCCCATGTGCGAGGTTTATCGTTGTAATTGGTCGATGGGTGGTTGTTTTGTTGTTCATGATATGATGTTGATTTTGTGGGTTGAGTCACAAGGGCTCTTTCGATGCTAAGCACCTTGGAAATCAGTTGATCATATGTGGTGATTCCCTGAACCTTGAGATGAAATGACAAGTAGCTTTCAAGGTTGGCTATGATGGTGCAGACTTGTTGTTCTTCTGGCATGGTCCACTTGCTCCGATTGGCCTTGGATCACCATCGTTGAAGGAATGAAGAAAAAGATTCATTCTTTCCTTGTTTTAGAGCATATAGTTCTTTGAGACTGACATCCATTGCGATATTACATGCATAGTTTTTAATGAATGCATCTCTAATTTCTTGGAATGTTCTAATGCCTAGGTAAGCGAGAGAACCATTCTATAGCATTTCCTACCAAGCTTCTAGGAAATAGCCACATTAGATAAGTATCATCATATGCGACCTCCATGCAATGAACTTGGAATTCCCTGATGTGATCTTTAGGGTTTCCCATCCCTCGATATTTGTCAAAGTAAGGGATCTCAAATCCCTTGGGGAATGGTTTCATTTCCAAGATCCTATCAAATGGATAGGGACACAAGTTACTTGGCATTTTGGTTGTTCGCCCTGATTGAAGGTCGAGCACTTCTTGTGATAGCAACCTGAGTTGTGTTGTTACATTGCTTTGCGGATTAGGGGGTGGGATGAATGTGTTCTGGGGTGTTGCAATCATGGTTTGAATGGATGGGTTGGTCGGTGCATTGTTCGATGGTATCGGTATGTTGTGGCGGGTGAAGTAGGCTTCTACTTGTTTTTGGATGAACAATGCTTGTTGTTGATCTTGTTGTTATTGCGCTAGGATTTGTGCTTGTTGTTGTGCTTGCTGTTGTTCCAACAATGCTTGTTGTTGTTCCTATTGTTGTTCCCACAATGCTTGTTGTTGGGCTGCCAACTCTGCTACTTCTTGCTGCTCTTGGTATTGCTTTAGTGCTTGCTGATATGCTTGCATTTGTGTTGCTTGTGCAAGAAGTTGTGCTTGTTCTTGTGCTTGTTGTGCTTGATATTGAGCTTGTGCTTCTTGTGCTTGTGCGGCTTGTTGCTGCAATAATAATTGTGCTTGAACGACCCTTTGTGCTTGTAATGCTTGTGCAGCTTAGACGGCTTGAGCGGCTTGTTGTTGTTGTTGTTGCAGTAAAGCTTGAGTTTGTTGAGCTTGTTGTGCTTGCAATGTGGCTTGTGCAGCTTGGGTGGCTTGTGCGGCTTGAGCAGCTTGTTGCACAACTTTTTGTTTTTGAACTTGTTGGTATCCTCTTTGGAAAGTGGTTTGCAATGCTGCGTTGAATTGGTTTGATGTGGTGAACGTTGGTGGTGGTGGGGGTGGTGGTGGATGATGATGTTGCGTTGATGTTTTGGGTGTTGGATAATGCTATTGATGTGGTTGGTCCTTGAGAAACCATGCTTTGTGATGTTAGGGGGATGTTCGATGATGTTGCCATTGCTTGTGTGTTTGTCGTTTGTTGTTGCGATATCAATGACAAATTTTGAGTGTTTGGCGCAATGCTTTGATTGATACTTGGTAGGGGAGGAAGCCCTAAACCAAGGAGTGGTGTGGATGATAATGGCAATGGTGGAAGAGGTGGAAATGTGAGAGGTGTGAGTTGTTGTGAGAATGTCGTGGTGTCGAATAAGCCCCCTAGTCTGAACGTATCTCCCTCTTCTTGTGAATTTGTGAGAAGAGGTGTTTGTGGTGCTCCATGAAAAGATGTTGATGATGGGTCATAATGTAAAGTGAGAGGAACATTTTTGTGTAATGGGTTGTTGATTGTGTTTTTTTCCAAGGTGGTGCTTGCATCCAAATTTTGATTGTTAACAAGGGGATGTGATTGAAGAGCATTAAGGAATGTTTTTCCCTTGTTGACATTGGGTTGTGTTGGAGCAAACGATGTTGTGATTTGCGAAATGTTTTGTGTGATGTTTTGAGATGGAGGTGTAGATGAAATGGGAATGGTGGACGAGATCAGAGGAAATGATGTATCCACTATAGTACTCACATCAAAATCCGAAGGCAACTTGGCCCCTTGTTTTACTAGTTCAAGCATGTACAACGAAGGGTTAAGTCTCATCATGATGTTGATAATTCTATGGTTGTCTGAATTTTGGAGCATTTCCTACATTTCCTCGTGAGACATTCCAAAGGTAAGGTCCTCCCCTTGATTTTCTTCTTGAGGATTTTGGGATGATGAGAGGATCAATGGATTGTTTGATTCGGCGGGATTCGTTTCTGCGTTTGTTTGGCTAAGATCACTTGAAGCGGGAGTTTCTTTGTTAGCTTCCATACTCTTCTTGTATTGATATCTTGTTTGAACCATAAAACAAGGATCAATCTTCAGGAATATGGGAGATGAATCTCTTGATTCCTTGAATCGATCTTTATCTTATGTTCCAAAGTGAAAAAGTTTTAGGATGCTTTTGAGGATCAAAGGTGATGATATGATAATGGTGTTTTAGGGATGGATGATATGGATGTTTTGGCTTTTGATAAATTTTGAATGAGACACTAGGCTCTTAGGACTTGGGGATTCTTGATTTTTGATTTTTGATTTTGAGATTTTGGGATTTTGTCCTTGATTTTTTATTTGGATTTTGAACAAAAAGACCCTAAGATGTTGGATGATGATCTAAGGGATAGCTTTGTTCAAAGGATGATAATTTGAATATGTGTGAGGAGAAGGATGCATCTACCCACACCTATTCAAACAAGATGATTGTTTCACTAAGCATATGAAGAAGGATTCATCTACATAGACTAAGCTAGACAAGATGATTTTGATAATTTTGACTAAGACTATGCAAAAGGATGCATCTACACATACCTAACCAAAGGTGTTTTTGCTAATGTTCTCAAGGATTTTGTCTCAATGATTTTGATAATTTTGATTTTTGCCACAAAGCCTAGTATCAAGGATGATTTCAAGATTTTCCAAAAGGTGATGATGAGATGGATTTTGTTTTGATATTTTGGAGGATGGGTGAAAAATGATTTTTGATATGTTTTGATCCTAAAATGAACCTAAAAGGGTACACTTTGTTTGCTTAGACCTAGGTATTGAAGAGCATGCAAATGCTTCCTAATGACCTTTGTAACCAATAAATGATTTGAACATTTAGATTTCCAATCAATGATTTTGTGTTTTGGGATTTGGAGTCTTCAACACACATGAAAGTTCATTTTTTGTTTAGCTTTGCTTAATGTCTTTATTTTACCAAAAACACTTTCCTCAATTAGGTTTTCAAACTAAGATGTCCAATGTCTTAATTTCTTCAAACCCCACAAGATATGTTATGTGGAAATTTAATGAACTCAAGGCAAGGGTTTCCTATTGTTAACTTAAGAAGGAAAATTGAGATATAATCCAATGCTTAGAAACCTCTAAGGATGTGAATCCAAAGGGAAATCAATAACATATGGATTGAGTCAATTGTATTTGTCCTCAAAAGGGTTTGAAATTTGGATAATGTTAAGTGTTTGTTTCCATGATGTTTTCAATCAAGCAATGCATTTTGTAACCCAAGAATAAGTACAATCCTATGGATGTGTAAGAAAATATTTGTTGGATTCCCACTTGGACAAGTCCAGCTACGCTTATCTCTAGTGGATGGTTAGATGCTTGACCCCACTAGCTCCCCTCCATGGCTCATTAACGTCAATTAGGGCAGCCAAGCATCAACACCCATGAAACTCCCATGGCATGCTTTCCATCTCTACTAGAAGACCATAAAAGTGTGGGGTGGCTTCAGAACGACCGTTCTTGCACCAACAAATAGATAAAAGGATTTTGGAAAATTCTAGCAAATGGGTTCTAGTAAGGACTTTCCGTTCGTAGGAGTTCACCCAACACGGCAAGAGTCTCCTTTCAGATGCATCTTGTCGGAGTCAACTGTGTGATATTGGCGTTTCTTCTAATATCCACATTTATATCCCGATTGGAAATACTCTAGGGTTCAGAGTGTTACCAATTTAGCCATTCCCTTGGGTGATTACCTTTTCCCACAAGGCGGGCCCTCTAAGATAAACAAAAGTGAATGAAGAAGAAAATTTGTAACTCGATCAATCTTTGATAGCAACAAAGAGAGAGAATATATGCGAAAATGCCCCCACTCACACTCGCACAATAGTTTGTTCAATTTTAAACCCAAATTGAAGTGTGGAGGTGATTGCTTTGTCTTAACCCAAAGTCATGGAAAAGACCTTTTGATTCTCAAGATCGCTATAAAGCATGAGAGAAGCGCATACGTCATTTTCCAATGGCTTTAGTCTAAGTAAGCCCTTATGAAAAACACAACTACACTTGTTCTTTTTAAACCTTCAAAGCAATATGTGAGTTCATTTTAGAGCACCAAATCACAAGTGAAAGACATTTGTTCAATTGTTTAATCCATAAACAAAATCTAGTAAGTTGTAGATCCTAAGATTCTTTTTAATCCATTTGTGAAAAATAAACAAAAGAACTCTTTTTAAACCCAAATGAAAGCTAGTGTTCTGAGAAAAGAAGAAAGATGACAAATTCTTTAAGGAAGTGTTAAACAAACACTTTGATTAGACAAGATATCATCACCATGCTCCTTCTTCCTTTTCTTTTAGCTTCCAACCTACAAAGAAGAAAAATAGTTAGATTCTGAAAAAAATAGAGAAATTAAAAAGCAGAAAATACAGGAAGAAGCAATCATTAAAACACGTGCTAAAAAAACTCAAATTTCTCCCTTTTACTGTCTTCCAGCGTCGCAACTTGTGAAGGCGTCGCTATTTTTTTCTCTCAATGGTGCTCTTACAGCTCCACTTTACTAGTCAGTGGCGCTCTGTGTCAAGATAGAGAGCACAATTACGTCGCTGTTTTCGCCCAACATCGCAATTATTGAAAAAGTCAGAGTTTTGAAATTTTTTGAAACTGATGTAGATCGGCGAGTCCAACGGCACAGTTTAAAATTTGAAATTTCTTGGCGGGATGAGTCCAACGGTGGATTTTATGTGTGCGCAGTGCTATATAGTGACGCTAGCGAGCTCGCGGCGCTAAAAATAGCGACGCTAAGGAGCCCGCGTCAAAATTTCCTGTATGTCAAGAAAACACATAAATTTTGAGGAAATGTTAGAATTTATGATGTCTAGCCCTCCTTCTAGCGCCAAAATGTGAACCCCAAATCTATGTACCTGCAAAACAAGGAGATTAAACACCTTAAGTTAGATATTGCAAGTATAAACAAGGATTCCCCATGGAATCCATTTACAATTCAAACTAGGTATGAAAATATGCAAGAACACAATACAAAAGATAAAACAAAGATGAAATCCTAATTTAAATAGCAAACACTTGATCCCATGGGGGAATTGGTGCCAATTTGATGTGTAAATTTGGCATTTTCCCAATTCCTATGATTGCAAGCTTCGATATGTAGACTTGATGAAGAAATGTGATCCACTTTTGATGATGAATGATGAGGATTCCAAGCCAAATCTGCAAAAGAACCTAGCTAAGAACTCAATGGTGTGAAACTTGATAGATATTTGAGCATGGTAACTTTACTCAAATTGTGGATGGCTCAAATGAGGAGAGGAGCTCTTCATTTATAGGATTTCAAGATGGATGAATGCCCAAATTTGATCAATGTGGGACTAACTTTCATCCAATGATATGGTGCCACTTGTCAAGCTATGAATGGATGATGGTTGTGCAAGATTTGGGTTTTGTGCCAATAAATGCCAATATTTGAAATTCAAATTTGTTGAAATGACATGTAAGAGGGAAGAGGAAAATGCAATAAATGCCACTTGGCTCAAGGCAAAGGACATGTAAGAGATCTTAAATGCCTTGTTGGATGTACATGTTGACTTGGAATTTTTGAATTCAAATTGAGAGAATATTCCAAAAGATGCCATGTGAGGAAAAATAGGGATTTAATAAATGAATTAAATCTATTTTCATGTGCAACTTGCATTATCTAGAGGATGTGACATGAGATTAGATTAAATTAATCAAGGATTGATTAATTTAACATGAGATTAGATGATGTGACTTATTTGACTTAGATTTATGGATTTATTTAAATCAGATAAGAGAGGAATATGATAAGAGGCTAATTAAATAAAGATTTTGATTTATTTAATTTAAGGGGATGATGTTAGATTAAATCAAATGAGGTTTTAATTTATTTAATTTAATAGATAGACTTTAGAGATTTAATCAAATAAATTGTTTATTTAATTAAATAGGGATAATTAGATCAGATGAACTGATTTAATTAACAAGGGAAAGTGACTTAATTAGACAAAATGATTTATTTAATTAAGAGACAAATATTGATGAATTTAATCAGATAAGAGAATTTGATTAAACGGTTAGACTGAGGGATGATTTAGGAAGAAACGATGTTAGTAAGTCAGGATCAGATGCACGATGTCAATCAATATATTTTTGATGTCTATAGAAGCAATGGTATCTTTCCATATGGATGATCCCCCATGAATGGAATGCCTATACTAGAACCTTTTGTTTAGAAGTCCAAATCCTTATCTATTTGTTGGTGCGAGAATGGTCATTCTGAAGATGCCCCACATTCTTGCGGTTCTTGGTAGAGATGAGAAGTATTCCATGGGATTTTCATGGGTACTAAATCTTGGCTGACCCGTAGAAGTGAGTGTCGTGGAGGGGAGCTAGTGTGGCCAAGCTTTTAATCATCTTCCAAGAATAAGTGCAGCTAGATTTATCCAAGTTGGGATTCAACAAATATTGTCTCTTGATTATCCATAGGGTTGTGCATTTTCTTGGAATCAAAACACTTTTCTTGGATCTAAAACATTGGAAAACAAACATTCAACATGATCATCAAATTTCAAACCCTTTAGAGGAATCAAATACCTTTGACAAAATTCAAGTGTTATTGCTTGCTCTAGGGATTCTATCCTTAGAGCTTTCTAAGTATTTTAATTTACATCACAATTTTCTCTCACTAAAGTCAACAATAGGAAATTTTTTCCTTAATTTCCTTGATTTCCACATAATGGACTTTGTGGGATGAGAAGAAATTGGGACATTAGATATTTAGTTTGAAAACCTAATCAAGAGAGTGTTTGTGGTAAAAAGAAGTCATTAAGAAAAGATGAGAAAAAATTGGACCCCACACATGTGCTCTTCCAAATGATTTCCTGGAAGATCAAAAATATGAAAACCAAAGTCCAAAGGTCTTAGTCAAAAAGCTCACAAGAAACGTTTTTCCATGCTTTACGAATTTAGAGAAAGATTGACCTTCAACTTTTACAAACGTGCATCAAGGAACAATCCAAATTTGTACTCATTTTACTATTGTCAAAATCCAATTCTCTTTCAAAGGTTTGAGTATCTCACATAGGAAGTAATAGCATGTTCTTCAACACCTTGGTCTAGTAAACAAAGTCTCTCTAATTCTCTTAGGATCAAAATGAAAACACCTTCATCCATCCTCAAACATCAAAAATAAAAATCATCTCACAAACAACTCTTGGAAATCTTGAAAAAATCCTTCATGCTAAACTTTGGGAAAATCCTCTTGAAATAAAAAAATCAAAACAAATCCAAATCATCTTGTTTGACTAGGTGTGTGCAGATGAATTCTTCTTTGCACACTTAGTCAAATTATCATCTTGTGGACAAGTTTACTATAGCACAACATCCATCCTCTTAGAGTTTATGAGTTAATTATCCAAACCAAATCCAATAAAAATAAAAATCAAATCAAATCAAATGTCAATCCAAAATTCCTAAAGTTTAGCATCCTCCTCAAGGTTCCCTAAGAGTTCCAATCATTCACCAATCATCCATCTTTCATTATCACCATCACCATCCTTGATCCTTAAATATCTTAGACTTTCATTTTGTACCTAAAGATTAGATCAATCCAAAGAGTTAGAGGTTCATCTCTTACATTCTTGAAAATTGATCCCTATTTTATTGTTCAAACTAGATCTCAACACAAGAAGAACATGGAAATGAACAAAGAAACATCAACTTCGAATGACTTGAGTCAAACCGCTCCCCAAATCAATCCCATGCTCAATCTTCCTCCCCTTCCACAAAATTCTCAAGAGGAAGATCAAGTAGAAGACATCACCAACGATGTCTTAGGGATGACACAAGATGAAATTATTGAAATGGTCCAAAATCTTGAAACTCATAGAATTGTCAATACCATGATGAAGCTCAATCCCTCACAATACATGCTAGAATTAGCTAAAAAAGGGGCTAAACTCCCTTCTGACTATGATGTGAGAACTCTTGTGTAGAAACCTCTTGGGATTATGCCTCCAATCTCATTCACACCTCCATTTCAAAGCATCACTAAAACCATCCCCCAAATCACATCATCCATTGCTCCAACTCAACTAATTGTCAACAAGGCAAGCTCATTGCTTCATGCACTTCAAACACATCCCCTTGTTAACAACCAAGATTTGGATGCAAAAACCATCTTAGGTCAATCCATTCCTCAAAATTTGCTACACCCATATGTTCTGCTCACCTTTCATGACCCCAATGGCCCATCCTCTTTTCATGCAACACCAACATATCATCTCAACACACAAACCTCTCCCTATGACTTCGCAAGGAGAAGTTGGGCTATTTGGACAAGGGGAAATATTTGACCCCTCATCATCATCATTTCCTCAAGAGAACACATCACCCATTTTTCCACCACTTCCACCTTTTCCATTAACATCCACACCACCCCTTAGTTTAGGGCTCCCCCCTTTACCAACCATCAATTAACAAAATCAAAGCAACCCCCCGATCATAAATCAGAACATCATACCAAATCCTCTAATCTTGCCATCAATATCACAACAACATGTGGAAACCATCCAAGCAACATAAGCAATCACTACACCATCCATAAACGTGGTCTCTCAAGGACCAAGCATATCAATCGCATCATCCACTACACAAATCCCCATCATCAATACAATGGCACCTCTCATCACAACAACAAACACCATTCTGAATCCACCACCACCACCACCACTAAGACCAAATGTGGCCAACCAATATAGCATCACGTTGCAAGAAACTCAACAAGCCTATCAAAAGGCACTTCAGTAGTTCCAACCTCAACAAACACAAAACATGCAAGCTACATAGCAAGTTGCTCAACAAGCGCAGGACGCTCAAGCACCTCAAGTTGCACAACAAGCACAACAGGCTACCCAAGATCAAGCCTTGTTGCAACAATAGCAAGCTTCCCAAGCTGCCCAAGCTGCTCGAAAAGCTCAAGCCGCACAACAAGTACAACAAGCACAATAAGTTGCACAAGCTGTCCAGGATGCACAAGCAACAAAACAAGCACAAGCTCAAGCTCAAGCCCAATATCAAGCCCAACAAGCACAAGCACAAGCTCAACAACAAGCATACCAACAATCCCTACATCAATACAAAGCACAACAAGAAGTAGCTCAATTACTAGCCCAACAACAAGCATTGTTGGCACAACGGTAGTAAAACCAACAACAAGCGTTGTTGGTGCAACAATAGCAAGACCAACAACAAGCGTTGTTGGTGCAACAACAAATGCAGGCATATTAGCAAGCCTTTATCACACAACAGGGATTGCAACAAATTCCCACCAACATACCCAACACTCCACCCATCACTCAAACACCTTGACCACTTCAAAACACATTCACTCCACCTCCTAATCTGCAAGATGACGTGACAACACAAATCAAATTTCTCTCACAGCAAGTGCCAATTCTCCAATTAGGGAAAACAACAAAGACACTAAGCAACTTGTGTCCCTATCCATTCGACATGATCCTTGTGATGGTACGATTCCCAAACGGGCTTGAAATCCCTAAATTTGACAAATATTATGGGCTTGGAAATCCTGAAGATCACATAAGGGAATTCTAGGTACATTGCATGGAGGTTGCATATGATGATACGTATCTGATGCGGCTATTTCCTTGAAGTTTTGCTAGTCCTGCCATGGAATGGTTTTCTTGCCTTCCTCTAGGAATCAAAAAGTTCCAAGAAATCGTAGACACATTCATAAAAAGCTATGCATTCAACATTGGCATGGATGTTAGTCTAGAGGAACTATCTACTCTTAAACAAGCTAAGGGGGAATCATTCACTTCCTTCCTGCAACGATGGCGATCCAAGGCCAACAAGAGCAAATGGACCATGCCAGAGGAACAACAAATTTACACCATCATTGCCAATCTTGAGAAAACCTTGTCATTCCATCTTAAGATGCAATGTATCACCATGTACAACCAGTTAATCCCCAAGGCACTTAACATTGAATGAGCCCTTATTGCACAAGGGGGGACACCCACATATATAGACCATAAAGACAACCTCCCATCCACCAGCTATAACGAAAAACCTCGCACATGGGTGAAGAATAGGAACGTCACTAATGATGGTGTAGTGGATGCCAAGGTCATCATCAATGCTCCAAAACAAAACACACAATCTATAGACACGTAAAATGTACTGATTGACATTGTGCATCTGATCTTGACTACTAACATTGTTTCATCTTGAATCATCCCTCGGTCTAACCATTTAATTAAATCTCCTTATTTGATTAAATTCATCAATTTCCTTCCCTTAATTAAATAAATCATGTTATCTAATTAAGTCTCTCTCTTTTTCTAATTAAATCAATCATCCTAATCTAATTATCCCTATTTAATTAAATAATTAATTTTATTTGATTAAATCTCTAAAGTCTACCTATTAAATTAAATAAATTAAAACCTTATTTGATTTAATCTAACACCATCTCTTGTAATTAAATAAATAAAAATCCTTATTTAATTATTCTCTTATCATATTCCTCTCTTATTTGATTTAAATAAATCCATAAATTTGAGTCAAATAGGCCACACCATCTAATCTTCTATTAAATTAATTAAACCCTTAATTTATTTAATCTCATGCCATGTCCCATCCTCTAGATTTTGCAAGTTGCACATGAAAATAGATTTAATTCATTTATTAAATCTCTATTTTCTTCACAAGGCATCTTTTTGGAATATTCTCTAGGTTTGAATTCAAAAATTCCAAGTGGACATGTACATCCAACAAGGCATTAAATCCATCTTACATGTCCTTTGCCTTGAGCCAAGTGGCATTTATTGCATTTTCCCTTCCCTCTTGCAAGTCATTTCAACAAATTTTAAATTCAAAAATAAGCATTTATTGGCACAATCCTCTAAACTTGTACATCCTCCATCCACTCATGGATTGACAAGTGGCATCTTGCCATTGGATGAATGTTAGTCCCACATTGCTCAAATTTGGACATTCATCCTTCAATATCATCTATAAATAAAGAGCTCATATCTTCATTTGATCATCCAAAAATTATGTAAAGTTATTATGCTAAAATATCTATCAAATTTTGTCCATCACCATTGAGTTCTTAGCTAGGTTTTGCAGATTTTTGGCTTGGAGCTCTCATTCTTCATCAAAAAAGTGGATCAATCATCATCAACATATCAAGCTTGCATCTTAGGAATTGGGAAAGGGCCAATTTTCACATCAAATTGGCACCAATTCCCCCATGGGATCATATGTTTGCTATTCTAATTAGGATTGAATCTATATTTTCATGTTTCATTATGTTCTTCATTGTTTTCTTTCCTAATTTGAGTTTTGTAAATGGATTTCATGGGGAATCCTTGTTCATGCTTGCAATCTCTAACTTAATGTGTTTATTCTTTGTGTTTTGCAAGTACTAGGATTGGGGTTCACGCATTTGGCGCTAGAGGGAGGGGAGCATCTCATTCTTTATCACTTTTCTCATGAAATTCCACATTTTTTCTTACACAAAAAAATTCCAATGCTGAGAGCTCAGCGTCGCTATTTTGGCACTGCGGACTCTTCAGCGTCACTATATAGTGTCGCTTGAAATTCAAACTGCGATGCTAGAGTCTTCCCGCCCAAAAATTTGAATTCCAAACTCCGCCACTTGACCATTTTGACTTGCTGGACTTTTCAAAGAAATCAAATAGCGATGCTGGGAAAAAGGGCAACACAGTTGAGCTCACTGTCCCAACATAGAGTGACGTTGACTAGTAAGCAACGCTGTGAGAGCACCACTGAAAAATCAAACTCTGAAGCAGTCACGTGTTGCGCTGCTGGCAGGGAGTAAAAAGTGGAAATTTAATTTTAGCACATGCTTTTGGTCATTAATGAGTTTATCTTCTATTCTCTGCTTTTTAATCTCTGTATTTTGCAGAAACTGACTTGTTTTGTCTCTTGTAGGTTGGAATTGAAAATGAAATGGGGAGAAGCATGATGGTGATATTTCATCAAATCAAAGTGTTTTTAAACACTTTAGTGTTTGTTTAACACTTTTTAAGAAATTGTTATCACTTCTTTCCTAGGACACTAATTTCATTTGGGTTTAAAAAAGAATCTTTTCATTTCTCGCAAAGGGTTTAAAATGAACATTAGGATCACAACATACTAGAGTTTGTTTCTTTGGTTAACAAATTGAACAAAATGTCTATCATTTGTCTTTTGGTGCTCTAAAAAGAATTCATTATTGCTTTAAGGATTTAATATGAACATGTACTATCTTGTTTTATGAAGGATTACTTGACCTAACTTCATTGAAAAAGGATGTATGCGCTTCTCTCGCGCTTTATAGCGATCTTGAGAATCAAAAGGCCTTTTTCATGATTTTAGGTTGAGATAAAGAAATCACCTACACACTTCATTTTGGGTTGAAGAATTGAACCAAATATTGTGCGAGTGTGAGTGGGGGACTTATTGTTTGCATTCTCTTTCTTTGTTTCCAACAAAGATTCATCGAGTTACAAATATTGTTTTTACTCGGTTTTGTTTATCCTAGAGGGCCTTCCTTGGGGAAAAATTACTTACCGAAGGGAATGACTCAACCGGTAACACTCTAAAGCCAAGAGTATTTCCAACCAGTATATAAATGTGGGTATTGGAGTAAACGCCAATATCACGCGGTTGATTCCAACAAGATGGATCTGAAAGGGGACTCTTGCTGTATGGGTCAATCTCCATGAACGAAAAGTCCTTATTAAAACCCATGTTCTAGAATTGCCAAAAAAATCTTTGATCTATTTGTTGGTGCAAGAATGATCGTTTTGAAGCCACCCCACACTTTTACGGTCTTTTATTAGAAATGGAAAACATGCCATGGGAGTTTCATGGGTGTTGATGCTTGGCTTCCTCGTATAAGTGAGTGTCGTGGAGGGGATCCAGTGGGGTCAAACATCTAACCATTCGCTAAAGATAAGTGTAGTTGGACTTGTCCAAATGGGAATCCAACAAATATTGTCTTCCACATCCATAGGGTTGTACTTATTCATGGTTTCAAAACGCATTGCTTGATCGAAAACATCTTGGAAACAAACACTTAAATATCATTATTGGAATTTCAAACCCTTTAGGAGAAAAATACCAGACTCAATTCATATGTTATTGCTTGCCCTTGGGATTCACATCCTTAGAGGTTTCTAAACATTGGGTTACATCTCAATTTGTCTACTAGAGTTAAACAATAGGCAAACCTTGCCTTGAGTTCATCGAATTTCCACATAACATATCTTGTGGGGTTTGAAGAAATTAAGACATTGGACCACTAGTTTGGAACTTAATCAAAGAAAGTGTTTGTGGTAAAATAAAATCATTAAGCAAAGAGGAAAAAATTGAATATCACATGTGTTGAAACCTCATGATTTCCAAAAAGGTCAAGATCCCAAAACCAAAGTCTTTGAGTCAAAATTCAAAATTCAAAAATCACACTCAAAGGATCATCAAGAAATACAAAAGAAAGTGCAATCAAAGCCAATACATCAAGATAAGCAAAAAGTTCACAAGGTTCTATAGGCTCATCCCTTTGAACAATCCCCAAATGTATGCTCAATTTGAACCACTTCTTGGTTAGAGAGGTCTATAGAAGCATTGCATGTTCTTCAATACCTAGATCTAGACAAGCAAAGTGTTTTCTTTTAGGTTCATCTTAGGGTAAAAAAAATCAAAATCTTTTTTTCATCCATCCTTCAAAACATCAAAACAACATCATCTCATCATCACCTTTTAGAAAATATTGAAATCATCTTTTATGCTAGGCTTTGTGGCAAAAATAAAAAATTATCAAGTCCTTGAGAATAAATCCTTGAAAAACTTATCAAAATCATCTTTGGCTAGGTATGTGTAGATGCATCCTTTTGCATATGCTTAGTCAAAGTTATCAAAATCATCTTGTTTAGCTGGGTATATGTAGATGTATCCTTCTTCATATACTTAGTTAAACTATCATCTTGTTTGAATAGGTGTGGGTAGATGCACCCTTCTCCCTATACATATTCAAAATTATCATCCTTTGACCAAATCTACCCTTTAGATAATCATCCAACATTTTAGGGTCTTTTTGTTCAAAATCAATCAAAATCAATCAAATTCAAGGACAACCCCAAAAGGAAAATCAAAATCAAAACTCCGAAACATATCCGAAAGTCCTAAAAGCCTAGTATCCCCTTCAAGATTTTTCAAAAGATCATAAAAATCCACATCATCCATCCCTTACATCATCATCATATCACACCTCTTGATCCTTAAGATATCCTAAAATTTTCTAATTTGGGCATAAAGTAAAGATCAATCCAAAGAATCAAGAGATTCATCTCCATATATTCTTAAAAATTGATCCTTGTTTTATGGTTCAAACTAGATCTCAATACAAGAAGAGCATGGAAGCCAAAAAAGAAACACCCGCATCAAGTGATCTTAGCCAAACAAACATTGAAATGAATCCCGCCGAATCAAGCAATCCTTTGACCACATCATCATCACAAAATCCACAAGAGGAAACCCAAGGAGAGGATCTTACCTTTGGGATGTCCCATGAAGAAATAACTGAAATTCTCCAAAATCCAGAAAACCATAAAATCATCAACATCATGATGAGGCTTAACCCTTCGTTATACATGCTTGAACTAGAAAAACAAGGGGCCAAATTACCTTCGGATTTCAATGTAAGCACTATAGTGGAGACATCTTTTCCTCCAATCTCATCCACCATTACCATCTCATCTACACCCCCATCCCAAAACATCACCCAAATCATTCCGCAAATCATGACATCTTTTGCTCCAACCCAACCCAATGTTAATAAGGGAAATGCATTTCTTAATGCAATTCAAACACACCCCCTTGTCAATAATCAAAATTTGGATGCAAATACCACCTTGGAACAAAACATACTCAAAAACCCATTACATAAGAATGTTCCTCTCACTTTCCATCATGATCCATCATCATCATTCTTCCATGCAACACCTCAAACTTCTTTCCTCACAAATTCGCAAGAGGAGGGAGATATGTTTGGACCAGGGGGCATCTTTAACACCACAACCTTTTCACAAGAACTCACACCCCTCACATTTCCACCTCTTCCACCATTTCCATCATCATCCACACCACTCCTTGGCTTAGGGCTTCCCCCTTTACCAAGTGTCAATCAAACCAATATCTCAAATATCAATCAAAGCATTATGCCAAATGCTCAAAACTTGTCATTGATATCGTAACAACAGATGAAAATGACACAAGCAATCATGACATCATCAACCACCCCCTAACATCACAAAGCATGGTATCTCAAGGGCCAACCACATCAGCAACACCATCCATCACTCAAAACATCAACACGACATCACCACTCACCACCTTCACAAACACAATTCCAAATCCACCACTACATCAAGCCAATACAACATGACATTGCAAGCTTCATTTCAAAGGGGATTCCAACAAGTGCAAAAACAAAAAGCCGTGCAACTAGCTGCTCAGCCAGCCACTCAAGCTGCCCAAGTAGCCCAAGCCACACTACAAGCGCAACAAGCCGCACAAGCCCAAGCTTTATTGTAACAACAACAACAAGCCGCTCAAGCAGCCCAAGCCACATTGCAAGCACAAAAGGTTGCTCAAGCACAAATTCTATTACAACAACTAGTGACACAAGCACAATCCCAAGAACAAGCAGTGCAAGCACAAGCTCAAGCTCAGGAAAACACCCAATATCAAGCACAACAAGCACAAGCATAAACACAACTTCTTGCACACAAAAAAGCTGCACAAATGCAAGCATATCAGCAAGCAATTAAGCAATATCAAGAGAAACAAGAAGTAGCAGAATTGGCAGCCCAACAACAACAAGCACAACAACAAGATCAACAATAGGCATTGTTCATACAGCAACAGGTGGAAGCCTACCTAGCTCAGTAGAACATACAGATACCATCAAACAACACATCGACCAACCCACCCATTCAACCCACAATCAAAACACCCCAAAAAACCTTCATCTCGCCCCCTGATCTGCAAAATGACATAACAACACAAATCAGGTTGCTCTCGCAACAAGTGCTCGATCTTCAATCAGGGCAAACCACAAAGACACCAAACAACTTGTGTTCGTATCCATTTGATAGGAGCCTAGTAATGAAACCATTCCCCAAGGGATTTGAGATCCCCAAATTTGAGAAATATCGAGGGACAGGAAACCCTGAAGATCACATCAGGGAATTCCAGATTCATTGCATGGAAGTCGCATACGATGATACTTATCTGATGTGACTATTTCCTAGGAGTTTGGCAAGCCACACTATGGAATGGTTCTCTCGTATACCAATATGCATTAGAACATTCTAAGAAATTATAGACGCATTCATTAAAAATTATGCATGTAATATCGCAATGGATGTTAGTTTAGAAGAGCTCTCAGCTTTAAAGCAAGGTAAGGGTGAATCATTCGCTTCATTCCTACAACGATGGCCATCCAAGGCCAATCAGAGCAAGTGGACCATGCCTGAAGAACAAAAAGTTTGCACCATCATAACCAACCTTGACAACCTCTTGGAATTTCATCTCAAGGTTCAAGGGATCACCACATATGACCAGTTGATCCCCAAGGCGCTCAGTATCAAAAGAGCCCTTATGACTCAACCTGGGGGATCAACTTCATACCCTGAACAACAAAACAACCACCCACCATCCAATTACAATGATAAACCTTGCACATGGGAAAGGAACAAAAACATTACTAATGATGGTGTCATCGATGCTAAGGTGGTCATTAGTGCCCCTCACCAAAATACACCCACACCACAAATCCAAATCCAACACCAAAATAATCATCACGTAATACAACAACCGAACAACAATCCAACAATCAACAATCTCAATGATCAAAGGGGACCACCCCAATGCAACAAGATTTATCCCAAGAAAAAGTACATTACTTTGGGGGAACCATTAGAAGTCATCATGAAAAAGCTGATAGACAAAAAACTCATCCAGGCTCCTACCTTTGAGAATTACCAAGAACTGGATGTGAAACCTCCTTGGTATAATGAGAATCAACTCTATGAGTTCCATAAAATCAAAGGCCATACCACAAACAGTTGCATGAGATTGAAAAACATAGTTCAAGATCTCATTTATAAAAGAATTATAAACGTGGAACAACCTATAGGAAATCAAGATCTTAAGATATACACGAATTCGATGCCAAACCATGGCAACAAAGGGAATAATAACAACACTGATAAAGGGAAATGCACCCACACAAATGTGAACCACGTGTATGAAACAGTCGTCGTCTCCCTAGATGAAAACTCCATGGTCATCACCATCAAAGGCACCCATGCCGATTGTGGAGTCACCACAAGAGGCAGCAAAGTCACCATCGCAGGATCATCCCAGCAAAACAAAATCCCTACATTTAGATTTTTCCCTAATGGCTATAATGTCCTAGAGCAACTCAAGAGAATGCTAGCACAAATTTCTATCATGGAGTTGCTAAAAATCTCATCTGCCCATAGGAAGATCTTTCAAGAAGCATTAGCATCATCCACTATCCCCACAGATCTTGATACAGAGCAATTCCAAGCTATGGTTGAAAACATCATTAAGACTAATCTCTTGACATTCTCTAACCAATATTTCCCTGCTCAACCATCTCACAACCATGTGCTTCACCTAGAAGGTATAGTACACAAGAGCAAATTCAAAAGGGTTTTGGTGGATGGAGGTGCAGGTTTGAATATATGTTCTCTCAGCCACATCAAACAATTGAAAATCCCAGAGGATTCTATTGACAAAGGAAAGGGTATCACAATAAGAGAATATGACCATCAAGAAAGAGTGTCCCAAGGCACAATAAAACTTCCTATTCAAGTAGGGCCGGCTCTCATGGAAACTACTTGTCAAGCCTTGGATCTTGACTTGCCATATAACATCCTTCTGGGACGTCCATGGATTCATACAATGAAGGCAATAGCGTCAACTTTCCACCAATGTGTGAAATTTACACATGAGGGACAAGAAGTTACCATCCATGGAGACCCCAAACCCTTCTCCTATTGCAAAAATCTTGAAGCAAAGTACTACAAAATCCCCCAAGTACCAAAAAATGATGAGGGCCCATCCACACCATACATCGATCCTGCCACCCTCGCATCCACTTCTGAGACAGAGAAACCTGCCATTCCCACCATCTCTAACATTAAGCTCATTATCCAAGACAATGGTTGTGGAAAATACAAGCTCCCTAACAATTCTTTTGTGGTAGGAGAGTTACCACAATCTCCTAGATCATGGGGACATCCACAAATAAATGAAGCTTCCACATCTCAAATGTCTCCTGAAGACTATCCCGAATTCACAAGCTGGGGAGACCTTGGCCAGGAGGTTATTGAGGCAGATCCATCACATATGCTATATCAAGATGAAAGACCAGTACAAGACTTACCAATGGATGAGAGAAGCAAGGGTCTAAAAATGATGCTCGCAATGGGCTACAATAGAAATCAAAGACTGGGACAAAACAACAATGGAGTTATAATACCTATCATGCTAGAGATGCAACTGATAACAAATATTGGCCTTGGATGTACCCCTTTAAGTATAACCATACATGGTCGGAGTCCTCCAGTTAGAATGGTTAATAATCCTCATCAGTCAACCCCAACAGAACTACAATTACCAATATCCACAGGTAGAGTCATAGATAACTTTACATTTGATATAACCAATGTTTGTAGTAGTAGCGATGATGAGGATATCATGACCCATCTACCTAGGCTATTTGAGGATACCACTCTTTGCATGGTTAGCACCCTATCTTTTGAGTCAAACCACCAAAATCATGAGATCCGCCTAGTATATCCCCAACTCATCGACTATGACCAATGAGGACCACCAATTCTTGATACATTAAAAAATGATGAGGCACTCTCAGAATTCATGGGATTGTGAGATAACATTCTAGATGGGCATCACAAAGCAGGGTTCATAATCAAGTTGGATACACATGCTTATTATGGGGAAATGATTGAATCCCTCAGTTGCAAAAGTGAAAATTTAAGAATAATATCCAAGTCCTTGAGTGAAAACCACACTGTGGCACTCTCTGACCAGGAAAAAGTAAAAAGAAAGGACACATCCAATGGTGAAAACCTCTTTGAGGCACCCGAGGTTGGGAGATTAAATCTTCCTTTAAGAGCTATTCATCAGGAAAAGTCAACAGTCTTGGTAGAAAAATGCAATCCAATCAACCTAGGAACAGAGGAGACCTCGCATATCATATTCTATGTGGAATCCTTATTATCATAAGAGAAAGAGCTCCTAGCAATATTCCTAAGAGAAAGACAGATAAAATTTGCATGGAGTTATGCTGACATGCCAGGACTTGATCCAGAGACTATGGTTCACCACTTAGCAGTATATCCAGAAGAAAATCCTGTTAAACAAATGCTTCAAAAAATGCATCATCAGAGCCCCAAGTGAAATCACCATGGTACAATGAAAACCACTTTTGTAATTTTCATAAAATCAAGGGACACACAACAGGAAGTTGCATGAGGCTGAAAAATCTAATCCAAGACATCATCGATGACAAGATCATAAACGTTGAACAACTAGCCAGAAATCAAGACCTTAAAATATACACGAATCTAATGTCAGATCATAACAAAGGGAACAATCATGGAAAGCCCAAGTATGCTAATGTAAACCATGTGTACGATGATGTTGTCACATCCCTAGATGAATGGGTCACTGTTGTTAACATCAAGGGAGCCAAAGCTGATTGTGGAGTCACCACACATCGCAACAAAATTACCATCGTTGGGTCATCACAGCCACCTAGAGCATCCACCTCAAATCTGAGATTCATTCCTAATGGCTACAATATCTTGGACTAGTTAAAATGAACCCCTGCTTAGATCTCCATCATGGAGTTGTTGAAGATATCACCCGCACATAGAAAAATCCTAGAGGAAGCATTTGCTTCATCCACCATCTCTGCAGATCTTGATGCTGACTAGTTCCAAGCTATGGTCAGACACATCACCACCCCAAATCTCCTCACATTCTTCAATCAGGACATTCCTTCCCAACCATCTCATAATCACGTGCTCCATCTTGAAGTCCTAGTTCATAAAAACAAAGTCAAAAGGGTCTTGGTGGATGGGGGTGCGGGTCTAATTATCTGTTCGCTCAAACTAATAAAGAATCTAGGATTCTCAAAGGATTCCATTGAAAAGGGTAAGGGTATCACAATTAGAGCATATCATGATCAGCAAAGAATGTCTCAAGGCACTATTCAACTCCCTATTCAAGTAGGGCCAACCATTATGGAAACCATATGCCAGGTCCTTGACCTTGATTTTCCTTATAATATCCTCCTAGGGCATTTGTGGATCCATGGAATGCAAGCTGTCACATCCACCTTCCATCAGTGCTTCAAATTCCCATATCAAAACCAAGAGGTCATGATCTATGGTGATCTTGAACCCTTTGCTTACTACAAGAACTTGGAAGCAAACTACTATAAAATTCCCCAAGTCTCGAAGAACGATCAAGGCCCTACAACTCCATATGTAGACCCAACTACCTTGGCCTCCACTTCTGAGACAAAGGAACCTGCCATTCTTAATATCTCTGAAATCAAGGTCATTATCCAAGACAATGGGTGTGGGGATTATAGAATGAAGAAAAGTGCTTTCATAATAGGAGAGTTACCTCAATCTCCTAGGACTCACAGGCAACCCCAACTAGTTGAAATATCATCCCAAACCTTCAGAGCAGACCCTTCTAGATTTAGATGTTGGGGAGATCTAAGTCAGGAAGTGGTGGATGAAAAATACATATCAAGCTTGCTATACCAAGATGAAAGGCATGTGCCTGATCTTCTCATGGATGAGAGCAGCAAAGGATTACAAATGATGCTTGGCATGGGATATAACAGAAACAAGAAACTTGGACAGAATGACAATGGTCTTTTAGTACCTCTCATTTCAGAGAAGCGTATGAGAAATCTTTCCTTAGATGTACCCCTCTGAAGGTGACCATACTTGGAAAATTTTCCTTGGTTAGAAAGGTCAAAACTCCCCCTCAACTATCAACAACCACCCTTCAGTTACTAGTATCCACAGGTCAAGTCATAAACAACTTTACCTTTGACGTAACCGATGTATGCAATAGTGATGAGGAAGATCCTATAATTGAATGACCCATGCTATTCAAGGATTCCTCCCTTCTCATGATTAGTACCTTGTCTTTTGAGTCAACCAGTCAAACCCATGAAATAAACTTAGTCTATCCCCAACTCATCAATTACGACAAACGAGGACCACCAGTTTTGTACACATTCAAAAATGATGAGGTGCTCTAGGAACTCATGGGATTGTGGGTTGTGATACCATATGGATATCACAAAGTTGGGTTTGACATCATACTGGACACATATGCCTATTACAGGGAAACAATTGAATCCTTCAGTCGCAAAAGTGAAAATATGAGAATAATCTCTAGGTCTTTGAGTGAAAACCACACTGTGGCACTCTTTGACCAAAAAATAGTAAAAATAAAGGACACATCCAAAGGTGAAAACCTCTCTAAGGTGCCAGAGGATGAAGGATTCAATCTCCCTCTTAGTGCCATTCATCAGGAGAAGTCAACAGTCTTAGCAGAGAAGTGCAATCCAGTTAACCTGCGAACAGAGGAAACACCGCATATCACCTTCTATGCAGAATCACTTCTGACAGAAGAGCAATAAATCTTGGTTGCATTCCTAAAAGAGAGAAAGATAAACTTTGCATGTACCTATGTTGACATGTCAGGCCTTGATCCAGAAGTTGTAGTTCGCCACCTAGCCATATATCCCAAAGCAAAGCTAGTGAGACAAAAGCTAAGGAAAATGCATCCCTAGATAGCATTGTTGGTCAAAATGGAATTGCAAAAGCTCTTAGCTGTTGGATTCATATGGCCCATTGATTATCCATAGTGGGTATCAAATCTTGTACCTATTTCAAATCCCACTAGGGGCATCCACATCTGCATAGATTTCAAAGATTTGAACAAAGCATGTCCCAAGGATGATTTCCCACTCTCAAACATTGATATGATTGTGGATATGATAGTAGGACATGAGATTCTATCATTAATGGATGGATTCTTAAGCTACAATCAGATCATGATAGAAAAGGAGGACCAACATAAAATGGCCTTCACATGTCCATGGGTGACATATTGCTGGAATATGATGCCATTTGGGCTAAAAATGTAGGAGTTTCCTATCAAAGGGCCATGACACTAATATTTCATGATATGATTCATAAAAGTATGGAAGATTACATGGATGACATATTGGCTAAATCCAAGAAATGATGAGATCATATAGTCGCATTTTGCTCCATCCTTGATAGGCTAGAAAAGGACAAGGTCTGACTAAATCCAAAAAAGTGTGTCTTCAGGGTGCAATTGGGCAAGCTCCTAGGGTACATTGTATCCATGAGAGGAATTGAGGTAGAACCTGCCAAAGTCAAAGCAATCCTCGAAATGGAGGCACCAAAAACATTGAAACAACTAAGGGGTTTACAAGGAAGACTCCAGTCCATCTGTTGATTCATAACACAACTAGCAGACAAGGTTGTCCCATACTCTCATCTACTCCACAAGGGGGTAGCATACAAGTGGGGCAAGAAATGAGACCAAGCCTTCAAAAAGATCAAGGAGTACTTACTCACACCACCAGTTCTCATGCCACAAATTCCAGAAAAACCCTTGATCCTATATATATCAGCAATAGCAACAACCCTCGATGCTCTCTTAGCACAACACAATGAAAATGGAAAAGAGAAAGCTATCTACTACATCAACCAAACTATGGTGGGACATGAACTGAACTATACACCCATTGAGAAATATTTTCTAGCAGTCATGTTCGCTGCACAAAAGTTAAAACATTACATACTAGTACATCAAATAAAGCTCATCACAAAGATAGACCCCCTCAAGTACCTGCTTTCTAAAGCAATGCTCACAGGGTGAACGAATAAATGGGTTATGATATTAACAGAGCATGACATTGAATATGTGGAACACAAGGCCATCAAAGGACAAGCAATTACAGATCAGCTCGTGGAGGCACCGATATAATTAGAAAACCCACTTGCATCAGAATTCCCTGATGAATCCATCATCAACCTAAGTATAGCAGATTACTAAGAAATGTACTTTGATGGATCCTACACACAACATGGTTCAAGAGAGGGAATCTTATTCATCACTCCACAATGGGACTCTATACCTAAATCATACAAGCTGTCATTTTTGTGCACAAACAACATTGCAGAATATGAGGCTCTTGTCATAGGGTTGAGAATTGTAGTGCAGTGGCAGATCATGGCACTCAAGGTCTATAGAGACTCACAACTCGTAATCAACTAGGTAAACAATGAGTATCAAAAAAAGGATGACAAGTTGACTCCATATAAGAAATTGGTGGAAAGCCTCAAGGAGTTCTTCATTGATATCTCATTTGAGCAGCTACCAAGAGAAAATAATAGAGCAATAGATGTAATGGATACAATTGGACTACTCCTAGAAATCCCACATAGTATCCCAAAGTGAGAATTCCTCGTAGAGCAGCTTCTCATGCCCAAATTTGAGGTACCAGAGTTTGAATTTGTGTGTAAAATCGTTGGTCACGGTGATCCTTGGTAGCATGATATACACCTACTTGAGAATAGGAGTCCTCCCCGTACATATAACCCCAAACCTCAAAAGAGCCTTTGTCAAAAGGTCATTCCATTTTGTCATCCTAGGAGACACCCTATATCGTAGAAGCATTGAAGGAACCCTGTTACATTGCCTAAATGCTGAGGAATCTTTGACTGCTTTAACCGAGGTACATAATGGCATTTGTGGTTCACATTAGAGTGGTATGACCTTGGCTAAGAAAATATTGAGGACTAGGTACTATTGGCCTACAATGGAAAGGGAGGCTCATGATTATGTCAAAAGGTGTTTGTAGTGTCAACAGCATGGGGATCTCATCCATGCACTAGCTCAAGAGCTCCACCCAATTGTTAGACCTTGGCCCTTTTCACAGTGGGGGCTCAATCTCGTTGGAAAAATCACCCCCACCTCATCCAATGGACATAAGTTCATCATCACTGCCACTGAGTACTTCGCCAAGTGGGTGGAAGCCATCCCCATGACCTATATCATAGAAAAGTAGATATCAAAGTTCATCCTAAATTACCTAATTTTCCACTACGGTGTCCCTGAAGTCATTATCTTAGATAACGAGACACCTTTCGAAAACCAAGATGTTCATGACCTATGCCAAAATTTCAAAATCCAGCATTTCTTTTCCACTCCATACTATCACCAAGGAAACGACCAAGCTAAGGCTACAAATAAGACCATCCTAAAAACCCTCAAGAAAACGGTCAATGACGTTGGTCATGATTGGCATCTCCAATTGAATCCTACCCTGTGGGCCTACTGAACAAGCATCCACACACCAACAAGTGCCACCCCATTTCCCTAGTCTACAGATTAGAAGCCATTCTCCCCATTGAGATTGAGCTCCAATCCCTGAGAATATCATTACAGAATCTCATCACGGATGAAGAATATCGGGTATCAAGGTTAAACGAGCTAGAATTACTGGATGAGTGGCACATGGATGCCTTAAACCATTTACAAGTCTACCAAAACCAACTCAAATAGAGTTGCAACAAGAAGATCAGGAGTCGAGTCTTCCACATTAGAGAGCCTGTGCTGAAATAAAATAAGAAGAATGTTCCAAATCCAAATAGCAAGGGAAAGTTTGAACCTAATTGGTTGGGACCCTTCATCATCACAACAAGCTACAAGTTAGGGGCATATTAGTTATCAACACCAGAAGGAAAACCTCTGCAGGAGCCCATGGATAACTCCCATCTCAAAAAAAATTATGCCTAATCTTTCAAGGTATAAAACCAAAAATACAAAAAAAATAAAAAACACATAAAAATCCAAAAAAAAATTAGAAAAAGGATTAAAAATAGTAAAGAGAAAAAAAAATCCTCTATTAAAACCACTTCGGTGGTGCTTTTGGCAAGTACCTTGGTGAAAACCTAGAAAATAGGTGCCTTGTGTAAATAAACATGTTCCATCCACCAGGATCTCCACTGCTTGTTATACATCATCCATCCATCACACTTCCATCATTCATCACATTCCATATCTCCATCCATCACCCATCCATGTCTGTATCATAGCTTGATCTTGCGTTCATGTCATGATCCCTCCTAGTGCTACTCGGCCCATTCTTAAGGCTAGTTTGTCCTACCTATATCGGAGTAGTCTACGACATCACACTGGGGGAATGTTCTCATCGGATCGGATTAGTGTATACTCTTGAAGTCTTCCCAAAATCCAAAAATCCAAAAATACCAGAAAATCAAAAAATTTAAAAACATCAAAAAATCTAGAAAATCCAAAAACATCCAAAACATATCAAAATCCCAAAACAGGTTAAAAAGTCAAAAAAATGTCAAAAAATGGAATTCAAACTACGTTGTCTCTAAGCTTAAACATAGGAAAGGCTAATCTTTGATCAGCCCCCGAGACACAAAACCCAAAAAAAATCATAAAATCTCAGAAAACACAAAAACATCAAAAAATTTGAAAATCAAAACATTTTCAAAACATTTGAAAATACCAAAAACAGCCTCAAAACATTTCAAAACATCAAAAATATCCAAATATTTGAAAAAATCCATCCATCCCATCTTACTTTCACCTGCAATAACACTACTCATAATAAATCATTGTCATCCTCAACCTTTGGTGAAATAGTCAGAAACAAGTCTAGCAATGTAAAAGAGAAAACTCAATCGTCAAGGTCTCAAGTCTAGGTCAGTAAGTAAACAAGTTGGTCAACTCCTGGTATTAATAGCCTATCATCCAGTCAATCCCAAATCATTTGATAACATCATGTCCTAGAATGTATCCTTCCTACAATGGACATCAACATCAAACATCACCGTAGATTAGTCTTGGCTAGTGGTATTGAAGAACATTAGCTTGTTTGTTTACTTGATCTTTTTCTTGTTGATTTATCTTATTGCGCTCATTTCGATGACCTCTGGATGATGCCTAAAAAAAAGGGATTTAGAGAGAAAGGAATGAGGTAATCTTTTATCTACTGTGCTTGTTGGATATTATTGTAATATAACCTTGGTCATGTGTGCTTTGTTTGGGTGTAGGGAGGGTATTTTAGGTGTCTTGTTGACCACATAGGAAGGCTTTCCTTTTTATGTTTTGGTTCGAGATGTTTGAAATATCTGAATTACATTTTAAAAAACATTTTGTATGTCAAGTGTGAACAAGAATACTCATATCTGATTGTTGATTCAAAGTCCATCACACTAGATGCAACGCCATCCTGGTTCTTTATACCTTGATGCATCGTGCCTATGTGTGTTATCAAACATAAGCTAAGTAGCCCTTTTAAAATCCCATTTCCTAACAATTAAATCATCATCATCATTATCATCATCTCTAATAAAGTCTTGTAGATCATGGACTTGTTGGATCCTCTTGTCTTCCTCTAATTTCTTCTTTCTTCTCTCTGCGCTAACATAGTGCCATGACAGTTAAATCAAAAACATCACCAATGCATCCATCCTGCATCCACAAACCATTAGCATACATATATCTCATAATCATGGCATCTCACATCATCCATCTCATTTGCATCATCATCATAACCATCCATACGTCCATCTTGAACCTTTATGTCATGAGATCGACCCTCAAATCTAACTTTTCGCTTGATCTCTTGAGGGAGTAGTGTACCAACATAATTCTTTCGCTGGGGCAGTAGTGGGGCATCCGAAAAATGGAAAAGTTTTCAAATTTTGATCTCAAAAATTTTATTCTTTGAACCAACGCAACAAGTACATTGCTTCAAAGAGGGGCAAAATGTAGCCATGGAAAATATACTGATTGATCCCATACACCTGATCCTGAATTTACTAACACCAATTCTATCTAAATCATCTCTCTGCTAATCATTTAATTAAATAATCTTTATTTAATTAAATTTATCACATTTCAACTCTTAATTAAATAAATCAATTTTATCTGGTTAAGTCATCATCTCCTATTAATTAAATAAATCACTCTATTTAATTAATCCTATAGTCCCTCTTTTAATTAAATAATTCAATTTATTTAATTAATCTCTAAAGTCATCTCATTTAAATTAAATAAATTTATCTTTATTTGATTTAAAACTAACACCATTCTCTTTAATTAAATAAATCAAACTTTATTTGATTAAGTCTAAATTCATTATTCCTCTCATTTTGATTTAAATTAATCCAAAAATCTAAATCAAATTGTCAAATCAACTAATCTCCTCTTAAATTAATCAAATCCTGATTAATCCTAATCTTAATCCATCAAATCCTCTAGCTTTTGCAACTTGCTCATGAAAATCAATTTGATTAATTTATAAATCTTCAATTTTCATTCAAAAGGGCATCCAAGTGGGGAATATTCCTCCAATTTGAAAATCTCCCCCCAAAAGGATCTGTACATCCAACAAGGCATTAAAAGCCTCTTACATGTCCTTTGCCTAGAGCTAAGTGGCATTAACTTCATTTTCTTCTCCTTCCAACTTGTCATTTCTCCAAATTTGAATTTCCACCTAATTGCATTTAATTGCACAATGACCAAAATGTGCTCCACCTTTGTCCACTCACATGTTGACAAGTGGCTTTATGCTATTGGTTGGTGTTTGATCCCACATTCATCCATTTTTCCTATTCTTCCATCTTTGTCTTCTATAAATAAAAGGCTCTCATTTGAATTTTGGAGCCACAATCCATGCAAGACTATTATCCAAAAATTCATCCACAAGCTTAGGAACTTTGATCCACAACTTGAGAAAAGTTATCATTTTAATGTTTGGAGCAATATTCATCCATTTTCATCCATTTTTATCATTTCATAGCTAGGTTATGGAGGAATTTCACCAAGGAGCATCAAATCTTAACCATTGATCATCAAGCTTGCAAGGAATTGGGAAAGTGCCATTTTCCACATCAAAATGGCACCAATTCCCCCATGGGATTGAGAGTTTGTTTATTTTGAACAAGATTATATAGTTTTTATTCATGTTCTTTATTTATTTCTTGTTCTTCATATCTCAAATGAATTTCATGGGGAATGTTGTTTCTAACTTGCATGGTGGACTAATAATGTGTTTGTTCTATGTGTTTGTGCAGGTCTAGGATCACCATTCACAATACCTTACCTTAGTCCTCTCTAAATTAAATAAATAGTCCAATCTATTTAATTTAGTCATTTTATCCCAATGAATTAAAATCAATTTTTAATTCATTCTTCTCTCTCTTCATGTCAACATCCCCCATAATCCCTTTTTAATCTAGATATTAGTCTAATTAATCTGTGATTAGGATGTGCACATCACTAATAGTGATTAGTGTCACATCCTCCATATTTTTCCACTTACCCTTAATCTATCATTATCCTTCCTAATCATTTGCACAACCTTAAATCTTGGCTAATTATCCCTTAATCCCATCTAATGCCAATTATGGCATGTACCCTAGTCAATTCCCCCATTAAGGATTTCTCCTTTTGGAGAAGTTATATCCACCCCCAAGGAATTTATAATTCCTTCTTATTTCCCCATGCATCCTATGTGGAATATTTTATTCCACTTTATTTCTCCAACACCCTTGGTGGAATAAAAGCCTAATTTAAAATTCCCTTCCCAATCCCAAAGTCAAATCTCTAGAACTAAGGGAGATTTTAGAAGAATTTAGAATTATTCTATTGTCACATCCTCCCATGATTTTGGTAGATGAGACAAGACTTACCTTTTTCCACTCCATCTTCACATCACCATCCCTTGTCCACCTCACCTACCACATGTCCATGAGATGGCTTGTGAGTTCTCAACACATCCTAGCCATTGATCTTCTAACCTAGATGAAATACTAGTCATTCATTCCTTTAGAGGCCTTTTCCCTAAATGTGGTGAATTTTCTTCATTCATTCAATCACACACTTAGTCAATTTTAGCTCTCATACATCCAAGCCTTGTAACCACTGTACACACATAAAAATGACCTAGGCTTGCAAGCTCTATTTTTACCACTTTCGTCTTAGCATAATTATGACATTTAATTATGTCTTTGGTCCGCATTCGACTATTAATTAAATAATTCATAATTGTTTAATTAATTCATGTCCTTTTATTCTTCATGATTATTAAATAAATAAATTCTATTTATTTATTAAATACGTCATTAATTGTCTAAATCTTCCCCTAATTAAATAAATTTCTAAATTTATTTAATTACCTTTCTTCATTTATTTCTTCCTGATTATTAAAATAAATAAATTTTATTTATTTATTTAATATGTCACTAATCCTCATAATTAAATCAATTTATTAATTTATTTAATTATTAATCTTATCTTCTAAATTAAATAATTATCTTTAATTATTTAATTGCCAAATTTAATATTCCTCTCATTTTAAATAAATGAAATTATTTAAAATGTCATCACAATCTCAACTCATAGTCCGTTTTGGTAAATAATCTGAAAATCGATTATTTATTATTTCACAAAATCCATATTTTGAATTAATTTAATTTAAAATGGTAATATTCCTCCAAAAAATCAAGTAATCGGGTAGATTCTTGATTTTCCAAATCTGTTTCTTCAGTTCAACTCTTATCTTCTTGATTTTTTGAATCTCACAAATCATGTAGTCTTTATCTTCTTGATTTTCGAAAATCTTTATTTTCTAATTAATTATCTCATTTATTCTCCACCACCGATTCAATTATCTCTGATGACATCTCGACCACTCGTTTAAGGATTTTGCCCTAACCCTGATTAGGGATTATCAAATTTAATCTCGTGCTTTGATTTTAGGTCTCTGTCAAAAGTCAATCTCGTTCGTCCATTCAAAATGATATTTTCTATAAAATGCTATTTTGTTCTCATTTTTATATTACTCACTGACATACTTAGATATTTCATAAGAATTGCAACATTTAGTCCATTTAGTCTTGGCATATTTTAGGCATAGGCATTTCAATTATATTGTCATAGGCATAGGCATTTTAGAAAAAAATCCTTCAAAACTTGTGTAGGACTTCATCAAGGATTGCTCACTCACTCGATCTGAGGGCAACACAAATCAGCAAGTTAGAAGGTGTAATGGAGATCGACCATGGAGAATGAAAACATTGGGTGAGATTGTTCTACTTTATGTGTTTTCGTTTATTGTTCCTTTGCACTTCATTATTTCTTTGGGTTTATACTTTCAATTCATTTGATAAACTAACCTTAAAAATAACCCTTAGTTACATTGGTGAACCCAACGTTTTTGTAGAGAAATTTGTGTTTTTTTTGTTTGTTTTCGTTGTTTTGCAAGTTACAACCAAGAATTCATACGAAATCTCATCACCTTCTTTTGAGTATAGAAAAATGGGAATATAAAACCATTTAAAATTATTATTTAGGTTTTTTAGGCCTTGTTCTCAACTTTCTGGAACTTCAAACGGTTTAAAATTTCGTTAAGATTTGAGAAAGTTATGGCCGTTTTAGTGATTACAGTATTTTAAGATTTAGTTGTTAAGACCCGAATTTTCTTTTGTTTATAGCATTTTTGTTTTGTTGTATTTTACAAAAAAAAATTTGGGTTTTGGAGGTCTATGTCTTAGCTTTCCATAGATATCTACGGTTTAAAATTTTGTTTAGTTTTGAGAAAGTTATCACTATTTTAGTTTGCTATTTTCATTCAAGTTCTTTTTTGATTTACTAATCTTCTGTTTTTAGCATGTGTCTTGAGGAGTTAACGAAGCTTTTGCAGATCGATAGTCGAAGACCATTATCAAACTACTAATGAATCTTTTTGCAGCTACATTTGTCAAAGATTTATCTCTCAAACCACTTTTTTTCATTTTTTAATTTAGGAACATTTCGTTTAGTGCTCTAAAATGAATTTTGTTTGCAAGTGTTTGATTGTGTTTGAACAAACGATAGGTGATTATGCTCTCACCTTGTGAAAACTCGGTGATCCGAAAACTAGACCCATTTTATCTATTGTATACCCTCATGATTTGGTAATCAAGGTATCCTCTCCCCTTGTGCACTTGTGCGATCCTGGGTGTAAGAGAAACAGTTACTAACTCTAGAACTTGGGCCTGTTCTGGTGGGAAAAAGTACTCACCCTAGGATGACTCAGACCGGTAGCACCCTGACACTGAGGGACTTCCAGCCGATATACAAAAGTGGATTCTTGGGGAAAGCCCAAGAATCACGTGTATGGTTCCGACAAGATGGATCCGAAAGGGGACTCTCGTCGCATGGATCATGCCCTATGAATGAAATGTCTGTATTAAAAACCTTTTGTCTTAGTGTCCAACTGTTCTTTGGCCGTTACTTGATATAGTGTAGGGTACAATATCATACCTGAAGACACTCACTACTGATCCCCTTGAGTAGAGATAGCAATTATTGGGAAGTCATTACCCAAAGAATCCAAATTTGGTGTGCTCGAATGACGTTAATGAGCCATGGAGGGGAGCCAATTGCACCAAAATTCTAAGCTATTTGCTTTCGAGAAGGAAAGGTGTTTCACACCAATCCGAGGTATATCGGTGGGCTATATCAAGTATACAAACCCTTGGCCTATTGTCCTATTAGCATCGTGCTTGTCTTACGTGTGTTTGCTTACACTAAAACATCATGCTTGTCAAGTGTTTTGTAGATTTTCAAACAATATACACAACATTCACAAATCTGGACACAAACAATCAACCTTAGACAACTCAGACTTTTCAACAAAACATCGAAAAACAATCTCAGTCCTCATTTTGAACTTAGACTTTGCATTGTTCATCTTAGTCCTCATTTTGAACCTAGACTTTGCATTAATCATTTTAGTCTTTCGTCAATATTATCGTCTTAGTCCACATTTGACACTTTGTCTTTGACAACATTGTCATCTTGCATTAGTCATTTCCCTTAGACAAACGTCATTATCACTCTACATTTAACAACATCATGACATCCACCACCTTGTCTTCACTTCAACAAAATATTGATAGGCTTGCTAGTAAAGTTGAATATGAATTACTCTGTAGAGGTCAATACCAAGAAGCCTCAGACTTTAGGAGACAATTTATCCAAGCCAAAAATCAATGTCCTTTGTACCAACAACCCATTAGTCCTAGTCCTCCATCTGTCTACCCTCACTACCAAAATTCACTTAACACCATCCATGACATTAGTCTCCAACAAACATCCATTACTCACCCTTATCATAACTTTGACAAGGGAAACCAACTGTCCACTAGTCCATTTCAAGTCTCCACATCATATGCTAGTCCTTCACCTATCAATCCTGTCAATGTCTACATGCGCTATCAACCATCCACCAACTCATGTCAAGTCCCTACATCATACCATATCAATCCAGTCCAAGTCTCTACGTCCTATTTTAGTCAACCTTACACTAATCCAACCCAAGACTCCAGGGCATATCCAGTCGAAGTCCCCATGTCACATCCTAATCCAGTCTGAGACTCCGTGTCATATTCGTTCCAAGTCTCCACGTCATACCCTAGTCCTTCATATACTAGTCCAATGAAAATACCCATGTCCTTTCCTATCCCTTCACATACTAGTCCCGTCCAAGTCCCCATGTCTTCTCCTAGTCCTTCATTCATTAATCCTTTTCAAATCACCCCCTCACAAGCCACATCTAGTCATGAAAATTCTGTCAATACTCAAAGTCAAATCCCATTTAATAAACTTGAGGATACATGTCAAAATGAAAGCCCAAAGCATGACCTTATAATGTCACCCTCATGTCAAGAACAAGGTAGTCCATCCCATGACCCTATCTTTCAGTCCATCCATGAAGTCCTTCAAGACAATCATGACATCCAAAACACACCTCTCCTTGAAAATGACTCTATTTCCGACTGTATCATCCATGACAACCCCATCTTTGACCAAGACCCCATAATTGACCAAGAAGTCCAAATCCATGACAACCCCATCTTCGACCAAGACCCTACCATTGACCAAGAAGTCCAAAATGATCCACTCCTTGACCTTTACACCATTCATGATCAAACACTTGCCGACCTTATAAAGGCCTCAACTATTGACACTTCCCACAATGAGACACTTGCCTCCATGGGACACATAGATGATATTCCTCCAGAACAAGAAGCTCCCACTAGGGACATGCTTGCATATGATCAAGTTATAGCTAAAATCATTGGACTCTATGACACTAAAAATAATGATGGCTTCAACATTTCCTTGGAAGCACCAACAGAATCATTTGAACCTAACATGTCACATGATCAGACCAAAGATATTAGTCAGGAATATGTCCAACATGAAAATGAAGCTACAACACTTTATCAACTAGGGTCATCTATCTTTGTCAGAGTAGGCTTTCTTGCAGACGAAAATATTACAAGTGACATTATCCTCATACCTAATGATAGGTTAGCATCTTGCTTTCAAAACAACAAATACCCCATCGCAAATAGAATCTGTCAAAGCATGCAATATAAAGGAAAAGGACTAGGCATACACGAGCAAGGAATTCTAGAACCAATATAGCTTCAGGCAAATTATAGACATCAAGGTCTTGGCTATTCCTCAGTTAGTAAATCAAACGATGTTAGTGGTACCTCCTCGATACTGGGGGAAACTTTGTCAGATACAAACGTCAAAATGGAGTCCATGAGAAATCCTTGTCATAAGATTGCTGCCAACACCCCCTCCACCCACACCATGAACCGTCATTCCATCATAAATAAACCTTCCCTTTGGAACCAACAAAAACAAAAGTATTACAAGTCAAAAGATCAAAATCAAATGTAAAAGGCCATTGAATCAAACAAAAGGACAAGTGGACAAATGAAATTAAAATGGATCCCAAAGAAAGATGGATCAAACAAAGACACCAAGTCAAATACAAAAGTCAATCACAATGTGGAGCCACAAGACAAGAGGACTCCCACATACAACAAATGTCCACCTCCTTCAAAATGGTCATCAAACAAGGCATCTAAAACTGTTGGTTCCAAACACCATCTCTCCAAAATCCGTCATCCACCATCCCAAGTTTGGAAAATAAAAAGTCATTCATCCAAACATCCAAATAATCTTTCCACTTCTACCATCATTCGTCATAACCCTACATCTCATCTAAAGTCCAATGATTCCACATCACAAGTTCGTCACATCTTGGCAGCAACTCTTTACCACAAGGACTCTCATGACACTCTATCGTGATGTGCATATTCTGATAAGGCCAACTCTAGTATCAGAAAGGACCACAATGACATCGATTAGCTGTATACAAGCACTACAATCCTGACAAGACAACTGCTTCAGATAGGACATTATTGGCATATCATGGAACTAGTCTCTACATCGACATCATCAGTGAATTCAGAATAGGCAGGGGTCATCTAAAGCATCCAGGCTATCCACAAAATCAGAAATACAAAAAAAAATTGAAAAATTAAAAAATCGTCACCCTAATGAAAACCTGGCAAACAGGCGTCTTGGTGACACCAAAAAAATCAAAAAGTCAAGAAAATAGTAAAGAGAAAATTTTGTCCCACAGTGAAAACCTGGCAAACAGGCGCCCTGGATAAGTACCATGATGAAAACTTGGCAAACAGGCGTCATGTGTAAAATAAATCGTCTATGTGGAATTTTATACTTGGGGGAAAGTCGTCTCATTTTCCCATGCCTTCCTCATGATATTGAAATCCATCTAAGCCCTATCATTTCCATGCATTTTTCCCACTTACCTCGATCTTGACATAAAACTGGCACACATAAATCATGCTTTGGGAAAACTCTTGACATGCCTATCCTTCGGTCATACACGATTCATGAAACATCATGTCATTGACCGTCATAGTCTCATTTTCCTTATACGACATAGTCTTTGAAAATCATATGACAATTCCATTAGTCTCATGTCTCTCATCTTTTACCAAGGTCACCCCCTATCCTTTCATGCTTGTCACCTATCTTGGCTTTCCCTTGTCAAACAGTCTAAGGATAATCATCATCCCTTCTAGTCCTAACCAAGTCATTCCAAATGCAACGAGTCTAATCCATACAAGCACATTATCTAAAATTTTACTTGATTGCATTCATGGCCTGGCTGTAGACCTCCATACTTTCGTCACATTATCGTCATCATCCTCACGTTGTTTCGGGATGCATCCTTCCCACGTCAAACAACATTGTCATCACCTGTCAATTGGTATTCAGCTTGACTAGGGGCACAATCATGTCTTTCCTTGGATTCTCATGTGTAGGCATCAGTCATATGCATTTATCACAATCCTCTTAAATGTCAAAATCCAAAAAAATCATAAAATGACAAAAAGACAAAAACATCATAAAATGTCCTGAAGAAAGACCAAAAACATCATAAAATGTCCCGAAGAAAGACCTAAAAATCATAAAACGTCCTGAAGAAAAACACAAAAACATCCAAATCAATGTCAAAATCCTAAAAATGGAGTCAAAGTCAGTCCATGTCATTGTCGAACTACGTTGTCTCTACGCATTTGCTACGTAGGCAAGGCCATTAGTCGATGAGTCCCCGAGACATTAGGTTAGTCCTTTTAGGTTGGTCCAAATAAAATCATGGTATTTGTCACAATCATCACATCAGTCAAATAAGTCAGACATAGTGTAATACCCCTCCTCTTGCTGGTAGGATTTAGTATTTTCCAGTGTGGTTGTTTGCTACTTGTGACGATGATGATATTGTTTGAGTTGGATAGTTAGATATTGATGATGTTGGATTTTGTTAGTAGACTGTTGGTGATTATGTTTATGCACTTGAGGATTTGACTATTTCATTTGACATTGTGGTTGGCTATATTAGGTGATTTTCAGAATTATATTATGATGCAAAGATTTAATGAATTATGTCATGAGATGAATTGTTAGTTTAGAAATGTTATTTTATCAGTTAGATTATGATTGTAAGAATAGGTGTGATGAAGGACAATATGGCATCACTCATTCGCGAGTGCCCTGTTATGTTGTGATTCCTTCTCACAATGTAGTATTTTGATTTAATGCTTTAATGTTATATATATGCACATGTACACAACTTCGTTTGTATGCAGGATTGCAGGGACAAGTCTCGATTCCACCTGCTTTGGCAGGACAGGGCGAGCACCAATAACCCAACGGTTAAATGTTGATACAGAGGTGATGATGAAGTCCTCCCGTCCCATGATGTCAGGTCGTCTCGTTGATTTGGTATTGTGCATTTCTGTAATTGTCGTCATTGTGGTTTGTGTTGTGGTTGTCGTATTTTGATTAATGAGGTATTTTATAAGTTATGATTGTTTAATTGATGTTATTTTATAAGTTGTGAATTAGTTAATTAAAGGTTGGAAACGTTTGTTTATTTTAATGCTAGAATAAATTGCATTTAAATATTTAAATGTTTTTAAATGTCATGTGCTTATTCAATGATAATTTAAATATTAAATTGTGTCATTTATTTTAATTAATTATCAGGTGGGGATAATTATTAGAATAGTTTATTTAATTAAATAGAAAATGTGTTGTGCAAGAAAGTGGTAAAAATAGAAATTAAAACAATAAAACAAATAAAAGAATGAAAAGATAGTGTGAGCCAATAAGAATTCAGATCTGGATAAAAAGCTTGCTTTTAAAGAATTGTTTTCTTCTATTTTTGATTTTTCAGAGTTTTGGAAAGAGGGGGAGATTATCTTTTATTTTTAATTAAGAATTTTTGGGGGTTTTTACACACACACAGAGGATATTAGTGAAAAAGTTGCACAAGTCTGGGGATATACATTTTTAAATCTTTTGTTGTGTTGGGAGGAGAAAGATAGAAAGGGGTTTTCAATCTGTTACTGGCTACTCTAGAGCCTTCAGAACAGAGGATTGGGTTCGAGATTTGAGCACGTTGACTCAGAGGAGATTTGAAGCAGGAAGGAGGAGCTCTTCGTAAAGACCGTCAGAAACAATCTTCATCAGTTTCTCGAATAAACGCATGACTCCAGGTTTTAATTTACTCCTCTCTGGGCTTCTGACTTAAGAAAATAGGAAAATAAATTAGATTATTGGTGAAAGAAAAATAAAACTTTAGAGAAGAGAAATTTATTGAATAGAGAAAACTACTGAAAAATGTATTCTTTCACCTTGGTATCAAATAACGTTGAGTTGTGAAAATAGACCTTCTCTGAAAGGAAGATTCATTTTGAAATTGGAAATAGTGTTTTGTAAACAAACTAAAAAAAAAAGAAAAAAAGAAAAAAAAACACTGTCAAAATTCATTTAAAAATGTTCAACTTCTCACCCTTTTTGGTTACTATGGAAAACTGATCATTCTTTTATTTTAATGGCTTTGAGATATTTTTTTGGATAAACCAAAAAAAAAATCTATAAATATTGTAAATATATGTTATTCTGTTTATTTTGCTTATACAGAAAATTGTGTTTTATCTGTTTGTATAACTATTTTAATTTATATATATATATATATATATATATATATATATATATATTTATATCAATAGATTTAAATTTACGTTTTTATTTTCCGTGTTCAACTGCGAAATCGAAAATGCATTTTTAAATTAAGTTGTAAATCGCAGTTAATAAACATTTTTATTATATCAAAATTTTTGTTTATTTTTTTTATGTTATTTAAGTTACTTGGGGGTTGGGGAGGGAACGGCTGGGCCGTACCCCACCCCTGCCCCAAGTGGGCCGCAGCAGCAGTCCCTACGGACTGTTGTACCAGCCGCGGCAGGGGTAATGAATGGTAAGTTTGTTTTTTTTGTTATTTAATTTTTATTTTTATTTTTATTTATTTTTTATTTCTGTGTTAAATGTCTTTTCATATATATATTTAATGCGTTTAGTTTAAGATATATTAAATTATTTATATATATATATAAATAAATAAAGTTTATTATTTTATTAAAATTATTTATAAAGTTATTTTTTATAAATGAAATTTTATTGGTTATAATTAATTTTAATTGGCATGAATTATTTTGTTAATATTTCTTCAGTATGATTATATACACATATATATTTTTTATATTTTAATATATATATGTATGTATATATATTGTATTATTGGATTATAATTATTTATTTTATTTGAAAATGAATATTAGAACGTGTGGATTATTTTAATAAAATAAAAATATAGATATATATTACTTTTATTGAGTGTGTTTTAGTTGAATAAACATGGAACTTATTATGTTTTTTAGTAGTTAAAGAAAGTAACTTAGATATGTTGTCAATAAGTTTATTGTTCTTTATTTTCAACTCTATGTCGAGTAAAATAGAGATCTTATACGTAATTGGTCGAATCGTCTTCTCAAGTTTGATAATTGTGTGATCTTGTATTGTCTTCTATTTATGTTTTGACCTTATCCTTGTGATGTGGGGACTCTGTTGTGTTTTGAACCTCATTTGGATTATTGTGAACCTTGGTCTTCTCCAGAGGCATGTATTATATCCTTTGATGTTTATACTCATATCTTTGTGAATTGAATATTACATGATTTTGAGCGTTATTATTTGGAATGGTGGTACGTGGTTGTAGTCATTGTGATTACAATTTATCGCAAGATGGATTTGCCTCGTATATCGTGTTTTGAGTTTTATGTTTTAAATGTGACCCTCATTTTGGTTATGCTTTCGGAGTTGAAGTTTAATGGTTTACGTTTGGAAGGGTTGAACGGCTTGGTAAGACTTTTGGATTATGAATTATTGCGAGAGGGTTAATGCCTCGCGTGTTCTTGTTGTTGTATTATGCTTTTTATGCTTTGGTTCAACCCTTGCCTAGTTTTGATATGTTGGGGTCGTAGGGAGAGTGGCTCTTCGTGGGCGCCGGCGCCTCGGGTAAGAGGAAGTGCCAGGGGAACCCACGTAAGAGTTGTTAAACAAGTGATAACCTAAAAATAGAATTTAGGGGGTTGGGTTAGTTAACACATAACAAGATAAAAACATGCACCTCACTCCTGCCGTTAGCGTTTTCAAAGGCTAAGGATGGGTGGGAAGACCTGGTTGGTAAGGTCACTACCTTGTCTCTAGGAAAGGTAAGTGGCTCTGCATGAGTAACCCTATGGGGCGGCACCTTGAAATAGGATGTCTGGATAACCATAGATGAAGGCGGCTCCTTGAGCTAGGTTGTCTGGATAATCCATGTATAGATGGAGGCGGCACCTTGTGATAGGTAGTCTGGCGAATTCATGTAAGGCCATGCGATGACACTCTCCACTGGACACCCTTGTTCTTGTTTCTTGTGATCTGGTTATTGGATCGTTATGTTGTTTTCGAGGGCTAGGGAGTCCATAGATGGGTGCCGGCGCCTCAATTGGAGGAAGTGCCAGGGGATCCCATGAGAGCTATGAGATGACCCTCTCCACTGGACACCTGTTTGCCTTGGTTTTGGTCGCCTCTGGATTTGCATACTGAATGGTTGTTTAGATTTATATGGAATCTTGTACCTTTTATTGTTTCAAATTTATTTGAAAATGTATTTTGGATGTTGTTGCGGTTCTTCTGGATAATGTTATCTCTTTATGATGTTTCTTTGAATTCTTGTGAATCGATTTATGATTGTTAAGTGATAGTACTTCATGTTATCGTGATGAGTTTCTTGGTGTTACTTGTTATGTGATTTGAGTACGTCGATGGTTGTGCATTGCATTCTTGAGATGTACTGGTTTTGTATCATGTTGTTGAGTCGGTTGACATTCATGGTCGGGTTCACTTCCTCGTCACCTCTGAGCACGGGGGGTGAGTTACTTGTAATTCACATGGTTGGGTGGAACGTGCTCCGCACCCGTTGGGTTCCCCATCAGCGTCTTGTCTTCTCAGCATTCTGCAGTGGAGTTGTGCCAGTGATCAGTTGTACTTCATATGTCATTATACTTGTATCAATCCCCATGTTGGGAAATTCAATGTAATTCATTTATCAGAGAAAATTGTAATGTAATACTATATCAATGATGTAATAGTTAGGCTCTTTTGTAACTCTATTAAGAGTTTTATCATGGATGTAATTATGTGATGTTTGTTATGCTCGCATCATGGTTATGGGATGTATCATTGTTTATGGTTATCATAGATTAAATGGTTATGTTATATTCTTTATCTTTATTTATGTTTAGTGTTGCGAAGTAACCTCTCGTGCCCCAGAGAACCAAGTGTGTTAATGTTATGTAATGTGCTATGTGAATTATGATTAAATGTTATTACATGTTTAATTTAATTATAAAAAAAAAAATAGTTGCGTTGTGTGTGTTCTCTGGGGTTTGCACGACGGGCATTACACATAGTCAAACTCAGACACAAGATAGTCATTCGAAACGTCAATGTTAAAATTGGTCAAAATCAGATGGCATAGTCCAATCAATCATACAATCAACATCAGTTAACTTGCCAAAACATATTAGTCAAAACAATGTCTGTCTCGTCACTCTTTGGTCCTCTTCAAGATGTGTCCTCGGATTTGGACCTCGTCAAAATGTCCTTTGCTTTTTTCAAGATGTGTCCTTCCTGACAATAGGCCCCGTCAAACTATCAACACCGTCAAATTGGCAAAACTCTTAAACTGTCAAACCGACAAGAAATCAATCTTTGGCAAACAAACATTGGCAAACAAATAAAATGGTTGTTAATCTTTTTGGTCTATCTTGGCTATTTTGTCTTATATTTTTACTGTCTTGTCTTTTTGTTCATGTTACTAGCTACCTCAAGGATGTCCTATGAAGGATTTAGAGGTGTGATGATGTCTCCTGGCCTATTTTATTTTCTTTGACTACTATCTATGGATTGTCTTGACAAAAAGATTGGGGCAACTTCGCCCTTAGTATGAGTTAGGACATGCCTTGTCTATGACTGTCTGTTTTTCAAGTGGATGACCTTACACACCTTGGTCTATGTCATATCATGGTGTTTGTTGTCCATTTGTGTCATTTTTACTGCCCAATGATGATTCGAGCAATGTCTATTAGTTCTTTGGAAAGTTTTGAAGGATTCTTTCATCTAGTCTGCATCTTCATCATCCATATCTTTTGCACTAACATTTTTTTTTGTCTCTTCATATTCTAGTCTTCTCGCCCATTTCGAGAGCATAACCATGTTTTTGGAACCCGTCTTTCCTCTCGAGGGGGCATACTACTACCCTCCTTGTCATTCTTCCTCATCGTATTTTGCACTGGGGCATATTTTTGACTTATTTTCTTTGTCACAATGCGACATGCTACATTATGACAAAGAGGGGAAAAATGTAGACACATAAAAATGACCTAGGCCTACAAGCTCTATTTTTACCACTTTCATCCTAGCATAATTATGACATTTAATTATGTCTTTGGTCCACATTCGACTATTAATTAAATAATTCATAATTGTTTAATTAATTCATGTCATTTTATTCTTCATGATTATTAAATAAATAAATTCTATTTATTTATAAATACATCATTAATTGTCTAAGTCTTCCCCTAATTAAATAAATTTCTAAATTTATTTAATTTTCTTCATTTATTTCTTCCGATTATTAAAATAAATAAATTTTATTTATTTATTTAATATGTCACTAATCCTCATAATTAAATGAATTTATTAATTTATTTAATTATTAATCTTATCTTCTAAATTAAATAATTATCTTTAATTATTTAATTGCCAAATTTAATATTCCTCTCATTTTAAATAAATGAAATTATTTAAAATGTCATCACAATCTCAACTGACAGTCCATTTTGGTAAATAATCTGAAAATTGATTATTTATTACTTCACAAAATCCATATTTTGAATTAATTTAATTCAAAATGGTAATATTCCTCCAAAAAATCAAGTAATCGGGTAGAGTCTTGACTTTCCAAATCTAATTCTTTAGTTCAACTCTTATCTTCTTGATTTTTTGAATCTCACAAATCAGACAGTCTTTTTCTTCTTGATTTTCAGAAATCTTTATTTTCTAATTAATTATCTCATTTATTCTCCACCATCGATTCGATTATCTCAGATGACATCTCGACCACTCGTTTAAGGATTTTTCCCTAACCCTGATTAGGGATTATCAAATTTAATCTCGTCCTCTGATTTTAGGTCTCTTTCAAAATTCGATCTCGTCCGTCCATTCAAAATGGCATTTTCTATAAAATTCTATTTTGTTCTCATTTTTATATTACGCACTGACATACTTAGATATTTCATAAGAATTACAGCATTTAGTCCATTTATTCTTGGCATATTTTAGGCATAGGCATTTGAATTATATTGTCATAGGCATAGGCATTTTAGAAGAAAATCCTTCAAAACTTGTGTAGGACTTCATCAAGGATTGCTTGCTCGCTCGATCTGAGGGCAACACAAATTAGCAAGTTAGAAGGTGTAATGGAGATCATCCATGGAGAATGAAAACATTGGGTGAGATTGTTCTACTTTATGTGTTTTCATTTATTGTTCCTTTTCACTTCATTATTTCTTTGGATTTATGCTTTCAATTCATTTGATAAACTAACCTGAAAAATAACCCTTAGTTACAACCACCATTGTTGCAGCATTTCAAGCCATCATATTGCACTAAATCCATTACCCATCTTCACCATTGCATTCTTCATTGCATCACAATCATTTTGAACATCATTTAGAGCCATTTTGTCAACAAAGGAGCACACAAAATCAACATAAAGGGCCAACCAAAGGAGACAACTCAAGCAAGGTAAAATTGATATTTTCTTGTGCATTTTGTTTAAGTTAAACTAGGCTAATCTTGTTTGTTTTGTTTGTGTTATTTTTTTAGTGCACTTTATCTTGTTTTTCATTTTAGATTAAGAAAAATACTTGCACACATAAATCTACCTATGTGGGTGATGCACCAAATATGTTTTTTTAGACTTTACACTGCTTTTTTGACACAACTAATCAACAACATGGCTGTTTGTACACAAAATCAATGTTTGGCATATCTATGTATCAGTGTTTCATGGAAAGGTATATTTTTTGTAGTTTCAAAAGGAAGAGAAGTAGTATTCTTCACAAATAACATCTATTTAAATAGTAACACAAGCAATGACCTACACAAATATATCCTTTCTGCTTGAAAAATGATGAAAGTAAGAAATACATTCAAGGATTGACATATGGAAATCACAAAAATGGCATCAATTACCTCACATACATAATAGGAATAGAATTTTGAATGGCCAAAATTGCTCAACTTTATTGATAGTAGGCGTTCCTTACAACAAAACAAGTCTAAAAATGCATATTTTCCTAAAAATTGCTTTGAATTAGAGTATTAAAATGTTTTATTTTAAGTCTTAAGACTAAAAATCCGAGTTACAATGCACAGTAAGAACAAAAAGAAACCTTTGCAAGTTTACAATATTGTTTCAAAATTGCAAAAACTGACTCAAAATGAAACAATGCATACTATTTCTCTATCCCAACATGGGAGATAATCTAGGATATAACCTAAAGATAATTAAATGACTCCTTTATGATTGTTGTTGCCTGTTTGACTTCATATTGATCACTGGAAAAATGTATTATCTTTTCTTGACCACTAGAAAAGCTCCTAAATTCTCTCTCAACCTCTATAGATACTTGCAATTGTCCATTTCTATTAAAACTACCTCCTAGATACTCTCAATCATTTTCCTAGTCACCCAAATTTCCTTACATGCTCGCAACTTTCCATAATTGGCCCCATAAATCTCTCCAACCTGTCATAATCAAACCCAATCCACCCTACTCATAGGATATGTTCTACAAATTTGAAATTGTCAAAACTCTCTAGAAGGCATGGGAGAAGTTCTAGGATTGGAATTTGACACCAATGTTAGGTATTTACAACTTCCTTACCCTATCTTATATCAAAAATTTCATAAGTTACCTCATCTACAGTCATCAAACACTGTCATCTTAGGCTAGTAAACAATACTATCATATCATAATTTTTGTTTCTACTACCTACACCACTATAGGCTATCCTCTAAACTCACCTTTAAGGTCTTCTACCAACTAGCATAGATCTTTAACCTTGTCGATTGCCATTCTTGATGGAACATTAGTTTTCCTGTTCCATTTTTAAACCCTTGTCCCCTTTAGGAGGGTTTAGGATTCATTTTTCTTAAGTTCTTGAATGTTCTATTTTGTTGTTGACTCCCTATTGCCTGTTGCCGGTCATTTTTTTCATTTTTTTGCATCTATCATTATTGTCTAGCAACCGGTTGTCAAATCCTAGGTCCAGGAATTTTTAATCTTTATAAGGATAAGTTAAAGACCTATTTGGCCTTTACATCCTTTGTATTATTATGGCTTAGGCATCCTTAAGTCATTTCTATTATATCATCCTAAAGAGTCCCCTCCATTAAAACAACTTATGAGCACGTGCCTAAAGGTTTTAATTTAAGTTCAATTAGCCTTTTATCTTTATCGCTCATCGCTGATCACTTTTGAAATGTATGTTCTGAATCAGTAATGAGTGATGAGGTAATACCTCTTTGATATCACTCATCGTGAATAACTGCTGGAACTTTTAATTTAAATGTATGATGAGCAAGGTTCTTAGTATTATTGAAGGATCGCTTATCGCTAATGGTTTTTGACCCCTCAATATTGTAATAGCGATGAGTGATGCTCTCCAGTCTTATGATCTTATTTTCATTGCCTATCACGAATATGTTATGAAATGATTTTTCAAATCAACAATGAGAGATGAGATGAATTTCAATTGCATTGCTTCTCGCGGATTTGTTTTGAGCGCTAAGTTTTTGATTAGCGATATGCAATATGTAATGACATTATGATAATCTCTCATCGCCAATTGCTTGAAAATCTTATGAGGAGGATTGGCAATGAGTGATGGCCTGATATTTTATTGTTTATCGCTGATCCATTTCAAAGACTTAGTTTTGATTAGTGATGGGCAATAAAAGTTCATTATTCTCAAAAATGTTTCTTTCGCTAATATGGGTACATCTTATTTGCGATACCTTTTGGGCCATTGATTTTTCATGCAGGTGTATGTATCCAAATATGATTCTTTCGCTATATCTCCTGTTGCTGACAGGAGCCAAGGTGCAAAGTTGGATCATCGAGGAGCGATGAAAATGAATGTGATTAGGGAAGGGGCTACAGATCCAAGGGCTGAGATTTCATCACATAAAACACTTGCATTGTTGATAGAGCTGGGCAAGAATGGAGTAAATCAATGACAAGCGACAAGCACTGCATGAAGAGAAAACATGGAAAAATCCCGAGGACTTCGTATAAAGCAAAGATGAAGGTGGTGAGATGGATTAATAACCATTGATATAGTTTTAAAGCTAAAGGATCAACGATTAGGGTTTAAACCTAAATAGCTAATTGTTAGTTCGATCGCGCGAGCTTATTATCAAGTATTATTGGTGGCATGCCTCTCTCTCTTGGCCAATAGAAAGTAGATATCTGGTTGATCGTGCATTCAAATTCATTGGCTAGCGAAGGGGTACCAAAAGCTGTAGAAATTGTGGGGCAAGCTCTAGAAGCTACTAGTAACCAGAGTGGCATAATTTTCACCCGGGTAAGAAAAACTAATACTTCCTTCTAATTGAAGTAGTGAGGTGAGTGCCTTAGAGAATTGATGGGAAATTGGAGGAATTGTCTATTTGTTCATTACTGGTAATTTCAATTTAGTGATTGAGCATTGTATAAATTTTGAAGAAAAGTGTCTTGTTCAATAGTAGTGTTTTTCCCTATCATAATTGTGAAGGGTTTCACTTGGTTGTAAGAAATTGTAAATCCTAGTTCCATTTGCATTGCAAACATGAGTGAACCAAAGCCTAGTGAATCTAGTGTTAGACCAGAAAGGAGACCAAAACATAAGAGGGTTAAAAGACTTAAAACTCAAGATGCTTCAATTGAAGTTAAGTCTAAGCCAATGGCAGTGCCCAACCCCTCACCAAGTACTCTTGCAATGTCCACTAGGTCCAAAAGTGCAAAGAAAGAAAGGAAAAATTTTATGCAAGAGGCCTCTGGAGGTGTCAAAGGAGGGTCATGAATTGGTAAAATTCCCACAAGTCAAGTTGTCGTGACCACTAGGTTGATTGATAGTGCTGGAAAAATTGGTGAAAAACCCCAACCCTAGAGTGGATGGAAATTGTTCTGGTATGCTTTCAATAGGCGACATTCTAGCAAGCCTGCATGTTATTTATGGGGGTTGAACCTTGGAAAGTTGGTGGTCCCGAATGTGTTTGTAGAAGTTGATTTGATGATGGAACTAGCAAGGCACTATAACCCTACTAACAAGACAATTGGAAGTGAAAATGGTGATCTAATTCTGGAGGTAATGAAGGATAAGATGATAGATGTATTTGGGTTAAATCCAAATTATACTACAAAGTTTAGACATGTTGAATTGTATGTTGAGTATGAGAGGTGAAAATTTGCATATAAAGAAGCACTGCTAAGGATGCTGAGCCTTTTGAGTGTGAGGAGTTTGAAGATTATTTCAAAAACACTTATTATTGCTTAAATCAAGTACTAGCTCAGGACTTTGAGGTTAGGATAGCTCCTAATTTATTGGTGATGGTGGTGGATATACAAAGTCACAATCAAAACACTGGTTTTGATTATGCTAACTTTGTTGTTGAATAGATGCATGAGGATTTTCTCAATCTGAAAAAGGAGGTGCTCCCCTTGTATTTTCCCCATTACTCTTTGTTGATGCATATGCTCTTATGGGAAGGTGACTATGAATGGAAAAGGAAATTAAATCTGAAGCTCAAGGATAATGAGAATAATGTTCTACTTGTACAAATGTGGACATATATCTAGGATCAAGATTGCTCCAATTCCAATTACATCTTGTTTGCTAATGTTGTAAGATATGGTATCTTAGAGTCATTGGGTGTAGTACCTATGTTCAAATTTTCTCTAGAGATTAGAAATCTTATGCGTCTAAAGGATGTACTAGGTTCTAAGGCCACACACAATTGGGAAGATTGGTTTCTACATATTGAATATACTTTGATCAGGGCCTATGGAGCTAAGGTGACACCTCATTGTCTACACTTGTATGTTTTAGATAGACTAGCTTTCATGGAGCTCATGGGGAAAATTGATGTCATGGATTATGAAATGTTTAGAAAGGGCATAAAAGGAATTGTGATACATCCTTAATGTACTTTTGCTTACCTCATAGTCACTGCCCTTGAGGGGTATGAAAGGCTTGGCATTATGGTAAATAATCTCAGAATGCCTATTGATGAGATTAGAGTTTTTGATCTAGAGGGGTTTGTGGTAGGAAGAAGAAAAAAAAAAAGCTTAGGTATCATACGTCATGAATTCTTGTATCAGGATGATGTACTAAGAAATCTAATAAGTAATGAGGCTGTCATGACTAGGAAAAGAGAATGGACAACTATAATGAACATTGAGGAAAAAATTATAAAAAGGAATTCCTTTACATGATTTCATACAGTGTAATTACAAACCCCTTGGAAAGAGCCTTCATTATGTTAAGGGACTATCAATTTGGTGAGTTTAAGGTAAAGGCAAAGGAGGCTGCTGACAAAGCACATGCTCTCCTGGAATATCAACAACAATAAGAAGCTATGAATATCCTAGAATAGCCTATAGACGTTCAAGAATTCAAGGAAGAACAAATGGCAGAACATGTGCCAGGAAATGAGGAAGTGGATCAAAAATTTCCTCCTCCCCATATTGAAGAAACTCATAGTTCAAATGTTCCTCCTGATAGGATTGTCAAATGGCAATATGATAGAGAAAATGATGATGATCCTAGGATTAGGGAGTGTGATGAATTTTTGGTTGATGATAAATTTGTGCAGACCAAGGAAATTTAGGATTTTATGATTCAACAATGGAGTAAGGAGATAAAAGAGAGACTTGAATCATCCTGAGCTAATGTTGAACCTTCTCATCAGGAGAAAGCTGAGAAAGTAGAGGAAGAGAAAATTAGGGCTGAAATTGTAGCTATTATTCCCACTGAGGCTCAAAATATTTTCAAGGATAGTGGAATCATGTTGTTACAAGGATGTACTATCATTGCTACCATAGCATATGATGCAGTTAGGAGAGATCCTCAAGCTTTGATATTTGAAGACCAATTTGAGGATAACGTATTTGGTTTTGGATATAGTCCAAAGTTGCATACTCTTACAATTTGATCTATGGCACCTAATACTAGTAAACATGAGGTTACTAGGCCTATTGAAGAAGTTATTGGTTCAGTAGTGGTCAAAAGAGCTACTGACATAACTCCTATCCAGGCATATGAGTTAACTACACATGTTGCAATGCTTAGTGTGGATACTGCACATATTTCTCAGAAGAAATATGAATCTTTGGTTAAAGAGTATAATAAGGCCTTGACTGAGCTAAATAAAATGAGAGCCACTATTCAGGCTACTCAGAAGACAATAACTCATCCATCCTCTTCCTCTTCTTCATTTGATATGTCTACACAAGATAGGGAGACATTGGCCCTATTGATGATTTGAAAGGTAAGTTGACTGTTGAGAAGGAAAATGTTAAGCAGGCCAAACTTGAAATAGTCAAGGTGGCAAATGAATTTTTTGAGGATGTGCTAAAGTATAGGGTGACCAAGTTGGTCCACAAGGCCAATGATGTTTGGGCCACTTGTAAGAATATTCATGAGGAAAATACAAAGTATCTACAAGTACAGGAGGCCTTCATGAATAAATGGAATAATTAGATTACTAGGGTGAATGCTTTGAAAGAAATGAGGCCCAAAATGAATGAATACCCCGAGGCACCCACCAATATTCCTGAAATTTTTCAAATCATTGAATCAATAAATGAAATAACTACTTTTCATGGGAAGTTAGGTAGATAGTTCCATAGCAAGTTGAATATATTCAAAGAAATGGAGGAACATGGTATTCCTCAGATATTGAGTCCAAAAGGTGAATTATATCCATTTGACACCTAGAAGAAAGATTTGGGAGGGATGCTTGGAGCAGCTATGATGACTTTGTTTGTCACCGATTACATCTTACTCAATTCAAATATTGACACAATAGTGGAAATTGAATCAAAGATGGAAATATTTGTTAAGGAAGCTAGGATTTTAATTGATGCCAGGTACTCTTAGTACATTACTAAGGTGCAGGATTTATTGAATGTAAAATGACCCACTAAGGAGGAATACAACACTTAGTTGAAGAAATACACAAAATGAATTTGTATAAGGATTAGTGAATGAGAAGAATAATGGACAGGAGTAGAATAATACATAGCTTGAATACACTACATATTAGGATTTTGGTATAACATGGTAGAATATTATTCTCTCCTTAAATTCAAATGAATAGCATGTGGTGCTAATGTGGATTAATGAATTTTGACCTTTTTTCTACTTTTCTTGTCTTGCTTCATAAGTTTTGATGTTTTGATTCTCCCACGGTTGGCATTTTGAGTGCATGGGGAATATCTTGAAACTATTGTAACAAACCAATGATTTTTTTTTGGAGGTGGGACCTATTTTCTATAAAGAGTTGAGGTCATTTTGCCTCATGTTGATTTGCTCCACTTGAAGACTCAAGTATAACTAAAAATGGAATATTGTTACAAGTAGTCCAATGAAATCATGACATGTGTGTTATCTGGCCTGAATCTTGTTTGCTCCTTCATCTCTATAACAAGGAATTCAGGGCCAAAAGAATGAGAGTTGAATTTTTTTGAGTTAATACTGTGAAGTTGTCAAGATAATACGAAGCAAGTTTTAGAGTTTTTGTCCCAAGTTTCTTTTGGAGTTCATACTTATGCATGTAAATTTGATAATGATATAACATTTATAATACAGAGTAATATCATTTTCATGGCTATTGTCTCTCCTTGTATGCGTATTATGAGTTATGATTGAAAGTAATCAAGGATTTATTTCATTTGTCTCTATCATTTCCTAGTGGATGTCTAGTTTCATGCTTGCTTGTTGATTCAATGAATTAATGTTATTGCTTGTGTGAGATTAATGACTTATAAGAACTGGGTACTAGGATATTCATAAGTAGTAATAATCATGAACGTCATAGATAAATGTTGTAATACAAGATTTCTTGAGGTTATAGGTGCTATTGTCTAAATTGCTATTAGGTCACATTGAATGATATTAACTCTGTGCTTGGGATAAAGGCACTGGTTCATGCAGAGTATTTGTGGTTCATTTTCAATGTTGATTCATTAGCTACTCAATCTTTAAATCATAAATTCTCAAGGGGATACTATTGTTGTTGTTTTGTGTTAAAATTCCACTCTCATGCTTAATATATATGAGATTGATAAACAAGCTACCAACTTATTTGATGCATATTATTAAATGGTTCTATGAGAGATATCTATTACTGGTAATGTATTTGATTTTAATTGTGAAGGTGTTTAAGTATATATTGTGGGATCACCCTCCCAAATTTCATAGAGCCCAAAGAGTAGGAATAGAAGTTTTTCAACCTCTATTAATTTGTTGGCCAATCCCTTTAGAAGTACTGATAATTCCAGAAATGGAAAAATCCATAGATATTTCTAGAGATCAGTTTGGTTCATAAAAAATAACCAACAATTCCTATAATGATATTCATTGTCACTATGATGATGCTCATAAGAAACCATACTCATTTTAGTACCATACTATCATTTTGTTTTTCAAAATAGGGTAAGCCCTAACCTATTATTGTCATGAGTCTCTTTTATAACATTCTCATAGTTTCATCACTTTCTTGGTGGTGAATATCAGTATGAACAATACCACTATCACTTATTTGGAAAAACATGTTGCATGCTTATGTTTTTTACTATATCTGCTATTTGAATTTGAATTTCCTTCTTCAATAGCATTATCCACTCTTTCTTCTCATTAATGTCACACTATCATCATTCTTACCTTTGTCAACCTTTAATCTACCATTAGGTTTGTCTCTATTTTGTCATAATAGAAATCTATCCAGTTATCCCTACACTATCAACTTACTTTAACCACTAGCCATTCCTTAACTTTTTATTGGGTTATAATCTTATTGTCTCTCTGAGCTACATAATTCTTTGAAGCTTCTTCTTATGACTACCATTTTAGACTTAAAAAAAAAACTTCAAACAACAATATACTATCCCCACCTTTGTCACAAAGTTTAGTCCAAAATGGTCATTACCATTTCTTAATTTTCCATTTACATTTCACAATAACATCTCATCCTTGAAGCATTGTCTTCATGGGAAACAAGGTTAATACCCAACACACTATTCATCATGCATTGTTCACTCATGAAATAGATATTGTCCTTTAGATTATACAATATTTCCTTGGATTCTCTTCACAAAAACCTCTAGATGTTTTAGACCTACTAAAGGTCTCCCCTTTTAAATACCAACCATGTGAATCATGTTTCTATTAATTTGTCTAATTGTGTCACACACCCATACCAAATCAAATAGGTTGAAAACATTATCATGAAGATCATACCACCATGTTGCCCCTTGTCTCCTTATAGACCATCCTTTCACCATTTCATGCTAACAAGGTAATAGTAAGTTAAAGGTTACCATCTTATCTCTTATATTTTTACTATCTTGACCTATGCTCTTTGATGGGATAATGTCTCCTACTTTATGATCTCTATGACCATACTAAACCTAATATTCATATCATTATGACTAGAATTTTAATTGATTGTTATGTCTCAGAACTAGCATCAAAGATAACCATCACCTATCCTCCTATCATGTTGCTTGTTTGGTGTAGACTATCATAATAGATGCTAGTCTAATGGAATGTCATCCAACAATTCACTACCCTTTCTAAATTGTCTCTTTGCATTTCATGACACCTTGTATACAGTGTTCTATGATTCCTTTTTTGTGTGTCCACTTGATAGTAGTGTCTAAGGTCTTGTAAAGGATTTTGATGAGCTTGTCTTTGTAGCCCTAGACTATTGTCCCTTAACTATGCACTTACCCTTTGCTATCCTTCATAAAATTTTACAAGTCCTTATGCTCATCCTTAGACATTTCATAACACCTCTTCTTCCAGGATCATCATTGTGGATTATCTTCTAGGTTTTATCATATGTAGGGGTTTGGAGAATGATCACTACCCCCATGAATTCATTACACATGATTCTTTAAGGAACTGTCCATATTCTTGAATGGGTTGTCCTTTAGTAGTTATCCTTACTTGCCAAAAAAGCCTCTTGATTTCTTGAAGAGCAATTTGCTCCATCTCCAAAATATTCATAAATAAGGAAACTTCTCACTTCCTCCCTTCATGACTAGATATTTTGCACTATCATTAACCATCATTGGCCATCCTTCTATTCTATGCTAAAGGCCAAAAATTATTGCAGTTGCACTTCTTGGACTAGAAAAAAATTAGTATCTTTGATCACTATGGCTAACACATAGACTTAAAAATGTCATTAAAGAACTTGGAAGAATTTCCCTCAAATTGGGATCTAACTGGGTATGACAGAGAAAGGCCATAGGTTGAGTTGGCATTATAAATGAAATTTAGAGCACCTCCCTTTTAAATGTTCACCATTATTTGTGACTTTAAGGCTATTCATAATTTCTTTGATGGTTATTACACTTTTCGCAAAGTCTTACACAATCATTAATACTATGATTTCAGCATAGTGCAATCCTTACAACTATTGTCAACCTTTAACCTCACTACCATAGTCTGTCACTCTCAAGAATACTTCATATTTAATTTCTATCACTCTTTATATCGTTGTGTTCATTTGGTAACTTCCTTACAGATTTGGTTGTCTCACATGTTGTCTGTTACATTGATCCTTAACTTGCCACCTCAATTGTGGCAAAAGTATTGTTATTGTCAAAGTCCTTTTTTGACAACCACTATCCATTCAAGATCAATTTTGTGTTGTCCATTCAATGTTCATGGCTATCATACTCTTAACTTAATTTATGTCATCGTTATTTACTATTTTCAAACTATGATTGTTATGTCTTAAAGAGGACTATCATTCTCAGGAGTTCCCCTTCCATGATTTTGAATTTTTAGATTCTTGTTGTTGGTGTTTTTCCTAGTACACCTTAGGAATCTCTAAAGAGTAGCCAACTCCTATATTCAAGACCCTTAAAATGAATGGCCAACTAACAAGATTCAGTTGAAGACTAGATTCTTCTACACTTTAGGCTTTGTGGGGACCTAGGAGGGTGTTCCTTCTTACATTTCATTTGACTATCTCAATGAATGACATAGCAAATCATAAATCGGTTCCTATGAGGGGTAAATAACATAATTCACTCAAATGTCAATTTGTCTTTGAGCAAATAACTATAAAATCACCAAGAAAAAAGAAATATTTTCACACATATGCCTCATAGTAAGTAAATTTTAAGAAATTTGTATTCTATCCTTGATTCCATGGTATGATATACTATCATTATCATTCAAATGAAAAATACCATGACAAATAGACTAGTGTCTCCATTAATTGGGCAATGGAGTCATGCATCTTACAACCAGTGATATATAAATTCTTTTAAATCTGATGATTCTGGACTGTTTCCATAAGGCCTTGCATTATGAAAACTCACTGTGCATAAAGCATCACTTCTTACCAAATCCTCTATAAATCCTCACAAATTCATGGCCTCATTTAAGAATTTAATTGATTCTTTGAACCAAACCAGAAATAAAGACATGGATTCAAATGAAGCATTTGAGGATGAATAGAATATGCTTGATATTATATTCAAAATTTGAAAGATGATTTACAAAGGAGAGTATATGAATTATGCATGAAATTTGTTTCGATATCAGTAATTTCTATAAAACTATTTAAGATTTACATATGCACAGGTCAAAGACTAAGACAATTCAACCAATCCATTTACTGATATTTTTCTCAAATTTCTACCCTTTTCATATATTGGACCTAAAGACTCAAAAGACTAGAACCCCTAAAAATGAGCCATGAATTCCCTTTTATAACACAAGGGAGTAGACAAGCTTTCAGATTGAAATGCAATTACATTTAGTGTTAATTCCAAAATTCATTTCATTAGGGTTAATTCCCGCACTGTTATATCCTTAGTCATTCCTATATCATGGGAAAATAAAAAATAAAAAAGGAGTTCCAACCATTTATCGAAGCTGCCACACAAGCCTTCCAAAAGGCATCACCAAAATTGGCACATTTTCCCAAAATCAAAGTAACCACCATCACAATCATATGCATGAATTCATGAATTAGTCACCAACAAAATGCACCAATAGAACTCACCACCTGAAACCACGTCACCACAGTACCTAAAACCCCATACCATGAGAAGAGGACATAGGTGCTACTCGACCTTGTCAGCCGCCGAGTAACCACCCTCATAGGGTCTTATAATAGAGAGTGGAGTTGCCATAACAATCTCATCCTCTGAATCACTATAAGGAACCAAAGAAGTAGGGCATGGATTAGCGCCAGGGCCAACTCCTCCCTCTTCACTTGAGGAACTATCAGAAATTAAGATAGGAGTGACGGGTTTCTCTGAACAAACCCTAAGGCCTAAACCAAACCTCATTAATTCTTTCGCAAACAGAGGTCCCTTCTCTTTCTTCTTAGTCAATTTTTGTGACACAATTCTACTTCTCAAGGCATATGATCTCCTAACAACCACCTTCTCATGTTTCTTACGTGCACTTCTCTTCTTCTTTGGAACGATTGGTACCTCGGCCAGGAGAGGTTTATCCTCCAACATGTATGCAATTGGTTCTTTCATACTAAGCCTTTGGGACCTCCAAACTGGTGCAACAAGAGTACTAGGCTCACTCATTTTCTTAGGATACAACCACAACCAGTGTCGGTGATGAAGAAGAATATAAATCACAATTCCAAGAAGATTCACATGTACAGGCAACAAAAACACCCCAAATCCCAAATCACAAAGAAAAGTTGAACCACAATGAGTAATTCAGCAAGTATACTCACCTACATACTAGAAAACACCATGCCATCACCTCGACGATGCTAGTGCTAACAACTCCTGCAATTATCTCTCCACCAACCACAACAATTAATTCCACACTTTGGCTAATGCACAAATGATTTGATCAAGCTACAAAAAATACTCATTAAATAGAAGAATGTAGAGCTATTTGCAATTAATAACCATCTCAGCTCACTCGCATGAGCAAAAGCTCAATTCTTGCATGTCATATCTCTGTCGTTGATCACCGTAGATTTAAAACTTGACCAACGAGGCACATTAAGAGTCACCACTTGCTTTACGGACTGTACCAGGAAACATTGGGGAGATGCTTTAAAGCAGCCATGTGTCGATCTACATCCTTACCCGATCGTCCCTGCCCCATTCGCCGTCGATCATGTTGAGCATGGGAAAATACCAACTACATTCCAAAGGCATCGCCCATCGCTAGTTCAAAAATTCTTTTTGAGATCTCATCAAGCAATGGCCCAAAGGAAAATGATGAGATATTAACCATTGATCTAACCACTTGGAGACTTTAACTATAGATTTCTACTTTTCATCATCCATTGTGGGTTCCTCATTCACCAATCCACCTTAACTGGCGATAGACCATACCTATGCGATGGGGAGGAGCTCCATCCATCAATGGACATGGGTTCTTTGAAAGGCAAGAGACAACCAATGACAATGCAAAGGTTGGAGGAGCCACTTTTAAATGCTTGGCTTCAATCCATAACCTAGAGGCCCCTGGCCCCCCAAAATTGAGGGATAATTCTTTCCTCTGTCAAAGACCTTGTCTTGTCCTGCTGGTAGTGGGTCCACATGGACATTGTGCAATTCCTGACAGTTAACATGATCATGATTGAGGCCATTTATTAATGCAATGTTTCCCCATTCATCAACCTTCTCCTCCATAGGCTCATCAAATTGAAATGAGAAAATAAAACCCTCATATTCCACATAGTCATGAAGTGTAGGATCACATCCCATTTGTTCATCAAATTTGAAAACTTCATAGGCATTCTGGCTCATACTTGGCCAATCTTTTACAAGGTTAGGGAAAAGAAACACAGAATCAAGCATACCTTAGATCTTCTTGTCACAAATGTTATCCTCGTGGGATGAAAGGAGTTCCATAATAAGATCCATAAGGTAGGGAGCATCTGCAAAAAAATGCAATGCAACTTCATACTGACTAACATCATTCCTCTAGTTGTCCACACCTTTGAATTTCTCTCCACATGGATCAAATAATCCTGCAATATTAGCATATTCTATAGAATCATCAAATAATTCCTTCTCCTTAACATAAACTAATGTTGCCTAAGTATAAGTGCATTCATCCTGATTTTCCTTTTAGTCATCCAAGAGTAGACTTCCATTTAAGTTAGGGAAAATATCATCATGTGCAACATGAGTTCCTGACATTTCAACCATCTTTTCAAGCACATTTCTAGGTATCATAGGAGAATCAACACAATCATATACATCTCCCTCAATAGTAATACTACATTTAAGGTTGCCATCACAATCCTTAGTTTCTTCATCAAGTGATCCATTATCACAATTAAATGTTAGCGAGTTAGAGTCATTTTCTTGATGCTTATCAAGCACAATTTTCTCAATCACATATTGTTACACTAATTCATCAGTGTTTGTGTCGCCACATTTTCCATTCAGTTGGGTAACTATTAAGATAAGGTTGACATATTCAAAAGAAAAGTTACCTACCTCAGTATTAGCTTGGCTTTTATTTGTACCATCCACAACATATTCATTAGAAATTCTTACCAAGTACTCACCAATATTTTCTTCAAAAAGAGGATTGCTTCTACACCAGTAGGAATCATCATTTATAACCTCACTTTCCAATGCAAGTTCATCAAATAAAGGATTCTGCCATATCTTCATAATGGTCACATGTACCTCATCCTTGTTAATGTCTATACCCCAATACCTTTGATCATTAGTGCATTCAAAATAAATGTAATCACTTGAAGAATAGAGAGAAACACTTTCAATATCCTCTTCATCATTTGCACTCATAACAATTGATCTACATTCAAAAAATTCTTTACATGAATAAAATTGCTCACTACCTAGTAAACATACCCCTTCCAGGCTATTGACATATCCTTTGGTGCTGTCATAATAGTGGTTTACAATTCCTGAGAGGAACGAATTTTAGCTGAAATCACATATTTTTAGAAAATATAATGATTTAAGCCTTAAAAAGTTCCATTTTAAGGATTCCAATTGAAGAGGGTTTGATCAAATCACCTTAGATCAAACCCCCTTGGATAGAACCTCGCTAGTTTTAAACCATACCTATACATCTCCTTTACACCTATCAAAATGCTGATAAAAAATCACTTTTGATTTAGATTTTGGGGGATCAAATGAATTCATTTAAAATTTATTTCAAATGATTATGGTATTCCTCAGAACAAGCTATCCAATGAATATAATTTTAATATGTTTTGGTTTTGTTATGTATTTGTTTTTTAAGTTTTATTAAACATAGGTTTTTATCGAAAATGAATTTTTTTTCTTCACATGTGGAAAAATAGAAGATTATCAAAAAAAAAATTGAAAAATATGAGTGCACCAGATATTGAATTCCTTGATCCAACAAAAAATAAAATAAAATTTTGACATATACAAAAAGTTACTATTATTTGAATTGTAATTTGTTTGACTTTGAAACTTGATTAAGGAAAAAATATTCAATAAAAAACTATCTAACCAAGTGGAAGCACTAGATATCAGAGTTACAAATCCAAATTTGAAAGAACTAGAATTTTATCCTTCATGGAAAAAAAGTTATGTGTTATACGGTGTGCGTCACTTTTTAAAAATGTTGTTTTTTGAAAAAATCTATTTTCGTTATTAGATGGAAAAAGAAGTGCAATTTGATTCCAAAAATTTTGAAAAAAATATTTTTAGAATCTATAGACAAAATTTGATGAGACTCTAGTTTGCACCATCTTCAAATTCCTCACAGTTTAGCGGCTATAGGTGCCCAAATGTGAAGATTTAGTTAAAAATAATAATTTCAGTGTCCAGTTTGGCCAAAAATTGTAAACCACTATTATGGGATCACCCTTTACTTGAAGCAAGAGACTCCACCTCCACTTCACAAGAAGGATCATATTCAATAGAATATTGTCCCATCTCAATCTCATTCCTTTGATTCCTCATTCGTGCCATAGAATTCAGACCTAGTGCGTTCCAATTAGTGATTGGTGCATCATTGTTCCTGACTAAATCGATTTGTGGGGTTTCACCATGAACCTCTTGTGTTTGATCATATCCTATGACATCCTAAGGAGGAAAATTGGATACTATTTCCTTATCTCTATACTCCATCTCTTCATCTTCATCACTACTGTTTGGGCCCACATTTAGAGTACTTGTGAAATAACAATAATCATCAACTAACTATCCTCCTTCCCATGCATCTTCTTGATCTGTCGGTTCTATCCTTTGATTTTCCTTAGTATGGAAATCATTTCCCCCATTCTGGGAAACAACGAGTGGCATATGACTATGCTCAATGTCTTCCACAATACTTATCCAATCCACTACCCTATCAAGACTATGTGGCTTCAAATTTCTAGGTCATTGGCTTGATCTTGATTTGTAAGATTCATAGAATAAATCAATGCACATTAAGTCATTAGGTCTGACACTCTTGGGTATCTCCACTAGAACATCTCAAAATCTTGAAAACAAGTCATATGGTGATTTGTTTACATTTCTTTTCATCTCATACAACTTTCTAATTAAAAATACCAAGTCATCCCTTCCCAATCCTGGTTGATATGAGGATGATGCTTTCTCATGTTCTGTATCTCATGGAAATAATGCAAACACAACATCTAAGGGTCTATTTTCCTGACATAAATTTTTACCTCCTGATTTGTTTGGCTCAATAGTTTGAATTCTATCAGGGCCACTCATACTAGCAACCACAAGTCCCCTCATGATTGAGTACTTCAAATTGTTCTCAATATCCATGGCACTTTGGTAAGCTTGTTGTAAAGTAGTAGGCTCTTTATCTCTCAATAAAAAGCCCATTTTACTATCAAATGCCCCTAAATACCCAACCAAACATTTTGCATCATTTGGCCTTATGTGTTTAGGGATTTCTCTTATGAATTTCACAAATATAAGGTTAAAGGAAGGGATCAACTCTTCCTTACCCCTAGAAATTTCCATGAAATTCTTCCTTGCAACACTTGGATTTATCCTCTCACCAAATTCTCCCATGAAAACTACCTTAAGTTCACTCCAACAATGTACAAAAGACACTGACAAAAAAGAGAACCAGTCTCTTGTGTCTCCTTTCAGGGATTGAACAAATAGTTTCATAACCACATCTTCTAAATCTATCTCGTAATCACCCATCACATCAACAAATTCCTGCACATGTTTGCTTGTTGATTATGACTTTTCACCATTGAATTTTGGTATTTTTTCCCTGATCTTGGGTGGTACAATATTTGGGTAACCACTAATATTTGCAAAATTGAGAGCATGGTACCTATTAGTACTAAAATTTCTTGGTGGGACAAGGATTGTTCACCTTGCATGCTTTTATCACTATTTACACCAAGTGGCATAAATTGACAACTCATCTTTAATGCTTGAAAAGGAATTTGAGATGTACTATGCAATTGTACAATATTATATCAATTCCTTTTGTAATTGCTATCCTAGGCCCCTAGCATGTATATTCCCTATAAATGCTACCTAAGATTTAACAATATGACATGCTCCTTTTACCTTGATACATAAACTTCAACTTATACACAAAGACAAGCTGAATTATCACTAATATTCCCTAATCTAGTGCTAATTCAACTATTAGGGAATCATTTACATCTCAACCATGAGAAATTTACCATGGTTTACCCATAATATGCTCTAATTTCTTCAAATTATATGAAAGTACCTGGTAATTTGCAGTGGCTGACTATCCTTTGTCTTTTAAACTATAGATTCAACCAATTGATGTATGCTTTGTCAGGTTCTTTGAGTCAAAATCACCACCTCCTTTACAAAGGATTGAACTTCAAATGAGATGAAGTTACTTTACAAATAGGACATGTTCTGGGCTATCTTCCATAGCAGAGTTATGTTCGGATCCTTCAATATTTGCTGCACTTCAAATTGTGTACCAGGTTCAAGAATTTGGCAATATCTGAACAAGATGCTTAGATTCACTTCACCACTTGACTCTGCATTTTAGCTGCGTTTGGAGAATGATAATTTCCCTAGCAGAGTCGCCATTCTGTTGGTGTTTTTCCTAGTACACCTTAGGGATCTCTAAAGAATAGCCAACTCCTATATTCAAGACCCTTAAAATGAATGGCCAATTGACAAGATTCAGTTGAAGACTGGATTCTTCTACACTTTAGGCTCTGTGGGGACCTAGGAGGGTGGTCCTTCTTACATTTCATTTGACTATCTCAATGAATGACATAGCAAATTAGAGATTGGTTCCAATGAGGGGTAAATAACATAATTCACTCAAAGGTGGACTGGTCTTTGAGCAAATAACTATAAATTCACAAGGAACAAAGAAATATTTTCACACATATGCCTCATAGTAAGTAAATTTTAAGAAATTTGTATTCCAACCTTGAGTCCATGGTATGATATACTATATCATTATCATTCAAATGATAAATACCATGACAAATAGACTAGTGTCTTCATCAATTGGGCAATGGAGTCATGCATCTTACAACTAGTGATATAGAAATTCTTTAAATCTGATGATTCTCAACTATTTTCATAAGGACTTGCATTATGAAAAATCATTGTGCATAAAGCATCACTTCTTACCAAATCCTCTATAAATCCTCACAAATTCATGGCCTCATTTAAGCATTTAATTGATTCTTTGAACCAAATCAGAAATAAAGACATGCATTCAAACGAAGCATTTGAAGATGAATATAATAGCTTTATATTATATTCAAAATTTGCAAGATGATTTACAAAGGAGAGTATATGAATTATGCATGAAATATGTTTCGATATCAGTAATCTCTATAAAACTATTTAAGATTTACATATGCACTCTTCAAAGACCAAGACAATTTGACCAATCCATTTACTGATATTTTTCTCAAATTTCTACCCTTTTTCTTATATTGGACCTAAAGACTCAAAAGACTAGAACCCCTATAAATGAGCCCTGAATTTTGTTTTATAACACAAGGGAGCAGATAAGCTTCTGGGTTGAAATGCAATTACATTTAGTGTTAATTCCAAAATTCATTTCATTGGGGTTAATTCCTACACCGTTATATCCTTAGTCATTCCTATATTGCGAGAAAAACAAAAAGCAAAAAAGAGCACCAACCATTTGTCAAATCTACCACGCAAGCCTTCCAAAAGGTGTCACCAAAATTGGCACGTTTACCCAAAATTGAAGTAACCACCATCGCAGCCATATGCATGAATCCACGAACCAGTCACCAAAAAAACACACCAACATAACTCACCACCCGGAAACCACGTCACCACAGTACCCAAAACCCCATACCATGAGAAGAGGACACAGGTGCTACCCGACCTTGGCAGTCGCTGAGTGACCACCCTCACCGGGTCTTATAATAGAGAGAGGAGTTGCCATAACAATCTCATCCTACAAATCACTATAAGGCACAAAAGAATTAGGGCATGGATTAGTGCTAGGGCCAACTCCTCCTTCTTAACTTGAGGAACTATCAGAAATTAAGATAGGAGCGGTAGCTTTCTTCGAACAAACCCCAAGGCCTGAACCAAACCTCGTTAATTCTTTTGTAAATAGAGGTCCCTTCTCTTTCTTCTCAGCCGGTTTCTATGACACAATTTTGCTTCTCAAGGAATAAAAGCTCCTAACAACCACCTTCTCATGTTTCCTACGTGCACTTCTCTTCTTCTTCAGAATGATTGGTACCTCGGCCAAGAAAAATTTATCCTCTCACATGTATGCAATTGGTTCTTGCATACAAAGCCTTTAGGACCTCCAAACTGGTGCAGTAGGAGTACTAGGCTCACTCATTTTCTTAGGATACAACCACAACCAATTTCGGTGATGAAAACTAATAGAAATCACAATTCCCAAAAGATTCACATGTACAGGCAACATAAAGACCCCAAATCCCAAATTGTAGAGAAAATCCTAACCACAATTAGCAATGAAACAAGTATACTCACCTACATACGAGAAAACACCATGCCACCACCTTAGCGATGCTAGTGCTAACAACTCTTGCAATTATCTCTCCACCAACCACAACAATTAATTCCACACTTTGGCTAATGCACGAATGATTTGATCAAGCTACAACAAATCTTCATTAAATAGAAGAATGTAGAGCTAGCTGCAATTAATAACCATCTCAGCTCACTCGTGTGAGAAAAATCTCAATTACTACAAGTCATATCTCCACCATTGATCACTGCAGATTTAAAACTTGATCAACGAGGCACATTAAGAGTTGCCACTTGCTTTACGAACCGTACCAAGAAACAATGAGGAGATGCTTTAAAGTAGTCATGCATCCATCCGCATCCTTACCTGATCATCCTTGCCCCATTCACTGTCAATCATGTTGAGCATGGGAAAATCCTAACTACATTCCAAAGGCATCACCCATCGCTAGTTCAAAACCCATTTTGAGATCTCATCAAGTGATAGCCCAAAGGCTAGCGATGAGCTATTAACCATTGATCTAACCACTGGGAGACTTTAACCATAGATCACCACTTTTCATCGTCCATCGTGGGTTCCTCATTCACCAAGCCACCTTAATTGGTGATAGACCATACCCGCGCGATGGGGAGGAGCTCCATCCATCGGCTGTCATGAGTTCTTCTTTGAAAGGAAAGAGACAACCAATGACAATGCAAGGGCCAACGATGGGTTACAATAATTAACCGCATCACTCATCATGGGTTGTCATCCATCGACAACAATAAAACACTCGACTGGCGATCTACTCTGGTACTGGCGATGGGTCACAGTTTCAACCATGCTTCCCATAGTGTGTTACCCTCCAAATGCAAGGGCACAACACACAATGGGCGATGAAAGCTTGTGGTTGCTAGAAAAACATGCATCACTCATCGCGGGTTGCCTTCTCAAGATAACAATTGAACGTGCGATGAGCGATGAACCAAGGTTGAAGAATAGACACCACATCACTCATTATGGGTTTCTTCATGGTAAGTGAAGCACAACCTACGACAGGTGATAAATTACTAGTGATGGGTGTAGATGGTGCTATGGGAGACTTGCATCACTCATCACGGGTTGAGTATAACATTTTGAAACATAACTTGTGATGGGTGATAGACCTTGAGTGACACTTTAAAAGGGTATGAAAATGCACATTCCAATAAGTTGTTCATAAAAGAGGGTCCTTTCTAGGTGCAACAAGTGACTTGAAAGATAGGATCAGTAAAGAATGATAACAAGGGTCATAAAACATCATTTAGTTCAGATGGTGACCGGATGCAGCCGGTCAATGAGCAAACATAAGCCAATGAATGGATTGAGGGTATAAGAGAGCTAAGAAATAAAACCCTAAACCCTAGTGATATTAAGGAATAAAGTTTCACGAGCTTGGACATAACACCAGTGGAACAATGAAAATTAGGGTTCCACCACTTGCAATGTAGACAATCCTTTATTAGTTCTTCACAAAGATATTCCTTACTTCCCTGACATCACTAATAGTAATATTTTTGGCTTTTCCTAGGTGAACTTGGTGCCATTTTCCTCTAAACCTAAAATCTTGTGCTTGCACCATAGCTTGGAACATCTCATCATAGGTTTAGTTAGTTGATTCAAATCAACTACCTCATCTTTTGATCAATTGACAACAAGAAGTGGTATTTTTAAAATTGCTCATAGGCATGGTATTGCACAGGGTCCTCTTCATCATCCACCTGGTCGAGAACATTAGCTATCCTATCAAGCCTAATCATTCTCAAAGATAATTTAGATCATTTCCTTTTAATTACTTTAAACTCATCCTGGTAGTTTTCCAAATAGTCCTCAATGTGATATTTGTGTCTATATTCACGGTTAGCCGCCTTTTGAGCTGTACCATATGGATAAAAAAAAATTCTATTTGTGTGAGAAAACAAATGAAATTGAATCATTTCAATCTCAGAGTAATGGGCACTTTGAATGGAAGGGCATGCTTCTAAACTACCAATCCTCAATGGGAACTCTCCACCAAGCCTTGTTTTATGCATATCTTTTAGCATAGTGTCAAAAGCTACCATCTATCTAGTCAAATCAAATAAAATGAGCTTATTATTTGGATACCTTGGCAATCTCATAGGCATTGCTGGAGGTCCTTATGTCCTAACACATGAGAACCTTGGAAATTGAATGAACCACTAGCCATATTTTCTAATTAGCTCCATGGCCTCTATTGAAATCCTGATATGAAGGGAATCCTACAACATTCTTGTGATGTACATGAGGAAAGAATCATTTACACTTCTATAATTGGAGGTATTAAATTGGAGCTAGGGTAAATGTCACAAATTATATCCTTTCCTAGGACTCCTTTACAACTTAGGCCCTTGTACTTATTCTTTGTAGCAAGCAAGTACACAAGATATGAGGTCATGGTGAACTTCTGGGGGTCTTGCACACTTCTCAGTTGAATGTCCAAATTGTCACTTATAATACCTACCTAGTGATAGTGGACTCCTTTAACAATCAGTGAAATAGCATAGAACATCCAATGCTTGAAAATGAAAGCTTCTTCTAATCCCATTACTCTTCTTAGAAGAGTAATCATATCATTATACTCTAGTTTGAAATCACTCCTATGTAACTTTTTGGGAAATTTAGAATAAGGTGACTTTGGTTTTGCAATCTAGGAACCATTCATAATTTCCAAATCCCTAGAAGAATCTTTCTCATAAAATAACTTTTCCTCCTTTATGTTTATTTTTACTAGCTTATGATGTGAGCCAATGTTGAAGGTACCAACTATGAATTTCTCAGTCAAATTGGTATTTATCCTTCCTTGTGGGTCAACAATTACCCTCTTGTCAGGGTCATAGTGCTTGGCACATTCCATAACCAATTCTAGACATTCCACTGAAGGTGGAAACCCTGCAACTTGTGCTAACCTTGTGTGTGTAATGATCTGAGCAAGGGTAGAAGGTGCATTTCCAAATATCCTATGCTTGAATTCATCATAGTCCACATGGCCCATGTTGGTGTCACTCACTTTTGCCCATGTTGAAGTAATCTTGGATTCGGGCCTAGTACATTTAAAGTCATACTTCATTTTCTCTAATCTAGTTTGGGCCTCCCCTGCAATAGGTTCAATTTGAGTTTGTATTGGATCCCTTCCCCTGGCTAGATTCTACTTGCATCTATTAGGAAAAGATCATAATTACCATAATGCCAAGCATAATAAAGCATCAAAATCCAATCACATCATTAGAATAATCATAAAAGCACATATGTGAAACCAAATTGATCCTGAATCATCATGAAAACCACTAAATCCCACTTACAAAACCTTGAAATAGCACACCAAATAATTTCAACTTTTTCACACTTTTGGAGATTTTGATCCTAGAAGGATTTCGGGGAATCCATCAGGTAGATTTTATGAAAGTTTGGACACTCGAGGAATCCATGGCATAATGTTTTTTTCAAAGAATGGGAGCTTGTCAAGATTCGAGTCATATCTCACCTTTAATATCATGAAACAACTCTCCCTTCATTTCCAAGGTTAAACTTGATCATTCATTTCACCTTTCAAGACTTTGAAGATTTTGAGCTTCCATGGATTCAAAGAATCGAGGACCTAGTGGATTTTTCAAAGGTTTGATTGATCGGAGAATCTGTGCCCACATAGATTGTGTGAAGGGCATGCTCTTTGATTTTTTCTACCATAAATAGATTTTCACAAGGTTTCAACTTATTACTTATTTTTTCATCCCATGAATTTAACTAAGTCTTAACTCCTAATTTTGATTCACTTTCAAGACTTGGGTGCTCATAAGCCTAAATTCAACATGTACATTATGATTCAAAATGAATTCAAAATCAAGCCCCCTAAAATCATTTATCATGACCATTAAATCCTTTCCAAACCTGCACCAGAGCTCAAACATATGCAACTAGGGTTTATAAATCACTTCTTCAATCATGCATTGTAGGTTAATTGTTTGTTTGACAAAAACATGCATTGGCATAAGAAATAAAGATGCACTAGATTGAAACCCTAGCTATGTGAGAAACTCAAATGCCCTAATTCATTCCTAAGAGTAAACTGTCATGCCCTAATTTTTAACATAGGTCACAACATAACCTACATTTTTTTTGAAACAATGCATAGAGCAACATCCTATCTGATATTGTCGTGGTGACATGAGTATTAATCATTTTAAGAATGACACAACTAATTGACCCCAAGGCTCACAATAACTGCTTACCTCAATCCACATCATACTACTATGTTAACAATTATGCTAGTGTCATGATGTTGGCCATCTTTGAGGAGGAAAAAACACACAATTTTAAATTCTTTTACTAAATTTGCTTAATAAATTGAATTTCTCTAGGATATAAACCCCCTTATCACTATCATATGCAACTTAAACCCTAATATGTTTTACTGAATTACTAAAAGCTATTCTTCATACTAGTATCATTCGTTAGTATCGACATTGATTCTTATTTTTGGCTCATTTCTAATAATATGATTTATCATCTTGCTTAAGCATTATCATTAGTGTCAGAGTTATCCAAAATATTAATGGTATCATTTGCCAATATTACATTATCTTCTAGAAGGAGTATTAATGTTAACTTTTATTATCACTATTACCTTATTATCTTTGGTTGATGTTGAGATAAATTTTAACACCCGCTTTGCACATCTATATTCTTTGTCATACTAAAAATTTTCTTTCAATAATAATCACATTAATATTATATCTACTTCATCTTTACATTTATTTCCTATGAAAGAGATAATAATGTTAATGCAATGGAATTAAAGGCGTGTCCACATTAATGTTGTATAAACAAATTTATAGCAAGGCTACTATAGTGTTACATCATAATGTTATTCCTTAATATCAATACTTCTCTTGGCTCCCTCTTTAGCCTTTTCATAGTTTACTAGCAAAAATTATATCGACATTTCTACTTTCTTTAATGACTATGTTAGTTTCCTAGCGTGATTCCAATTGGACCCACTTTGATATCAATGAAATTTAATTGTGTTATTAATTACTTCATGCCATTGTTAATAAGACTATTAATATACTATTATCTATAGTGACAACATGTTTTTGATATAAAAAGAAGCAAAACTAGGGTGTTGTCCCTTTAGAACAAGGCCCCGTAGGCCATCATCAGCAAAGTAACACTAACAACACATTAACAACAAGGTCTAAAAACCTAACCAACACCCTAAACATTTCATATCAAAAAACACATCAAAATCATAATATAGTGACAACATGTTATTAGTATCCAATGCTGGGATTAAATGTTAAATATTAAGTTTCCCTTCGAATATCAATCTTTTAACATTATTATTATTATTTACTCTTAATTTAAAAGAATAACTTAACTAATCTTATCCTCAAGCTAGGTGGGGATGTTTGTAATTGGGTTTATAGAACTCATTGCTCAACTATCCATATATAATAAGTCTATACAATTGAGATAAAATTATTATTTTTAAATCAACCTCTATAATAGACGTGCTCGGGCATGACTGGTGTTGGAATCATAAATGGAACGTATAATTTAAATCTCTAACAATATTTCCACACCTGATTCTCAACCTCTATGGATAATGTTACTTTTCATAATTTCATAACTTCACAATATAGCAATATTAACGAAATTTGATTATTTATTTTTCACTTTTAATCACATCTTCTTATCATTAATTTTTTTCTTAATTACATCACATTAAAGCGGATATCTACCCCACAACCATCAACCCTTAACCTACAATTGAGACTTTTAAAATATAATTTCTTTAATTAAGATTTTTGCATTTGCAAGGAGATAATTATTATTATTATTATTATTATTATTATTATTATTATTATTATTATTAATATTAATATTATTATTATTAATATTATTATTATTATTATTCCACATTTTAAACTCTAAACCATAACTAACATACTTCAAGGAGAGAACACACTGTCAAGCTACTATCCCCTAAAATTTACACTAAAGACATGATACCAACGAAAAATTAAATAATAACTAGGTTAAAATGAGAGATTATAATTAACATATTATCCATTTTCGCAAAAAAAATATTATTTGTTATGAGTCAATGAAAACATTACTAATTTAGTAATGTACTTCATGTTATCACCATTAATGCCCAAAATGACTGGATATAGTTGATCTATTAAAGACATTCATATTATTCCAATACGTCAATTTGTATTTTTATCAATGTACCTGCTTCCAATTATTTTACAAATATTTTTTCTACTTAATAAAAATATAGATAATCTTCATAAGATAACTACATAAAAATAATTAAATAAATCTTAGAATTACAATTTAAAATTACCCTTAATAATTAATTCCAAAAAAATATCATTTTAAATGAATCTTAAGTTATAATTTAAATTCCTTTAATAAATAAATCTTATGAAGAAATTATATATAATAAAATTATTCTTAAGGATAAGATCTAATAGATTTTTATATAAATATAAGTACTTTTTAAGGAGAACTACATGTATTTAATTTTTAAAATTCTATGTATGAATTTAAGTAACTCTAAATCTAAAAGTAGTATTCACTTAGACATGGAGACCTAATAGTTTGTCTAACATGTAAACTATCCCACATTAATATTATCATGATAATTATATCCCGATGTTGCTATTAGGGCCAAGCATAACTCTCAAGGAAATATATGCTATAGATTTTATTATTGGTAATATCAATTCACAATTTTATTTCCTATACCATGATGAAGATTTTGTTTTCAACTTATGGAACCCTAATACTTGTTTTGTGTTTTTTTGTTTTGTTTTGTGTTTGCAGATGGTTGTAGGTTTACCGATAATGACAATTTGCACCTTTGACCCTATTTATTAATTAATTAAAAATAAAAGGTGAAAGGCAATTTTTTTTTCAATTAATTCATAAATACGGTCAAAGGTCACCTGCATAGACAATTCCCAGGTTACCCAAGGGCGGCGCTAGACAGAGGGAGTCGGCCCCAATTTTGTTGCTTTTATTTCTTAAAGGGGAGAGGGCCCAGTAGTCGTGCACCCTAACTTCGCCTTCTAATTATCCTACGTCGAAATTTCAAATCACTCCCAATTTTTTACAGCGGCTTACTTGGCAAGTTCTCTGCTTATAACTAAGGTTTCAGGGCCACATCATCAAATATGATGCCACATCAGCATGCGTTTTTGTCAAGGTGTCGAAAAAGGCCCCAAAAATAGTGAGACCAATTCTCGTGCATTACATCATGAGTAGTTGAGCGCTGATGTGGTATCACATGATTGGTTGCTTTTTAGATCAAAAGCATACATTTTGTTTAATTATGGGTAGTCAAATCACAACTATTGGACATTATATAAACGACTATTAGGTATTATATGTACGATTGGGTGCACGACTATTGGACCCCACACGACTATTGGGCCCTCTCCCCTAGCTCTACAAATTTGCTTTGAAGGTGGCCAGCCCTGTGCGTGGGAAGTAGGATGGCGAAATGCTAAAACCTAAATGTGCTCATTTATAGGATCTTGACTGTAATTTTCACTTGTTTCAATAGGCTCTAAACTCTTGTTGAAACTGCCTTCTCTGGCTGCAGCTCGCTCAAATGGAGGGGTGAATAGATCGCACCATTTCAATGAGTTGGACAGCATTCCAGCATAACACCACAAAACCATTCTTTATGATATTAATAAAGAAATATTAGGGTAAACTTGTATGGTTTATGCAGGAAAGTTAAAACAACTAGTTGCCATCTACGAATTTTTCTTTCTTTATCTTGCTAATGTACAGCGTTTTACCCAGTTAAGGTCAGTATTTCGGTGAAACAGATCGATGCCAACAAAATCATAAAATGGTAACTCAATAGATTTAATCATAGAGCATAATTTACCACGCAGTGCTTGAATAGAGTTGAATATAACCATCCGTCAATATTATTATTTTATTTTATTTTATTTCTTTTCTCTGTTGCTTACATTATAGCATACTTATTGATTTTTGTAGCTCAAAAAGTGGGATATGGATTTGCTTTAAAGCAACTCAAGATTAGATTTGCTTTAGATCGATTCGAGTTGGATTTTTAGCAACAACAGATTTTTTTAATTCTTTAATAGAGTGTTTCTGAGTTTGTGAGGATAAGATAAATCCAAGAGTGATTTTATGTGTAAATAAAGCCAAAGAAAGCAAAGAAAGATTCTTTCCTTGCACACTAAGTAAAGCAGCTAGGCTCTATAAAAGTAAGATTGTTGTAGCAAACTCATATTGTATTTTCGAAAGAAAAGTTTACTGTTAGGCTGAATAGAAGATCCAACATTTGCAGGTTTTTCCCCGCATTGGGGTTTCCTGGATATATCTGTGTTATTGTCTTTTTGTGTTTGGCTTTATGTTATTTTTGCTTCCACTGTTATTAGTTGTTAATTAACCCAATTGTATTAATTGTTATAAATTAGATTTTTTTCTGTGAATTTATTGTGCAATTAATCTGTTGCTGGGTTATAGAAATTAACAATACTCTCAAGCAATAAATAGGATAAACTAAAATCACAACTAATCTCTTATCTCCAGCAGTAAATTGAGACTATATTAAAAGAATAGATTTCCTTACATTAATTCAAAACACATGATCACTTGCTAAAACACATCTTTTATTTGCTATATATATATTCTGCAGGTATTACAATGCAAGAACAAGGAGATTCTTATTTAAGAGAAGGTGCACAATAATGCAATCTTCTTCACACCTAGAAAGAAAGATTCAATAACCACACCCAGAAAGAAAGATTCAATAGCAGGGAATACACAAAATTTTCCTTTCATTGGCAATAACAGAGATCATTTTGGGTCCTCTTCCTATGCAACACTACATTCCAATTTCTTTTGTGTTATTTTACCTGACTGGAACTTGCAAGTAACACAATGTAGGTTAATAGCAACACATTCACATTTTTTGCACTTACAGTCACTCCTCTTACAACTATGTTCATATTTACAATTATTATGCAACAAGGAAAAACAAATGATTGAAAACCAACAATCTCTTCACAAAAGTATTTTCAGCTGAGATTATCTTGCAACATAGCAACAACATCCTCTTGACCAGTGGGAGCTCTCCTCCCATCTGTAGGGCTGAACACAGCCCACCCCCGAGCCAGGGAAAGACCAAGGTGACCAGCTGGTCAACATAAAACAAAGCCCCTCAACTATGACAAATGCACTTATTGCAACAACATTGCAATAGAACCAATAACACTCTCAACAAAATATACACATTCAAGAATTACACTACAGTTACATACTTTACTTTCCACCCAGACTTTACAAGACTCTTTTCATGAGCCCAAGATAGGGGGAGTGGGGACATCTACAAGAAGAAGGGCAGCACAAAATTAACCTTCACAGCCATTGACATCCTTACTTCACACCACAAACTGCCACCATACTCCCATTTCCAATACCTCCTTGCCATATCCCTTCACCCCCACACCTCATAAATCATATTAACAACCAGATTACACACAGCCCAAGCATTTTACCAGGGTACTCATACCCATGTAACAACTCCCCTCCCTTGGACATCTCACCCACTCTTACCCCACATGAAATGAACCCCCAAGAAAACATGTAGGTCCATTCCACAAGACAACCAACCCCTTCAATCAGTCACATCAATATGCACAAATCTTTCTAGCAAATATTCACACATATTTAGCAATTTAAATATGAAGGGGCAAAAAAGCAACTTGAGAAAAACTTCAATTTGGTAATGGAAGACACAAAACAACAACACCCTTCTGCAAATCCTCCCTTCCAACATCCATGAATCCAAGGAATTCCTAGAATGAATGAATTAGTTTTTTTCTAAAACCAAAAGCTTACTTAAGACCTTGAACACTTATGATCAATTATGCAAGAGACAAGTGTTGCCTCCCCCTTTAAACACCATTCCCTTTTTGGCGAGCCAGCTCTTAAAACATGTCTTACCATGGAAATTCGTCATTTGTAGAAAGTGCTTCCAAAAAGGGAACCTAAGGCTTCCAAATTGATTTTTAAACTCATAAGGTGACCCCCAAGGCTAAACCTTATGACCTAAGGTTAATAAAATAACACAAAATATGACTAAAATACTTTAAATCACTTCTAAACTTGGGTTTAAAATGTTATCACAACCAATTACACTAAGCATGGCACTAGACAATACACTTACTGACGCAACACATAATAACACATCATGATCCATTATGACAATTGTCACCTTGACCAGTGTTTCCTCTAGGACCACCGGCCAAGGACCATCCTACATACTCAATTGCAACGTTAGTCCATCGTAATAAACTAGGCATGAAGAAACATCATGATATCCATGTAAGAACATTTATACAACTACCCAACTCATCACATTTGTTCACTATATGGCACAAGTGTCATATTATTAACAAAATCAATTCCAACAAAGCAAATCACAATTATGCTACATTCGATATCCACAAGTCTGTCAATCACATTAACATATACTCATAAGAAAATGATAACAAAATCATTAGTTAGTCCCATTAACAACATAACACTACAAAACCATATCAATGAAGATCAACATACATGTATAAGTATAATATACCTATGATAGCATCAGTGTGTCAAAACATATCTATATAGATCATACAAAATGACATGAATCATATAAACCCTAGTACTAAAAAGGTAGATATCACATAAACAATGATCCCCCAACTAGTTAGAGTTAAAATCCAAGACACCACAATAGGTTTCATGGACACATTCAAACATTAATTACCCTCAATCAATCACCAAATGAAATCAAATGCAAACAAAGGGTCTAACTTAAGCAACAGTTATTGAATCAAATGGTAATTGAAAATGGAAAGGAAAATGATTAAACATGTTATTGAATCACACAAGAAATCACAAACTTCATCAAAATCACTAGGGGTTACACAAAAACCCTACCTTTTAAGCCCAACAAAGTGAAAGTGACCGTACAAACTTTACTTGAAAACCCTAGTTTGAGATTTGACAATGCAGTAATGACAATCTTCAATCTCACATTCACCTAGACACTAGAATGCACTTAGGGCACCTCCATGAATACACAACCTTAAAATGAATTGTGGACAATAGGATCCAAGCATATAAAAGGATTCTAAGAAGCACATTAATGACTGTGTACCTTGCCCATTAGAGAAATAAATGTATTGACAAGACCTGCCAAAAGCTCAGAGAAACGACATGGAGACAGATTCAAGGAATCCGTGGGGGTACAAATTTTCTGAAAGTGAAGATGCTCAGGGAATCCGTCGAGAAGTGGATTCTACGAAGTCGAGGTAAACTAGGTAATATGCGTAGGGGAAGATTTAGTGAAAGCCAATCCTTTGAGAAAATCTGCCATAGGAGGATTTTTTTGAAACTCTCCAAGACTCACACACTTTGATGCCTTGATGAAATTTTCATGAAGTACATAAGTTCAAGGCATCACCCAAGGTTGGAATGTTGTAAATTGAGGCACCTAAAGTGCAGATAAAGCATTGATTCAATCCGGTTAAGTAACCCAAAATTCAGAGGAACCTATCCCTTAAGGGGAAAAGATCAGACCTAAAGAAAAACTAGAAAACAAAGCAAGTAAAAGAGGGTCCCCACTTCTGGTGGGGCATGTGTGCAAAAAGTGCACAACAATTCCCCATTTTGAACTAAAAAAATTTCCAAGACTCCAGTAGATTGCATAGACATCCGCCCATCGCATAGGTGTCCAAAGCATAAGTTTTTAGGAAACGTGTCATCAAGCTGCTATTGCTTTGCCATTGGTCCACATGGAGCTGGATAGTGGAATTCCAACCCATGGGATTTTTTCCATGAATGCATTTGGGTGTCATAAATTCTAGTCAAAGTGCTAAAATGCGGAATTGTCCCTAGGTGCAATTCTGTGACATTACATTTTTCCCCTATTTTATTAGGTTCAATTTTTGGAAAAATTGGCCACAGTAAAGTAGAGAAGAAAAAATTTCACCCAAACTTTGAAATTTAATGGATTTGCATGCCAAAAGAGAGTTCCTCAAAGGTCACTGAGGTCAAGCCAATTGGTACTGAAGGTTCCCCCCAACAACTAACTCAAAAAGAAGTTAAGACTAGTTGTGGAAATTGCGTGAAAATTTTCTCTACAAAACTCAATTTTTAGTTTCAAAAATTAGAAGAAGCTACAATGGTGAGAAGAATGGTCAAGAAAAATTTGATGATTCGAAAGAAAATATGGTGAAGAGGTGACTATATGCCCCCTCCTGAGTTTTCCCCCAGCTAGGTGGGGTAAAATCAGGAGAAATTGGGGACCCACAAACTTCAGGAAAAATGGGCCCTGAGGGGCCTATATATACCTAGGTGGGCCCCGAGAAGGGTCATTTGCACTATTCATCACGAGGATTTTGCTAAATTTTTGTGAGAGAAAAGAAATCAAAATGTTGAGTAGACATGGTTATGAGGATCCAAGGTTGGACCAACTATATGCAGATATTGTTGAGGGTGTCAAGGTCAATCGGGTAGGTCCCGAAACCACTTCGTTAGTCAGTTTTTAGTGATTTTTTGCATGTTTTTGTAATTTTTGGTGTGCAGGTGTCCTAGGTGTGCACGCGCATCTTCAGCCTATGTTGGCATCCAGGGCAAGTGTTGGCATCCAAGGGGCATGCTATCATCCCTGTGCTATTAATGGTGGCTAGGACACTTAGCAATGCGTAGATGTCTGCATGACACACATGCATCCTTAAATAATTTTTACTTATATTTTTCGTAATTTGTTGTGTATTGACACACATTTTCTTCTTCTTTCACAAGACTATCTAGAGATTAGGGAGCATCCTAAAGGGTGGGTGATTTTCCTACTATGAGATCAAAGGGACCGACTGACTGATGATGAGGTATCCCTCCTACAACAGGTCAGGGTCTAGCAGGTATATATCATGCTAGAGATGTTGTACCATGACTGCATGTTGATGGTGTTGATGGAGCAATGGGATGCCACTGCCTCTAGCTTCCAGTTACCGACTGGAGAGATGACTATTATGCTAGAGGATGTTTACTGTATACTTGGACTTCCCATCCATGACCAATGGGTGGTGATTGTTGATTCTTGCTCACCATATGAGTAATCAGATAGGGTCCTATACTACTTTGACTAGACAGACAACAGGGATGGGATTAGGCATATTTACACCCGGTGGTTTGACCAGGCTTGGACCACTACCCCTCTGATACGTTGAGTCATGGTTGTTACCATTTCCATGAGGGTCACCATTGATTTGCGAGGCTCCCACTTGGATGGTGGAGCAGCGGACCATATTCTCATGGGGGCACAGTATACTTGTGTACCTCTACTAGGTGCTCGGCCAGTACGTCCATTTTGAGTACCACAGCCATACAAAATGCACACTTTTCATGTGTGGGCTTTCACCCACATCACATGCACCAAGCCAGAGGGATATCTATAGGTGCAAAACTATGTTGTCCTGATGGCCCACTGGTATGATCTCACTCGACAGTGGAGGCATAGTGACCTATAGTTTTGGTGGCTACAATTTGATACATTGACACCAAACAAGATTAGATGGAGACCCTATCAGTGCTTTTGGTGGGTGGATGATCACATGTTCCTCTAGAACTTACAGCATGACTGATTCATTCTCGGGCACATATATTTTGTGATTATGTCATACTATTGGAGCCAAGTCATGCAACAGCATGGGTGAGTTCAGACCATTCCCCCTCCTGTCTTGACATACACCCGAGTTGTGCAGAGCGCAATGAAGCCTGAATACCGTCCATGCCCTACCCTTGCAGATGTAAATCTCTTCGAGGATGATGTTGATGACACTGACCTACCACTTATGGGCACATGAGAAAGAATCAACGTGGACTGAGCCTTTCTAGCATGGTGGGCAGCAAGTTGTCTCACCCCAATTTTTCCAACAGATTCCCCTAGAGGGGATCCCAACTTGTAGGGGGGTGTACCACCACAGCCACCCTGACAAAGATGGAGGCACAGAGGTAGCAGCGACAAGGAGTAGGAGCATGCTAAGGAGGCTAGGGTGACGCTATCAAGATCTAGGAGGCAACAGAGGATGTCATCCCCTCCACTAGCTACACCTATTTCATCGGGCCGACTAGCCTTGGCCACATCTGGGGTGTTTCCTGACACCGATGGTGAAAGAATGAGTGCACCTCCTCCCCCTAACCCATTATGGCAGCTAGGGGACCTAGGTATGATGGTTATTTATGTTATTCCATTTTATCATTTTTAGTTTTTATCTCACGTATATACATATCATGTTTTGATTCCATACACTTCATGATATAGATGTACTTTATGCTTCTGTGGTTGCAGTGGATACTCAAAGATGGACTGGGTTCTTCACCTAGTGCATATCAGAGGTTGCCCCTATTGTTCCTATCTATGGGATAGTTCTAGATGCCTACCATCTAGCTTCAGTGAGATGACATGTCCACCTATTCAAGCTAGTAGCATATTTGAGGACTGCATACATGGAATTGTGAGCAGAGGTGGTGCAGAGGGTAGCTGATGTCACCATAGTGTAGGGGTAGCATGAACAACTTTTAGGGGAGTTGTGGACAACACTCATAGAGTGAGATACGGGCATGACTAGGGCTTATGCCACTGAGTAGGCATGTGATGCCCTTAAGATTTGTCTCAATGACCTCACTGGATAGTTGGAAACTGTGATCTCGACAGGTGATTAGTAGTTGTAGCAGTTGTAGGTGCAGATGTAGATATGCTCTCTTCAGGGAGAGATCAAGGGGATGCATGTAGCCCTATCTAGATCACGCTTGCACCATTCCAAATCCATCTCCACCATGCAGCCCCTTCCTAGGCCACAACCGCAGCTAGAGCCAGAGGGTTCCGGGAGCCACATTCCCCAGTCGTAGAGAGCTCTATTTTGTACATCAAATTTTTATTCATGACATATATTTGTAGATTTTTTTTGTATAGTCATTGATACACATATTCAGTAGCACTCATTTTTTGACGACGGTGGCCTGATACATGCACATGACACTTTATATATATATATATATACACACACACATGAGATACTAATTTTGATATTATGGCATTGTATACTTTCACGTGTGTGCTTATTTTCTTTCATGTATGTTGATGCTATGGATGTTATGCATGTGTATGGATGTATGTTTACATTAGATGTTATCATGATTTAATAAACACACATGGATGTATGGTAATTAAATACAATAATGATCGGATTGCCTTAAGAGATATAATGTAATGCATGGATACACAATATAGTTGGATACATGTATGTATGATGCACACACATACACATGATAACATCATAACACAATTTTTTTTTCATAATGTGTTAATGAATAATGTCAACATATGCAATGCTACAACCCTTAAAGAGTGAACACTACACATATGACTCATCGAAAACTATGTATAGTATCGACGAAGATGCATTGCATTAACAGGTTCTTTTAGAGGCGTTCCATCCATAGATGATAACCCATAAGCACTTGAACCATACACAAAGATGAAAATGTAAGGGCCTAACCAATTAGGAATGAATTTTCCCCTTTGATTAGGTGGTGCATTTACATTTCTTTGATTCTTGTAGAGAACCAGGTCTCCTATCTTGAAAGTCCTAGGAAGCACACTTTGATTATATTGTCTGGATAATGATCATTGATAAGCTTTAAGATGATCAAGGGCCTATAATAGACACTCATCAAGCATCTCTAACTGATGCAAATGATTAGCTCAATAAGTCTCGTCATCAATTAACCCTTTAAGGGAAACCCGCAAAGATGGAGTTTCTAACTTCAAAGGCATGATAGCTTCGACACCATACACGAGGTTGTAAGGAATCGTTCCCATCACCATACGAACACTTGTGCGATAAGCCCACAAAGTGTATGTCAATTGAATATTCCAATCCTTACCATGTTTGTTAACTATTTTACGAAGAATGAACTCAAGAGTCTTATTAGATGCTTCTACTTGGCTATTGGATTGAGGATAATATGGTGTAGAAAATCCATGTTGAATGTAAAAAAATTTTAGGGATTGCTTTACTTCTTTGTTCTTGAATGGAGTACCATTTTCAGAAACAAGTGTAGCAAGAAATCCAAAATGAGAAATAATGTTGCTTAAAAGAAAACTAAAAATAGCCTCAACATTCATGGATCGAAGGGGGATAGCTTCGACCCACTTCGTGGAGTAATCTGTAGTAGTGATAATAAAAGTGTGTCCTTTAGAAGGTGATATTTTTCCAATATCCAACCCCCATTTTGCAAATGGCCAGGGAGAGGTCTGGTTTTGTAACTCTTGTGAAGGTGCATAAATAAGACGACCATGTTGTTGACATTGCGAACACTTTTTAACAAAATCAAAGGAATCTTGTTCCATCATTTTTCAAAAGTACCCCATGTGTATCAAATTGCTCACCAAATATTTACTTCCAAAGTGTCCACCTCCAAAGCCCGAATGGGCTTCTTTAAGGGAAAGGGGTATTTTTGATTTATTGAGACACTGGAGAAGCAATTCATTATAGGATTTTTGATAGAGAACATCTAATAAGAAAACATAATGGACTGAAAGCTTTTATATATGAGTGTGATCATTCTTCATCTCATCATAGAGAAAATTTCTAGTCTTCTGGTAGTTGTAAATATTGGAAAACCATTCCCCTGAGTCTATGTGAGAACACACAAAAGCATCAAATTCAGGTTGATCAAAATTAACTAGAGACCAAAGGACCTAAACCATGAAGTGGTATTCTTTCATATCCTCATCTGAAGGTACTAGGGAAGCAACACTTGCCATGGCATCTGCATGTCTATTTTCTCTCCTAGGGACACTGTCTATCATGAAAGAGGAGAACCGTTTAAGTAAGGAAAAAGCGAGGTCTCAATATAGAGAAAATTTACTTTGCTTAGCTTGATAGGTTCCCATAATCCAATGCACAATAAGCTCAGAATCACCTGATATATGGAGATGTCTTATTTTTAGTGCAATCACAGCATGCAAGCCAACACTAAGGGCTTTGTACTCAATGATGATATTGGTGCAGGGAAAGTCCAATCGAAAGGAGAGAGGGATTGGCCTACCTTTGGGTGATATTAGAACCACACCTACTTCAAAGCCATTCTAACATCTTGAACCATCGAAGTACATTTTCCATTTGAGGTCATAATTGATTACAAGAATGTTCTCATCAATAAACAAATCCAAGTTCGAGAAGGAGTGAGATGAGGGAGTGTCTACCAATTGATTGGAAATTGCTTGACCCTTTATCGACTTCTGAGTAATAAACTTTATGTCAAACTCAAAGACTAATATCACCCATTTCACTAACCTCCCAACAAGGTTGGTACTAGAGAAAAAATGCTTTATAAGGTCACTTTTTACAGTGACGTGTTTTAGCATGAAGAAGGTAGTGCCTTAGCTTTTGCATATCAAAAATGAGAGTGAGACATTGCTTCTCCATGAAGCAGTAACAAGTTTCATAATCAACTAGGACACGATTGATGTAGTAGACCGCTCTCTCTTTCTCGACATCATCATACTGTGTAAGAAAAGCTGCCAAAGCATATGGTGATGCTATGAGGTAAAGCAAAAAGGGTCTATCTTGCATAGCCAACATCAGTACATCAGGATTGGCCAAATAATATTTTATTGACTCAAAAGCTTTTTGGCACCCTTCATCCCATATAAAGTGAACATCTTTCTTTAACAAATGAGTGAAAGGAAGGGTACGATTAACTAGTTGAGATAAGAATCTTTGAATTGCCTAAATATTCCCTTGTAAACTTTGCAACTCAGTGATATTCCTGGGTGGAGGCATGTTAACAATAGCATCGATATTATTTGTGTCGACCTCGATTCCACATTGAGAGATTATAAATCCTAGAAGTTTTCTTGCATCTACACCGAAGACACACTTAAGAGGATTAAGTCTCATCTTATAGAGTTAAAGCCTCTCAAAAATAAGATGAAGGTTTTTTACATGATCTTGATAGGTTATAGACTTTGCTAGGATATCGTCAACATAATCTTCTAAAATCTTATGAATAAAATTATGAAATATTAGGTTCATCATTCATTGGTAGGTAACTCCTACATTCTTTAACCCAAAGGGCATGAAGAAATAATAGAAAGTACCTCAAGGGGTAGAGAAGGCTATCCTATACCGATCCTCTAAATTAATACGAATCTGAATGTAACCCAAGAAACCATCCATAAAAGATAACAAGGCATGGCCTACAATCGAATCCACAAGCATATCTATATTAGGTAGCAAAAAAATCATCTTTAACAGAGGCCTTATTGAGATCACAAAAGTTAATTCATTTATGAATACAACCATTAGGTTTACTAACAACGGCGATATTTAAGATCCAAGGGGAGTAGTTGATTGGACAGATAAATCCTGCTTTTAGCAACTTCTCTATCTTAGTCTTAACCAACAACGTGACCTTGGGATTAATATTTCAAATTTTCTACTTAACCGGCTTAGCATTAGGACATAAGATGATATTGTGAACCACTATAGATTCATCTATATTAGGAATGTCCTCATACATCCAAGCAAAGATATCTAAATGAGAATGTAGGAGATTGGAGTGTTCCTCTGCTTCTTTCAAAGAAAGGAACTTTCCAATCTTAATCATCTTTTTAGAAGACTTAGGATCCATAGAGATTTCAGTAAGATCTCCCTTGAGAAGGAAACTACGATCTCTAGGATGCGATATTAGGACACCATCCTAAAAATTAGCTAGAGGCTCCTCCTCATCAACATTCAAGCGATAGGGGAATCATATTTTTTGATGTAAAGGAGGCAAAGGGGAGTAGGCACCTAAGAATTCCTCAAGTACTTCATCCAAAGAGAATACATCTAAGGGAACTTTCTTGTCCTGCACCCTATCCTCTATTAGTTCAAGATGGACCAAACTAAGTGGTTTAATTGAAATCATGTTAACACTCCACCAAGGCTTTTGCTTAGATTTTTCAATAGAGCATCCCAAACCTAGATAATGCTTACGAGGCTTGAACTGGATAGGGAATTGGATTTCTTTATCTGGATAGGGACTTGGATTCCTTTATCAATACGTCCAAGGCCTTTTTTCCCATAACCATACTGAGAAGTGAGTCTATATCTGAAACCATACCGATTTTGCAAAACTTTGGAAGGCGGTGGTTCCATGTAGAGATATTTCTTCCACCGATGAACATCAAATGAATATACATGAGCACAACCGTCTCCTTTACTCAATTCACAAACATTAACAGCCCTTGCAAGAGCAGAATTATCCTCCTCAACAGGGGAAGGACTGGTCTCCTAAATAGGATCACAATTTTCCTCCTTAATGAGAGTATCACCTGCTTTTTCACTAGAGGCATTCAAGGTTATCATAAACTTTAGATGATTGGGAATCACTTTGTATTCTCCAATAAATAATTTAGATAATTCCAAAGAGCCCCAATCATTGCCAAGGAAAGCATTTGATTTAGAAGAAGAGGTAGGCAAGGAAGACTTAGGACTTTCTACTTTAGGTGGTTCATCTTTAACAATGTTCACTTCAGGGACAACCTCTATGGAGGGTATCTCCGAGGAACGCGTCATAGCATGAGAAGTTAAATAGAATACAATTCTTAAGAGTGGAGACAACCGAAGCCCGACCAGTTGCTGCTAATTCATAAAGGTGAACAACTTTTGGGTCAGCTTTGACTATGACCACTCAATTATTTGTAACAAATTTTAAATAACGATGTAGAGTGGAAGTTATGGCACCCATAGCATGAATCCAAGGTCTCCCAAAAATAAGATTGTATGGTAAGGGGCCAGACATCACATAAACCAAGGTGGGTAGCGTAACTGGGCCTAGCTGCAAAGGAAATATTATCTTGCCTAGAGCCTAGCGGCCAACATTATTGAACCCACAAATGTAAAAATAAGAAGTAGCTAGAGAAGATGAATCAAATTTAATCTTATGTAATAGATTGATGCCACAAACATTGAGAGCTGAACCAGTGTCAACAAGGGTATGCCTAATACCAATAGTATTAACATTAAGTATAATCATTAAAGGATCTCCTTGTTTCTGCACATCTAGAGGTGGGAGTTCTTGTGGATAGAACGTAATATTCAGAGAATCCACATGAATATGAACCATCAATGCATTAACATCCATTCGCCTAGCAGAGGCAGGAAAGAGAATATTCTACAACGCTTCCTGAAGCATTTCCTAATAAATCAGAGTGGTCTAAAGTAAATCCCAAAGTGAGATCTTAGCTGGAGTAACATGGAGTTACACAACAAGATCATAATCACCTGGAGCTTTAGTCACAGGTTTAGGTGCTAAAGGAAGACTTGGTTGTGAAGGTGGTAGAGAAGTAGGGACTTGAGTAGGTTGAGATGCAGGAGTAGAAGGTTGTTGATCCAAATTCAATTTATATCTTCTTGTGTTATACGTGTGCCCAACAACATTGTAAGAAGTAGAGTCTGTAGCTTTTATGAACCTTGAATACAAGTTTGGTGAATCATCACAATATGAAATCCCATAGATAGAATGCTCCTTCTTAGGAGAAGGGCTAGCTGGGGTCAAGTAAATGATGGGTTTCAAAGGGTTTGGAGGAGCCACAGAGACCACCACAACATTTACCGACTCAGAATATTTACAGATAGGGGAGGACATTCCTAAGAAATAATCTAGAGTGTCATCCATGTCAAAATATTCCTTAGAGAAAGCATTATCATAGACATGGAAACATTGAAAAAATAAATCTAACATTTTTCACATTAAGTTCACCAAAATGTGAGATAAGGAGGATTCGCTGCACACGATTCTCTTTGTTCTCAAGAGAATCCCAAGGAATGAACTACCCTTATCCACCTTAACATAAACTAAATGAAGAAATTGCAGAGAAAATGTATACAAGTTAACTATCAAAGAAGACTACTTCAGATTCTGAAAGAGTGAAAACTCTAGATTTCTACTTATGATAGAGGAACCCTCAGCCAAAGGACAGTAGTGCAGATTTAGGATGCCAACACAACATGCTGGTGTCCAAATGGAACATTGGAATCCTGAGCAATAAAGAGCTTAAGAACTCAGGCAGGCAAAAAATATTTTCTCTACCTAACCCAGAATTGAGGCTTGATAAAAAAAATAATGAAATAGAGAATAGAAAAGTATGAAAAAATACAAGAACTTGGAGAAAACTTACCCTCAAATGGATGTCTAGATCTTCACTCCAAGCTTCACTTCGTAACCTACACACAAAAAAAATGAGGGGAAAATTTTGAGGCTGTATAGGGGCCTACCATAGTTAGACCCCCACTTTGGTGTTCCCACCTCCATGGAAAACTAGATAGAAAGAGAGTGCAAATGAAATGGACAAAGGTGGTGGTGAAAGAAAAACCCGCTTCAGGAGTAGAACCCAGACCACCAAGTAGTAAATGAACAAATAGATTTGATCTATTCACAAATAGAAAAGAGTGAGAGAGCATTACCAATAGGCCTTGACCCCCTCTTGAACACATGGACGCGTTGTTGAATGCTTGCTAGCGAGATTTGGCTATTGGAGTGACCTCAGTCTGGCAAAGCTTTGCTTGTAGAAGTGGTGGTGTCAAGAGTGAAAGAGATTGAAGTTGAAGAGAGAAGCTTGATTGAATGAATGAACCCACAAAATGAGATGAAATGAGGGGTTTTATTGCACACAAGGGTGATAAAGAGTCTTTACACTCAAAAATATAACTAGTAAGATATGTGTCAAGAGTCAAGATTTGAGATTCCCCATTTTGAACTCGAAAAACCACCAGGACTCTAGTGCATCGTGTAGACGTCTACGCGCCATACAGGTGTCCAAAGCATAAGTTTTTGAGAAAAGTGTCATCAAGCTACTATTGCTTCACCATTGGTCCACATGGAGCTGGAATCATGAAATTTTGACCCATGGTATTTTTTCCATTAACACGTTTGGGTGTCATAAATTCTAGTCAAAGTGCTAGAATATGGAATTTCCCCTAGGTGCAATTATGTGACATTACAAAAGCATTGTTCACTCTTTTGAAATTTTTGATACTACCTCTTAAAGTGATTTGAGAATAGAACTTATACACTGGCGCAAGCCTTCTATCTCCTTTTGTTGGTAGACTTGGATATTTTCTCATCACAACAACATACAATAGATATGAGGTCATATAGAATTTCAGGGTAGAATGAACATTGATAAGTTGTTTCCTAATTTCATTACTTATTTGAGCACCCCAATCAATGTGAATCTTCTTTCTCCTTATGACCCTGATGTACTCCTACATCCATTCTTGGAAAGTTGATGAAGTTGGTAACCCTTTCACTCTGCTTAAAAGAGTGATAATATCACAGACATCCTCTTTGAAGTCACTACGTGGAAGACTTTTAGGCCATCTTGAAATGGTGGGCCTTGGAGTTTTTAACCATTTTGTGTTGATCAATTGCTTCCCTTTGTTTTTATCCCTGTCATAAGCCTCTTGGGAATGTTGAATAGAAATATTTTTCTACTTATCCATGGTTGGGATCTTGAAAACTACATCAAAGAAATTTGCATCCAATCTCATCATAATCTATCTTGAAGAGTCTTTAACACTTTTATCATCTCTAACATAGTGTGAGGAAATTTGTAGAACAAATTCTAAACAATGAGCCAGTACTGGAAAAAAGGAAACTTGATGAAGATTGTTGTGGAAAATTTCCTCTAGATCCTTTTCTAGGGGTTTCTTTTTTATCCTCTTGACAAAGTCATCTATGTCAAGGTGCACGATCTCAATATCCTTGATCTCATCAATCTTGGATGTGACAACTGTAGATGGAGAGATGCCTTGATATTTATACTTCATCATCATCTTTCTTTCTTGAAGAAGGAGATTCCTTTGTTTTCATTAAGTGCACCATGAGATCATTGAAGTCTCACAAAGAATTCCTTTAAGGAACACTTGTCAGGAGATTGAGGATAGCTGCAAGGAAACAAATATTTTTCCAACATTAGGAAAATATGCATTTACGAAAGGGCAGGAATGTGGAAAGCTAAGTAAGAACTTTGGGGAAAGTAGGAATGAGCAATGGAGCATGAAAATTTGAGAAAATGTAGAAGAAACAAAGCTTGAAATGTATTTTTGGATTTTATGTAGGGGCACTCAAAATTAGTGCCCTTACATATTTGGGAATTTCATTTCATGCACTCATGCTAAAATTGTCTGCCATTACATACTTTCTTGGATTTTCTTTGGAAGTAATTTAGTCTATAAGCGCTAAAAATCAATGCTTCTTCATTGCTTTGAAGGATTTGGTGTCGTAGCGATAAAAAACACTGCTTATGCATTCCACATACTTGATTTCAAAATTCAATGTGGGAGCATTATTTTTCACCGCTTGGACATTTTTTGAGTAATCTTCAGATTATATATAGTGGTGATGAATTTTACCACCCCTGCATGCTGGGGGAATAAAATTATTTGCAGAGGTGGTGAAATTCACTGCCACTGCATTGGGGATTTGCGGGAATAAAATTTAAAGACGTATTAGTGAGTTTTTTTACGGCTCTATCTTCAGGGAATTATATGCATTGGCATAAAAAAAACAACACATATTATTTTGAGGAAGATCATAAGTTTTATGTTGTGGCGGTGAAATTATCTACCACTACATCAAACTTAGTCATGGGAAAAGTTCAAATATTATGACAGAATTTTCTCATGATGATACATATATAAGAATAGACATGAAACAAAAGTTTCATAATAGGGAGGAATCAATGAGCGTTAGTAGAAAATTCCCAAAGGAATTTATAATAAAATATAATGAACCACAAGGAGGGATAACCAAGTTAATGAACACAAGTTTAACATAAAGATAAAGTCATTTATGAAAAGGTTTAAATCGAGCAAAACCCATGTACAAAAACCAAAACAAATGTAAACCTACAAAAAGAAATGGTGTAGAAAACATGAATGAAAATCTAAAGAAACAAAGTGAAGAAAATACAACATACCTAATGGAAAGATGATAAACCCTAGACTAGAGAAAATGTCCTCAAACCTTCTCAAACCCACACAATCACATTATCAAAATATTTTGATTGAAACGACAATGAGCAGAGGGAAGAAATAATATTAGAGGTTATAAATGAAACAAAATGACTTTTAAAAGCCATTTAAAAATAGTTAATGAAGGCTCATTAATGAACTTGAAGTTCATTAAGTTTTGCACATGCAAAGGTAGGAAATGCACGAGCGGTGAATTTCACTGCTTGTGCAAACTCAAAAACTTGAACAAATGCAGGGGTGCTGAAAAAGCTTGCTCCTACATATGTAAAAAAAAAGATGTGTAGCGGTGGTGAAAAATAGCGTCATTACACATTTAAAAAAATTCTAACCTTCTCATTTAGGGGCATTGAAAAATAGTGCCCTTACATAGGAAAAAAAAATTCTAACTCCCAGAAAGATGAAAAATGATAAAATACTCATTTTGAAGCTTTTCAAAAAATGATGAAAGATGAGCGCTTGAGGGGACGATTCAAGGCTCAGGACTAAACATAAGAGAAAATTAAAATTCACCCTTTTTTGCATGCTTAGAGTGCATGTGCCTATGAAACAAACAAGTTTTGTAGGGGTTATCCCATGAATCATGTGCAGTTTTATTCAAGGATAACAATTACCAGGAGTGGCATGATTTTTCTAGACAGATCATCATAGAGATGACCCCTGCCTTGCACCCACAATAGGCTACATAAGTAGAGCATGGGCGACCACCTATAGTGGGGCACCGTGCAAACCTATTTGAGCTTTTAGTGTGATGGAGGACAGTGTATGAGGTGATGAGGTCCTTTGAGGATTACAAAGTTTTGGATGAGTAGATGAGAGCTACACTTATAGAGCTTCAGGTTGCCTATGAGAAGCTCTAAGCCACTCGAGCTTTGGTTGAGAGAAAGTTAGTGGTTTTCCTATGGTTAGAGGTTGACATACTATAGGGAGAGGTTGGTAGACTATAGGCAGATAGAGATCAGGTGGAGTAGGAGCATGTAACACTACTCATATGTGCAGTTGTTGCAAAAGGTGAGATGCAAGGTCTACGAGAGTGATTTAGTTCCATGAGTCGCATGCAATCTAGTGTCTCCTGACGAGGGCCACCTCCAGGCCCCAAGGGATCCAATAGTCATAGGCCCTATTAGATGTACTTATGTTTGTATTATTCCACATTGTGGTGATCATGCATATAAAATTTTGTGATTAATATATGAGCATTTTGTTTCTATATGTGTTCTTATGTAAATTAGATGTCAATGTGATCTATTAAACAATCTTGGTGTAGATTATTTAATAAATGTCTCCATGATTTAATTTTATGTATATGATCTAACCTAAACACCTATGCTTACATTAGATACAACATTTGGATTAAGTATAATTATGTTAAATTAAATACTCTTATGATCCAAATATAGAAAATTAAATGCATATAATGATCTAATTAAACACAACACACATGTCATTGAATAACATGTAAAAGAAAGTAATAATCACACTAATGAATAATTACTCTGTAATTCAAGACACACACAAGGAATGCTTGTCATGAATGAATTAATGTGAGATAAAATAGAAAAATATCTACTAAATCTAGCATGTTTTAATATACATACTATTGCAAGTATGATCAAATTGATGTTGTTATTGGTGTCAACAGGTTGATGGAAAAAGTGTTAATTGAACTATCTAGGTATGCATGTATAGTTGAGATATTGAGGAAGTGTTGTGAGTATATGGAGCTATCTTTATGATATGAGATGCTAAGATGATGTCTCTAGTTCTTGGTTTCCAAGTTCTTTTGAGAAAAGTTGAAGAAAAGAGAAAATAGTGTGATGAAGGTGTGTTTAGTGGTTTAGAATGTGCTCCAGAATGTTCTTCATGTTTCTTCCATGTTGATGTTGTGCCTTTATGGTTCAAATATGTTGGTGAGAGATGTTCAAAGATGCTATATTCAAGAGATGGTATGTCGGATCATTGTACAGTAGAATTTTTGTTCACCAGTGTGTGACTATGCATTACAAAGGTGTTTGAGAGAAATGTCTTTTCTCTGGGTTTCTTGCATGTGTCAAGAGGATTCATGGTTTGGTGTTCTGAAAGATGGTCTTCTAAGTTATAGTGTTTGGTAGAATTATCCGAATGTACTGGGATTGTAAATTCTTTAGGAAAAATTTGTTACAAAGGAGTTTGTTAGTTTTTAGGGTGTTTTTGGAAGCATGTTGAGGCATGTTAGGATAGATTTGGGTCCTAGCTAAGGATTTGTGTGGGCTATCTTCATTCCTATCCATTACAGGAATGTTTTGACACCAACCTAATTTGAAATTGTACATTTGAGGTGCATTATCGACCTTGGAGGGGGTTTCAAGGATGAGGATGATATAAGTATGAATTGAATTGTTGAAGTAGGTTAAGATAGATGCAAGGTAGATGTGTGTGTGAAGTTTATGGTGAGAGTGATGTGAAATTGAGTAGAGCAATGTGAACTTTCAAGTTTTGGATTACCAGATGCAATGAGCAAAAGGTTTCTATAATCATTCAAACAGGCTACAAAGGTGTTGGAGCTATTGTGGTGGAATCTTTGTTGCATTGAGATCATGTTCTCTGTGTAACATTTCTTCTCTATCTTCTTTTCATTCTGGTAGTGATCCTTGGTTATGAGCCTTTTTGGACAATGTGTCATATTTTGGCAGTGAGCCTTTGTATTGTTTATGCTATTACTTAAACTGTGAGCTAATTCTCACTGTGGATTTTCCCTTCTTGGGTTTTCCACGTATATCTAGTGTTCTCTTGTGAATGGTGTTGAGTTTAAGTTTTTATTATTTGCTTTTCATGCTAATTCATCATAATAGATTAAGGGTTTAATGATTTTTTTTGGATCTAAATGTTAATGAGGGTTTTGATGTTTTGATAAGATACAATTTATTCACCCCCTCTCAATTGTATTATTCATTCAACAATTGGTGTCAGAGCAAGGTTCCTTGGAGAAAATATTAACAGTTCTTGAGGTAGATCTAGGATGGTGAACAAGAAAGAGATCCCTATGTTTGATGGCATAGACTATGCATTTTGGAATGTTAAGATGGAAGGCTATCTAGTTTACCTTGGATATGATGTTTTGCAAACAATGAAGATTAATTACACTATACCTACAAATGGACCAAGCACAAGTGATGAGATCAAGGCCTATGAAACAAATGATAAAGCAAGGTTTGTTCTTTTGAGTAGTCTTGCAAATTCTGAATTAGTGAAAGTTATGGATTTGAAAACTACTAAAGAAATCTAGGATAAGCTAGAAAGTATTTATGAAGGAGATGGTAAGGTTAAACAAGATAAGATGCATAATATGATGACACAAATTGAGAACTTGTGAATGTTTGAAGATGAAACAGTTACAAGTTACATGTAGAGGGTTGATGAACTTTTCAGTGCAATGAGAGGTCTTGGTGCAAAAGTCAAAAAACCTAAAGTGGTAAAGAAAATTCTCAAAACTCTTCCTAATTCATATGGTAAAAAAAAAATGATATTGAGGAAGTTGCAAATTTTAATACTTACACTAGAGATCAATTTTTTGGCACACTAACCGCATTTGAGATAAGAAAATTTGGTCCAAACAATGGTGCAAAAGTGGAGATAGCTTTCAAGGTTGGAAAATAAAAAAATGATTAAAGATTTAGATGGAGACATGATCTTGATGATTTGGAAGCTAACTTTGTAAGAAGGATGAAAAAGGGCACTGATAAGTACATGGGTAAATTACCTTTCAAATGTTTTAGTTGTGGAAAAATAGGTCATTATGCTTCAAGATGTACAAAACAAAGTGTGAACAATAATAATAGAGAAAAAAAAAGGTAATTTGATCAAGAAAAGCTATTATGTTAGAGAAGATGCTAGTATTTTTGATGATGAATCTGATTATGGAGACTATCATGATAATGAATGCTTTTTCTTGGCTTTAAAAGATGAATCTATTTTTTCTAACTCTAAAAGATGTGAGAAGGAAAGTTCTTTGAAGACAAAGGAGACAAAGGTTAAGGTTGAAGGAACTTTAGTATCTACTTTTCATGCTAGATAAGATAAGAACTATTTTATCATTGACATTGGTTGCTCAAATCATATGACTAGAGACGAGTAAGTTTGTTAAACTTGAAAAATATGATGGAGGACTTATTAAATTTGGAGATAATTTAGGTCCTAATATTTTTGGAATAGGTTCGATTAGTTTTGATGGAAAGTATAATACTGATGATGTTTACTATGTCAAGGGTTTAAGGAATAATCTTTAAAGTGTCAGATAGATGTGTAGCAAAGGATATAATTTTATGTTTTAGGATGATGGATGTGAGATCAAAAAAGGGTCTAGTACTATGATTGTTGCTAGAAAAAGGATAGATGGAAATGTTTATCAACTCAAGGGTGTTGATGGTCATTGCTTTATGACTCAAATTAATGAAAGATGGTTATGGAATTGGAGGATGTGTCACATCAATTTTGATAGTTTTTTTTAAAATAGTTAAATTCAAGCAGTGAGAGATTTTCCAAGGATTACAAAGCCTATAAATTTTGTATGTAAGGAGTGTCAGATTAGAAAGCAAACAAGAAGAATATTCAATGGTAAAGAATAATCTTCTACCAAATTATTGGAATTGGTGCATATAGAACTTTGTGGTTCTACAAGAGTGATAATTCTACAAGGTGACATGTATTTTATGTTTTTAATTTCTTATTATTTTAGAATGACATGAGTTACTTTTCTTAGAGAAATTTTTGAATCCCTGGATGGATTCAAAGCATTCAAATTTATGGTTGAGAATGAAATGGGTTTGAAGATCAAATGTTTGAGGTCTAAGAGAGGTGAAGAATTCACTTCCAATGAGTTTAACATGTATTGTATGAATCATGGCATAAAAAGGAACTTTTCTACCCCTAGAACAGCTTAGCAAAATGGAGTGGTTGAAAGGAAAATCAGGACTGTTCAAGAAGCTGCAAGGACTATGATGAAAGAAGCTAACCTACCAAAGGTCTACTGGAGAGAAGTAATTCATACTACTATTTACATACCTAATAGAGTTCAAGAAAAATCAAATATCATAAATACTCCCTATGATTTGTGGTATGGAAGGATCCCTACTATCAAGTACTTTAGAGTGTTTGGAAGAAAATGCTATATCAAAAGAGATGAAGAAAAAGTAGGAAAGTTTGATACAAGGTCTAATGAAGGAATATTCCTTGGATATTCTACTAAAAGAAAATCTTATATCTATGTTACAATAAAATATTGAGAAAGATCATTGAGAGTGCAAGTGTCAAACTAGATAAAGATCTATAGAATTTTGTGGTGATAGATGGATATGAATCAGATGAACCTTCCTAAGAGAAGAAGAAGAAGAAGAAAAAGATAAGGAACAAGAAGCACAAAATGAAGAGGAATAAGCTCTGGAAAAGACCCCTAAAACCCCTAAGTATGTGAAGAGAAATAATTCCAAAGAAAAATAGATCATTGGAGACAAAATAAAAGGTGTGTTGACAAGAAGGAAAGTTGTTGAAGCAGAGGTAAATTCATGTCTACTTTATAAAGTATAACCTAAGACAGTGATTGAGGCATATAAGGATGAACATCATATGAAAGCTATGCAAGAAGAACTTATATAGATTGAGAAGAATTAGATTTGGGAACTTGTCTCAAGACCAACAAAAAAAAACATAATTGGATCTAAGTGGGTATTCAGAAACAAACTGAATGAGAATGGAGAAGTGGTAAGAAACAAGGCAAGGCTTGTGTGTAAAGGATATGCACAAGTTGAAGGAATGGACTTTGAGAAGACATTTTCTTTGGTGGCTACAATGGAAGCTATTAGGATTTTTTTGGCTTTTGCAACACATAAGGATCTCAAAGTTTATCAGATGGATGTGAAGTCTATTTTCTTGAATGGTAAGTTGGAAGAAGTATACATGGAACAATCAAAAGAATTTCAATTATTAAATAAACCTAATATGGTTTGCAGATTGAAGAATGCATTGTATCAATTGAAGCAAGCTCCTAGAGCTTGGTATGCAAGGTTGGATAAGTATTTGATACAACAAGGATTCAATAAAGGTACCGCAGATAGTAATCTTTACTTTAAGGTTGAGAAAGATCAAATCTTGATTGTAGTAGTGTATATTGATGAAATCATTTTTGGAGGCAATGAAGCTATCTGTAAGAAGTTTGTAGAAGAGACGCAAAAATATTTTTGAGATGTCTATGTCTAGGAGATGAATTTCTTCATTGGGCTACAAATCAATCAAACAGATAAAGGCATATTCATTTTATAGTCAAAATATTTTGAAGAAATGTTGATGAATTTCTTCCTTGGACTAATGTTGGTGGCTACCTCTCAAGGGGAGTAAGTAGTGACATTGTTTCAATATGGAGTGAGGTATCTTGGTTTAATGTGAAAGGGGAAGAAAAATTGAAAACGCTTTATCCTTTTCCATTGATGTCAAAGGGGGAGAGAGAATCATGTGAAAAAGTGCAAGGTATCAGGGGGAGAAAGTTGTGTATGTTTTCTAATCATTATCGTCAAAGGGAGAATGAAGCATGTGAAAAAGAATAAGTTGAAAGGGGGAGAGAGAAATGTTGTTAAGCTATCTAATCAAATAAAAAAAGAAAGGAGAGTTGTCTTTGATGGTTTTTCACATCTTTTGTTTCTGTTAAAATAAATATTGAAATAGCTCCCTCCAAGTTCTTTTGAAATATGTGCACCGGCCTGTGTGTCGCCGAAGTCTAGTCGACTTTCCTTTGAGTTTTGACCTCCCGCTGTTCACATCCTCTCTTCGCAACTTCGGGTAAAGGCTTCCCTTTCGGCTCCAAAGAGGCTGCGCGAGGCCTCCACGTGTTGCGCTTATGGAGGATTTCATTTGTTTTCCCTTGAGGTCTCTTCGGGTTGCGAAGGCCTTCCACTGGGGCAATCACTCCTAAGATGATCAGAGGAGCCCACACTTTGGTACGTAGTGGCATATCACAAACTTTTTATACAGGGATGAAATAAGTGGCTATGGGCTGCGAAATGCTTTCGCAGGCCTTCTTTATTTTTGGCAGGCCCTACCTTCAGCCACGTGTCAACCACTCGCAGCCTTTTCAAAGCAGTAAGGAGGTGAACGCCGCGGGCTGCGAAACACTGCCACGCGTCTTTCATACCCGGTTCACGCGGCTTTCTCTCCACTTCGGGAGCGACCTCAGCCCCTTTAGCACGTGTCGCTTGTTCGCAATCTCTCAGCAGCGGTAGGAGGAATTCTCATTCAGGCAGCGACGGGCTGCCACATGCCTTACACTGATCCTCGAAGCGGTGAATGGGCTGGCTGGGTAATACTATGATATCGGGTGCTGCTCATCATATTTCTCTGAAGCGGTGGGTGACATTGGTCACCACAAATGCGGCTAGGACCACTGCCATCATTACAAAGGGCATGCCTGCAACCAATCGAGCGGATGCTATGTTCTAACTAGTTACTGTTGTAATGGCATTGGGAATATTCTGATTTGGGCATCATTACAGGAGATTGTGCAATCTTTTCTGTTACGGCTCTCCAAAGCGGTGGGTTTTTGCTCTCTGGCTATATATACTCTCTCGGTCAAGAAGAGAGAGGGGGGAAGATTTTTGAAAGAATACTAGTTTTAGCAAGAGACATTAGGCCTCTTTTACATGTTTATTTGCAAGAAACTTTCAGACTGTGCCTATTGTTCGGCCTTTCTGTTTTTCATGTGTTGATTAAACTGTAAACTGTGCTCTTTATCGTCTTAAGCTTTTCATTTGACAAGACTTCTTTATATTTAATATGAACTTGCTTATCTAAATCATGTCTAAATGACTCTTCTTAGCAATAAGGGTGTATGCAATACTATTTTATGTCGATAAATGAATTGTTTATGCTATAACTTTAAGTTTCCAATGTTTTGGAACATAACAACAACATTCAGGCCCTTAAGTCTATGATTTATCGTGCCTATCAGTAAGCTTTGGCACATTGCCTTAGATTAGATTTTGCTTTATTGTATCTATTTCCTTTCCCTTTCCAAAAACCATTATAGAAGAAGCCGGCTTCTTTAAAATCTCGAGGTCACTCAGTTCGGCGCAAAGGGTCCCCCTTGAACTGAGTTTCCCATAAGGCACTGTTACCTCGTCAATTTTTGGCGTCAACAGTTTGTCCATTTTTCTGGCACGCCCGGTGGGGACCCAAACTAATGAAATTTCCTTATAGAGGGGTGTATGAACCACCGGCCTGTAACTAGATCCCAGACTGCAAATAACCCAGGTTTACTAGTACCTCCGCTAGGAATAGTGTAGGCCGCAAATCAGCTAGTAGTCGTTCCATTCCCACCACCCTTTCCTCTCACCATGTTGCCGGCTGCAAACAGAAACTATGTAGCATGGGACGCTGGAAGTCCCCTGGTAGCTCCGGTAGCACCTGCTGTTTGGGGTGCTATCCCGATTTCGGCCTTGAAAGCTCTTCCTAAATTTTTCGGGGACAACACAAAAATGCCGGCAAAACATTTGCAGGATGTAGCGGATGTATGTCTGGTACACGGTATCACAATGCAGAATATAGCCCTGAGACTCCTCACTGCATCCTTCAAAGGCAAGGCCCTGGATTGGTACCGAACGCTAACTCCTAATACCATTCGCACTTGGGATGACCTCGGAGATCCATTCTATGAAAGGTTCTCAAATGACGGAGATTGTTCTTCGTTATATTATCAGCTGTCGGTCATAAGGCGAGCACCCCAGGAGGCTCTAACGGACTTCAATGCCCGATTTCACTCAAGTTGGCGGAGGATTCCTGTAACTATCCGCCCGACTCCAGAACTGGCGTTCATGTTTTATCTGAAGTCCATTAACCCCGACATTTCTATGATGATCAAGTCTTTGGGAGGAGCCACTTTACCAGATGCTTATGCCACCGCTATCAAAGCGGAGAATCACTTGATAGATTGCGGGAAATTGCCTCCTCGACCCGTCATGCCGATATTTCCTGAGATATCAAACGCAGCACAGGAGGTTGCATCGACCAGTGCGCCAGAAACTCCCCAGTCAGCATACTCATATGTAGCCGCTCCCGAAAACTTGGCTTCCACATCGGGTTCTCCCAGGAATGAAATGGGCGACCTCAAAGAGATGTTGCGGATTATGGAAAATGACATAACAACTCTCAAATAGAACCAAGCAATGCCTCCACGGCCTGCATATCAAAACTATCAAGGTGGGCGGCCTACCTATCAGCAAAATCAATATCAGAATGCGCTTCACACTAATTCACCAGCGGCAGCTACAAACCAAATGGTCCTGGTGCCTACGCCGCTGGCAGGTGCGTCACCAAGCTCAAGTCGAGAACTAACCGCGGGACAAAACAATCTTATTGATGACATCAATCCATGGTGCTTCCCTTGCAATGATGCACATATGCCCTGAAATTTTCTGCGTGGCAACTTACAACAGAAGGTGGTAGAACAACGCAATCAAGGTATTGCAGCAGAAAATGGAGAATACATATATGCCTCGGCAATGGAGAATGCGATGCTTACCGCGTAAATGCAAGGAATGTCTTTAGAACAAGAGTCTGATATTGTGCCTGATCATGCGCTCTTCTCATGGATGGAAGATGAGGAGATGGTGTTTGCCAATGACACATCCACAGCCGGAACGCCGTAGGTACAATCCAACTATAACACACGCTCAAAGAGGAGATTCACCGGTGAGTCTGTTGTTTCACTTTCAGACAACCCGCAATGCAAAGGCTTGTCTGACCAAATTCCCGGCGCTTCGACTGTCTCTTCACTTTCTCAAAGGTGGGCGGAAGCCGTTCCCCTTAAGGAGGTTATTGTAACAAAAGGAAAAGAGTAGAAATCTCCCAGCTCGTCACCTTTTAATGTGGTGGAGCAATTGAAGAAATCATCCGCTAATGTGTCTTTATGGGACATTCTAGCTATCCCAGGATAGAAAACTATGCTACAAAAGGCGCTTCAACAAGAGATTAGCTCAGCACCAACAGAGCCTTCGGTCAGTACCGAGGCGGTTTATCAAATGTCACCAGCTAAGGTTCTTGCAGACAAAGCTAGGGGATCCCATGCGGAAGGTGGAGGTAGGCCAAAACCTCAACCCTTCTTCTTGACTCTCATTATAGGGGAAAAACTATTACACAATGCTATGATTGATTCGAGCGCTAGTACAACGGTTATGCCAAAACTGATAGCCGAAGCCTTGGGGCTCAGCTACGAACCTATGAAGAAAGGGGTGATGCAGCTAGATGGAAATAAAGTTGATACTGTGGGTGTCATCAAAGCACTTCTGTTAACCCTATTTGCCTGCCCAAGTATCACAGTCCCGCAAGATACAGTGATCATAGATGTTCCACCAATGTTTGGTCTTTTTCTATCTCGAGAATTTACTTCAAAGGTGGGTGGATATTTGTCCTTAGATTGGTTACATCTAATACTTAGGACCAAACATGGTGTGAAAATGAAGATAGAATCGGAGGCTCTGCATTCCGAACATGTGGCGAATGAGGCCCTGATCAATTTTGAAGCCGCACATACCTCCATCACCAAGCAGGACATGTACAATGTTGAACTGCTAGAGGAGGAGAAGGTGAGCGGAGACCGAAGTGATAAGGAAGATGCTCTGTTGAGTGAACATATAAATAATGATCATTTCGGGAATTATCATGCTACTGGACTGGGCACATATGTGATTTATGATGAAGACCAAGTTCTTCCGAAAGTCGTCAAAGAATCCGACAATGACCAAGCAAGTGAACTATGGACATTGTATTTTTATGGAGCAAGGAGTAAAGTTGGAGCTGGATCCGAGGTATGTCTAATATCCCCACAGAATGAGAAATTGTTGAGGTTTTTCCGATTCCAATTCACCTATTCCAACAATGAAGCTGAATATGAAGGGTTGGTCCAAGGCCTTAGCCTAGCGGAATGAATGGGTGTTAAGCAATTGATTTTGTTAAGAGATTCCGAACTAGTAGTTAACCAGGTCCGAGGAATCTCCGCAGCGAAGAATGTCCGTATGAGATCCTATCGGCATCGAATCTGGGACCTGATTGAAATTTTTGAAGCTTTCAACATCCTGACCGTTCCCCGAACGCAGAATGGCGATGCAAATCGCATGGCAGTGATCGGTGCCCAGTTTGATCCTGTTTCTGACTTACTTCGGAACAAATATTTAGTGCGAGTGCTTGTTCGACCAGCAATCCCCGACAATGACCAGAGTTGGCAAGTTTTTGAGAGCAATGAGCACATCGCCTCGTTTATTCAGCACTCAGGGGAATTTGTTGATCAACTTCAACTGAGGATCGCCGAAGCCTATGAAGGAAAAATTATGCAGCTTAAGTCAAATAAACTTCCGAAGGGGTTAGTTACTCTCGAAAAAAAATTCGATTGTAACGATGCCCGGAATGATAAGCGGAAATTCATGGCAGACAAAAGTGATTATGAAAACCTTTGAGTCTCCGATAACAAGAATCTCTGAGTCGGAAAAGATGTCCCACAACAAGATAGAGAAAGGCTTATCAACCTCTGCGAAATGTATGGAGTAGTAGCCTAGTCCTATGATGATCTGGAGGGTTACGATCATGGCATCATTCAACATACTATTGAGCTAACAGAAGGTGTGAAACCAGTCTGACAGAAACAGTGGCTGGTCAACCCTAAAGTTGAAGCTTTGATGGCTCAAGAGCTGACCAAACTCATCAAGTCACGTATTGTCTTCCCAATCAAACACAGTACTTGGGTATCAAATCTGGTACCAGTCCGAAAGAAGAATGGTGATATCTGCTTATGCGTGGACTTCCGAGACTTGAACAAAGCATCTTTGAAAGATCACTATCCATTGCCTTCTATGGAGTTGATCCTCCAAACTGTCGCAGGGTTAGAAATGTTCTCTCTGCTGGATGGTTTCTCTGGCTATAACCAGATTCAAGTTAAAGAAGAAGATCAGCACAAGACTACGTTCACCACCAAGTGGGGAACATTTGCATATGCTAAAATTCCTTTTGGTTTATCCAATGCAGGGGCAACTTTCCAGTGGGCTATAGACATCGCATTCAGTGAACTGATCAATAAGTTTATCCTAATCTATTTGGATGACCTTACTATGTTCTATAAATCTAAAGATGATCATTTCAATCATTTGGAGTTATTTTTTCAAAAGTGCCAGGAGTTCGGGGTTTCCTTGAATCCAAAGAAATGTGTATTCGAAGTACCGCAGGGTAAGCTGTTAGGACATGTTCTGTCTAAAGAAGGTATTTCGATCGACCCCGAACGAGTAAAGGCTATCAAGGAGCTTCCCCTCCCAGTAAATAAGAAATGCGTCCAGTCCTTCCTAGGCAAGGTAAATTTCGTCAGCAAATTTATTTTTGATTTTGCGGGAATGATTAGGCCAATCACCCTAATGCTAAAAAAGGATCAAATTTTTAAATGGACAACGGAAGATCGGGAGGCTTTTGAAAAGGTCAAAGAAGCAATCTCTACGACCCCGGTGCTGATTAATCCAGATCAATGCAAAGATTTTATAATGTATGCTTTCAGTAGCAAGACCAGTATTGCTACTGTTCTGACTCAAAAGGATAGTGAGGGAAAGGGAGAGCATCCAGTGGCGTTCTATTCCTGAACACTAAAGGAATATGAGGTGAATTATAACTTCATCGAAAGACAGGCCTTTGCAATAGTAAAAAGACTTAAAAAGTTCCGCCATCTAATCTCCTGCAACAAAGTTTTGGTATATGTCGCACATTCTAGTGTGCGGGAATACATCATGGAGGGAGAGATCACAGAAAAAAGGGCTAATTGGATCACCAAGATCCTGGAGTATGACATCGAGGTCAGGCCTACCAAGACTATTAAAGGCAGAGGACTGTGTGAGTATATGGCACAGGACGAGGAGTTGCCTGCCAAAGAGGAACAGCCAGAGCTCGTCCTGATAAATGGATCAGGATTGGAAGATGATTGGCTGACAGATAGAATGAACTTCATGCAAACCGGAAGATATCCGCCAGGCCTCTCATCCCACAAAAGAAGGTATTACCGGCTTCAGAATTGCGGATACACACTGATAAAATGAGTTCTTTTCAAAAAAAATTTAATGGTGTGCTCCTACGATGCGTTACTTCAGGGGAGGCGCAGAGGATCCTCGACGCATTTCACAATAGCGACGAAGGTGGACATTTCTCCGCTAAAACTACCGCCATCAAGGTCCTGCGGGCTGGATATTACTGGCCTACACTTTTCAATGATTCCTACTCTCTGGTAAAGACTTGTAAAAAATGTCAGTTCTTCTCCGACAGAAGGAAGAATTCAGCGATGCCCCTCAAACCTATCGTGGCGAATGAACCATTTGCGCAATGGGGCCTGGACTTCATCGGAATGATCAACCCAGTTTCTAGTGCCAGACATAAATGGATTTTAATAGCTACAGACTACTTCACAAGGTGGGCGGAAGCCGTTCCCCTTAAGGAGGCAACGGAAATAGAGATTGTAGACTTCCTTGAAGCCCTGGTGACAAGGTTCGGCCCTCCGAAGATAATTATTTCGGACAACGCCAGAGCATTTGTAGGTACAAAGGTATGTCACTTTGCATTAAAAAATGGCATATTCCTTAAAACATCATCAAACTATTATCCACAGGGAAATGGCCTAGCCGAGTCGACAAATAAAAGTTTGGTCCGACTCCTTAAAAAGGTTAGCTCAGAACACCAGAGGGAATGGCATAAAAATCTCCGAAAGGCGCTCTGGGCCAACTGCATAACTCCTAAGCAAGTCCTCAATACTTCGCCCTATGAGCTGGTATATGGGAAGGAGGCACTGTTACCTATCTCTATGGAGATCCCGGCGATACAGTTGTTGAAATCTCTTGAGATAGAACAAAATGATGCCATGGAGGTTCGGCTTGCCAAACTACTTGAAGTACAAGAAAAAAGGGAGAATTCCCTAAAAGCAATGACAGGTCGTCAACAGGTCGTCAAACGATGGTTTGACAAGAAGGCTTCCGACCAAGGCCTAAAAAGTGGAGACTTAGTGCTAAAATATGACAGCAGGGCTGCAAAGCCAGGTCAGCACGGTAAGTTTGATAGCCTATGGGAGGGACCTTTCAAAATCATTCGGTGCATGCAACACAACTCCTTTGAGCTGGAAAATATGGAACAGGAGCCATTATGAATCCCCGTCAATGGGATTCATCTTAAGTTATTCCATTAGGCGAAATGCTCTACCCTGTACAGTTGTAAATAACGCTTTTATTTCCTTTCCTATTTTTGGCCTATTCTTTTGCTAAATCAGTTGTCTTGCTACGCATTTGCTCATCATCATTAGCGGGTAAAACACCAGAGTTTCTTAACATAAAGTATACTCATAAATGGAGAAAAGGCATACAAAATTTGCAAACCCAGAAAAAGTTTAAACACAGAAGCAAAAAGGAGCATAGATTTTCCTTAAAAAGAGAAGTATATATTTATATATATATGTTCCTGAGCTACAAAATGGCTGAGATGCCGATTTTCAAAATGTACAAGTATTAGAGTATACTATATATACATGGCCTTTGTTCAGGCTTATCCGGAGCAAGTGAGTTACATCATCAGGCAAGAAGGCAAGGGGGTTATCTATCAAAAGGAATGGCTGGTAGCAACCGACGCATTCACTACAGTGTCCGCTTCTTCCTCGTCCATGGGCTCCTCGGCGGCACTGGCAGCATCATTCAACATAGCCGTCGTCGGTGGTGGATACACCAGGTCCCTGAAGTTAGTATACCATTCTACGTCGTAGAAGGGTATCACGTTGTAGCTCCGGAACAGGAAGTGAAGGGCTTGAGTAACTCTTTGTTGATGCTGGCCGCGGGTCTACAGGCGGAATCCTCTAAGAAATGGCAGCCAAACAACGATAGCTTCTTCTTCAATAAAGCGACGCAGGTCACTGGCTGTTGGCAGACCTATCCCATATGCGGCGTATGTAACAACCTCGCCGAGCCCATTCAAGTACTTCTTCGGGAAGATTTCCTTGACCAGCTTCAAGATAAGTGGCCAGGGAACGCAAATGTCCAGCATGGATGCTACAAAGTGCGAGCACACGTCGGTGTTCACCCTATACTTATCTTCATATTCTACGCAATCCTTGCCTAGGACCCACTTAATGGCTACTAGAACCAGCGAATGCTTGTTCTTCGTTATCCTTTTCAGCCTTCTAGTGGAGATCTCACCTAAAAACGTTGTCTGTGATTTGAATGAGGTTAGGCGAATTGGGGTATCCATTCTCCTGACACTATCCCTAAGTCTACTAAAATAATGCCGAACCTGCTCACCACCTAACCTATGAAAGGACTTGCTGAGCAATCTTCTACTGACCTATCACCTCCTAAATGCTAAGTATGTTTGCTTGCTATCTACTGGCCTATTTATAGAAAAATTGACAAGACATGTGCCAATCCACCTCTAAGAAGCATGATGTATGCTAGCTGCCATCTCGAAGGCCGAGTCTGCATTTGTTCACATTTAGGGCTGGTACATGCATGATAGCACGACTCAAGGCATGCTTAATTAAATGAATTTAATTAATTAGCTTTAAAAGGGTGGCACTTGCTGGTAAGGGTAGGAATGGCCGTAAGCTATTGTGTCATATCTCAAGCGCATCCCAGAGCCCAAGGCGATACTTGTATCTTTTCAGGCCGTGATCGTTTGCTTGGCATAATCATTCCAGCCATGATATTAATTACCGGTGCATGCTAACACAAGGTGAGAAGGCCAGTTGCAAGCTCAATTTCCAAGGAGATCAAGGAATATCACACGATCTCTTAAAAAGCAATGATGAAAGCCGACCGCCTTGAAATAGCAATCAGTTCATCTTGCACGAGTTGTAGAATTAACAGTACATGCCGAATTAAATGCAAAAGGCTTGCTTTCGCCTACCACCTTGGGGAAGGTTGCTATTATTGCAACAAAAAGGCTTAGTAATTCAAAGTCTTTTTCAAGCGCAAGGAGGGTGCAAAGTGTTTTATGTCTGTCTATCCAGCGCAAGCGTATTCACAGGCCAAGAAGCTTACAAGTTCTGCAGCGAAAGAAAAATGTCGGAATCTTCAGCTCAGCCAATGCAAGAAGAGATTAGTCAGGATCTGTATACGACCATTCATTCTTCGGCCGAGGTATACGTGTACGAAGATGTAGCATATGCCACTCCTGGCATACCTGCGAAGATGAAAAGAGCCAACACAGAGGAGCTGGAAAGACCCAAGGAATGTAGTAACCCGAAAAAGGTTAAGGAAAAGTGGGTTAATATCCACGACCCAAAGCTTGCAAAGAACCCTAAATCTCTCAGAGAGGCGGCTTGTGCAAGGTTATCGATAGCAAAGGCAGACCAATCCATGGCAGAAAGAGTCTGGCTTAGCGGCCTCCCACAGTACATGGTCCCATTGGTGCACTATTGCCCAGAGGTGGTCGACACGGCTGTTCAGCGCTATAATCCAGATACCCACTGCATTGAAGGTCACCATTTAAGGGTTCATATCGGCCGAGAAGCTATCTAACATATGTTATGTATCCCTAACCCAAGCAGAAGAAAGGAAACTATCGAGCATTTCCGCCAAAGCAAGGGGGAGAAAATATGGAAGAGGATGAAAACCGGTTCCGATTTCTTGTTAGAAGAGACTAATAAGAAAGGTCTCACGTCCGCTAAGGCACTGAGTATCCCATTATCATGTGATTCATTCCGCGATGATTTTCGGGACCCCATGTCCATGTTGACATTTGTTTGTGGCTGAGATTCCGATGAGAAGATCGAGGCTTTTCAACTGGGACTTGCGATACAGTTTCGCAAGCAACACGACCTCTTCTGGTATGATTTTGCTAAGTTCATGGTCGAAGAAATGATACATCAAATAGATAATTATCAGGCAGAGAAAAAATTTAGATTTCTTTCCTATCTGGTCCACATGTTCCTACATCAGAATCCAGATTTCTTCGCCTGATTTTTTCCGCTATCAATTTTTGATGAGCAGGACAAAAGAAAGCCGGTGTCTACATGGACACCTTTCCTTTCTGCAACATATGACTATTATACCTTTGTAGACTATTTCATAGCCCCGGTCCTGAATGATTTGATCGGAGAAGGTGATATCGTCCGGCTCAACACGGAGCAAACTAGATTTTTGCAAAGCTACACCCCCGCTTGTGACTGGTTCTTAGGCAAGGATTTCACAATCCTTCGAATGCGGGGCTTTATTGGTAAGTCTTTCCTGCTCCCGGCTTGTGTCACCGTTAGAGTGCTCACGCTGGAGGTTTTCTGATAGGTGTGTATCATTGATTTCATGTTCTGTAGCTGCGAAAGTGTCAAGAGGAAGGGATTCTTCACTTGCCTGAAGAGTTTCAAGTCAATAACGCTTGTTAAAAAACAATCGCACGTGCTGCTAGAGGAGAAGTTGGCACATCTAGGGTTAGTATTGGTAAATGATAAGTGGGATTACAACCCTTTCAACGACCTGCCAGAGCCCCACATGAAAGTCACACATGTTCCCCGACCATACTGGGAGAAGCGGCGTAATAAGCGAACTGATAAAGATGAGGATTTTGTTGAATTAGCACAAATCCCTACATCGGATACCAGAGGTCCACGGCACAAGTTCTACTTTCTAGTGGCCATGGCCCGGGACAACCTTCCGATAGAGCGCGACATGTATAACAAGTTGAAAGTAGGCGAGGAATGGAGTGATAAAAAAATAAAAGCTTTCTGGAAATATCGCCAGGAAACAACACAGTTGAATGCTCCTTATAATCAGTTGAAGGATGACCAGGAATTTGAAAGATGGTGGGATGAGGGCTATCCCAACCCGATCTCTAGTGCTGATAGAAGCGAAACAGAGGGATCCAAGGAGCAGGAGGAAGAAACGGTGGTATCATCCTCTTCAGCGCAAGGAGGCAATGTCTCCGAGCATGCCGCCTATGTGGGCACTAATGTGCACTTTAATATATCAAGAGGCTCACTTACACGCACATGGGCCACTAAACCAGTTAGACCGACGCCTCAGCAGAGGGATCCGACAGCTGATGTTAGTGAGTGTCCACCTGCGAAAAGGCAGCGCACGAAAGGTATTATCGGAACAGTTTCACATGAACCCGTCGGAGGAGAAGTGCCCGCTGCTGGTCAAATGCCAGAGTTTGCGGGCGAATCACGAACGATCCCAGAGCCGCTACCGACCAGTCAGTAGGTACATTTCGCTCCTTCCTCTCTTACATCTCATTCTTTCATATCCGCCCCTGCTTAGTCAGCAGCTCCTACCATAAGTCTGAGCCCTCCACTTTCTGCTTCTGGTCCAGCTTATTCGGTTGGATTTTCCCAGTATTCGCAGACCTCACCGTTTATAATTACTCCTCCGAGTATGCTCACGCCTACAGCTGCCGCTCAGACTTTCCTCACCTCGCTTTCAGAAAATGTTCCTCCTGTCGGCCCCCACTCTTTTTCCGCTATGTTTACCGATCCTTTTCCATTGCAACAAGCTGATACCCAGGCAGCAACTCTTATTCCCCGTCCAATGGGCCTTACGACTGAACCTCCGGCTCAGCCGCTATAAATATCTAGCCCTGCTGATAGTCCTCAGGCCAAGCTGTGGAATGTGCCACACTTTTCTCTGCAAACGGTCACTCTTCAGAAAAAGCAAATGCGTGCGCCCATGAAAATTACCTATCCCTATGCCCTGCCTTCTGGTGTTCCTTTCGCAGGTGGGCTAGTTTCATCACCAGCCGAGTTCATAGCACAGGTAGATTGCGGAAAGGAAGTACGTGCAAATAGGATGAGGCGGCGCAAGGCAAAGGAAGATAATGCTCCCGCCGAGCCAAGAGTACAAACTTCGTATGATGAGGCCCGACGGGAATTAAAATTTGCAACCATGTACCCAAGAATAAACAAGCCACAAGGAGAAATGCAACCTGAAGATTATGAGATTTATGCTGTCGGACTTGACATGAAGGTAGCCCAGCCGCAAGATAAGGTCGAAATCATGGAGGAGACACAGCGGGTGGTCACTTCGGACTTCCTCAAAACTGGCCGCCAGTTGAAAAAGAAGGATGAGCAGCTCAGGGCAGCCAAAGAAAGGGTGAGCTTTCTAGAGACAAAGGAGAAATCCTTAGAGGCAGATATCGCCCGAATGACAGAAAGAGCGCTAACAGTAGAGAATGAGAGAAACAGGCTTCAGGGCGAAATTTTGAAGACCCAGATTCCTGACCCCGGCCTAGTAAAAGAGTTGCAGAGTCAAAACCAAGCAGCGCAACAGAGCCTATGGTCAATAAAGGAGGAGCTTGAACGCTTCCGGATTGAGTACAGTCAAAAGATGGCAGAGAAAAGTGAAGAGTTGGAGAGCATACAAGAGCAGTATCGGCAAAAAGTACAAGAGAAAGAGGTCGAATTCAATAGCCTGAAGACTAAATTAGAGGAGGAGCTCCGAGAGACAAAGGCTTCTCTGGAGGAGCAATCGGCTAACCACTCTCAAGCTGAACAAAATTGGAATAAAGAAATGAGCAGCTATGCAGAGCAGTTAGCGTCCGAGAAAAAGAAGAAGGCAGAATTAGCCTAGGCCCTCATTTCAAGAGACGCAGAGATTTTTTCGCTTAAAGCCTCTCCGCTACCTGCCTCTGCCCTGCCTGATGTCATCCCGATGGTCAGGCAATTGTACGTTTCTCATTGGGAAAAGGTCAATACCTTCTGCCTAATTCTGCAGCCTACTCTCTGATTCATCGACAAGGCATCAAGACTCAATCAGGAAGCCCACGACACAATGGAGCAGTTCCCACGTTTCATCCTGGAAAAGGTTCCTGAGGCAAGGGACTTGTTAAACAAGCTATACTCTGTCTCGGACAAAATTCTTGCTGAAGCAGGTATTGAAGATCGAGACATTGCTGCTCAAATTGCCAATAAATGCATCCATTGTCACTCCGCTTTCTAGCGCACTAAGGCAGCGGTGGCTTTTCTAAGCAAGGCGCTTGATGGCATACGGGGGAGTTTTTTTGAGTTAGGTAAGCTGGGTTTTCCATCCCCGTTTATCGAGGATGGCTCCATTGCCACAACTACTTAGATTGCGGAGGTTATTGAACAGAAGGAGAATGACCCGGAAGCATTCAGGGAATTCAGCAACCCCCCAATGGCAGCCGACATTGAGGCAATCATTCATCCACTCTCCCAGTTGCTTTTCCATATCCAAGCAGGCGTCGGCCTACCTGAGGTGCTGCCTCACAAGCAAGCTATTGATCTCTGCGGGGCACAAGAGAATTTGTGCAGCATGGCAAAGCCATCCGAAGGTGAATGGTCACCTTTGCAGGCTGCACTTTCCAAACTCTAACTCCATTCACCCTATGGATGAAAGCTCTGATCTACAGACCTAGAGAGTTTTTTGGGTTCTCCGTTCCTTATCCAAAACGCCCCTGTTAGTCGCCAAAAGCTGTTAAAATAAATATTGAAACAGCTCCCTCCGGATTCTTTTGAAATATGTGTGTCGGCCTGTGTGTCGCCGAAGTCTGGTCGACTTTCCTTCGAGTTTTGACCTCCCGCTGTTCACATCCTCTCTTTGCAACTTTAGGTAAAGGCTTCCCTTTCGGCTCCAAAGAGGCTGCGCGGGGCCTCCACGTGTCGCGCTTACAGAGGATTTCATTTGTTTTCGCTTGAGGTCTCTTCAGGTTGCGAAGACCTTCCACTGGGGCAATCACTCCTAAGATGGTCAGAGGAGCCCACACTTTGGTACGTGGCGGCATATCGCAAGCTTTTTATGCAGGGATGAAATAAGCGGCTACGGGCTGCGAAATGCTTTCACAGGCCTTCTTTATTTTTGGCAGGCCCTACCTTCAGCCACATGTCAACCACTTGTAGCATTTTCAAAGCAGTAAGGAGGTGAACGCCGCAGGCTGCGAAATGCTGCCACGCATCTTTCGTACCCGGTTCACGCAGCTTTCTCTCCACTTCGGGAGCAACCTCAGCCCCTTTAGCACGTGTCGCTTCTTCGCAATCTCTCAGCAGCGGTAGGAGGAATTCTCATTTGGGCAGCGACAGGCTGCCACATGCCTTACACTGATCCTCGAAGCAGTGAATGGGCTGGCTGGGTAATACTATGCTATCGGGTGTTGCTCATAATATTTCTCTAAAGCGGTGGGTGACATTGGTCGCCACAGATGCGGCTAGGACCACTGCCATCATTACAAAGGGCACGCCTACAACCGATCGAGCGGATGCTTTGTTCTAACTAGTTGCTGTTGTAACGGCATTGGGAATATTCTAATTCAAGCATCATTACAGGAGATTGTGCAATCTTTTCTGTTACGGCTCTCCAAAGCGGTGGGTTTTTGCTCTCTGGCTATATATACTCTCTCGGTCAAGAAGAGAGAGGGGGAAAGATTTTTGAAAGAATAATGGTTTTAGCAAGAGACATCAGGCCTCTTTTACATGTTTATTTGCAAGAAACTTTTAGACTATGCCTATTGTTCGGCCTTTCTATTTTTCATGTGTTGATTAAACTGTAAACTATGCTCTTTATCGTCTTAAGCTTTTCATTTGACAAGACTTCTTTATATTGAATACAAACTTGCTTATCTAAATCATGTCTAAATGACTCTTCTTAGCAGTAAGGGTGTATGCAATACTATTTTATGTCGATAAATGAATTGTTTATGCTATAACTTTAAGTTTCTGATGTTTTGGAACATAACAACAACATTCAGGCCCTTAAGTCTATGATTTATCATGCCTATCAGTAAGCTTTGGTGCATCGCCTTAGATTAGATTTTGCTTTATTGTATCTGTTTCCTTTCCCTTTCCAAAAAACATTATAGAAGAAGCCAACTTCTTTAAAATCCGGAGGTCACTCAGTTCGGCGCAAAGGGTCCCCCTTGAACTGAGTTTCTCATAAGGCACTGTTACCTCGTCAATTTTTGGCGTCAACAGTTTCCATCAATGACAAAGGGGGAGATAGTTTCAAATATGAGTAGATTGGTGTTGTCATTGACGCCAACAAGCCTGTGTTGTCATTGGTGTCAACCAGTTGATGGAAGAAGTGTTAATTGAATTGTCTAGGTATGCATGTATAGTTGAGATATTGGGGAAGTGTTGTGAGTAAATGGAGCTATCTTTATGATGTGATATGCTGAGATGATGTCTCTGGTGCTTAGTTTCCAAGTGCTTTTGAGAAAATTTGAAGAACAGAGAAAATAGTGTGATGAAGGTGTGTTCAATGGTTCAAAATGTGCTCTAGGATGTGCTTCGCGTTTCTTCTGTGTTGATGTTGTGCCTATGTGGTTTATATATGTTGGTGAGAGATGTTTAGATATGCTATATTCAAAGATGGTATGTTGGATTGTTGTACAGTAGAATTTTTGTTCACTAGTGTGTGATTGTGCATTACAGAGGTTTCTAGGAGAAATGTCTTTGCTTCCTATTTCTTCATAGTTGTCTTTTAGGAATTGTAGTTCTGAGTGAGATTTGATGGTTTTGGTCTCTTACCTATTTCAAGAGGATTTTTGGTTTGGTGTTCCAAAAGATGGTCTTCAAAGTTATAGTGTTTGGTAGAATTGTTTAAGTGTACTGTGCTTGTACATTCTTCAGGTGAAATTTGTTGCAAAGGAGTTTGTTAGTTTTTAGGATGTTTTTGGATTGTGTTCAGGTGAATTTTTTTGTTCGTAAGTTATGGAATGATCAAAGGAAGCGTGTACTTAAAATTTTAATTGTGTTTCCATGGGTAACAATTGACTTGGTGTTTACACATGTGAAGTGTCTTCAAAGTTTGTGGAAGCATGTTGAGGCATGTTATGATAGATTTGGTTCCTAACTAAAGATTTGTGTGGTTTTTCTCCATTACTATCCACTGAGAGAAATTTTTGGCATTGACCTAATTTGAATTTGCATGTTTGAGGTGCATTGTTGACCTTAGAGAGGGTTTCAAGGTTGGGGACGCTGTAAGTATGAATTGAATTGTTGAACAAGGTTAAGATATATTTAAGATATATGTAAGACAAATGTGTGTGCAAAGTGTAAGGTGAGATTGATGCGAAATTGAGTAAAGCAGTGCAAACTTTCAAGTGTTGGATTATCGAATGTAGTGAATAGAAGGTGTCTACAATCATTCAAATAGGCTATGAAGGTGTTGGACCTATTGTGGTGGAATATTTGTTGCATTGAGATCATGTTCTCTATGTAAAGTTTCTTCTCTATCTTCTTTTCATTTTGGCAGTGAGCCTTGGTTATGAGCCTTTCTAGATAGTGTGTCATATTCTGGAAATGAGCCTTTGTACCAATTTTTCTATTACTTATATTGTGAGCTAATCCTCACCGTGGTTTCTCCCTTCTTGGGTTTTCCATGTATATCTAGCATTCTCTTGTTCATGGTGTTGGGTTGTTTAAGTTTTTGTTATTTTCTTTCATGTTAATTCATCACAACATATTAAGGGTTTAATGAATGTTTGTGGATTTGAATGTTAATGAGGGTTTTGATGTTTTGATAAGATACAACTAATTCACCCCCCCTCTCAGTTGTCTTGTTCATTTAACACATACTATTCAAAGGAGATGTTAAGTGTAATATCTATGCAAATGCACAACATTGATAGGTTCTTTAAGGGGTGTACCAGCCATTTCTTTTAATATATAGGCACCAGAAACATAGCTCTCCTAAATGACGTAAGGTCCTAACCAATTCAGACTAAACTTTCCTTTTTCACCCAGGCCAGTAGTAACATTACATTGATTTTCATATCACACAATCACCTTTGTTAAATGAGTGAAAAATTACATTATCATTGTAACTACGTTGCATTATTTTTAAATAGGATTGAAAATGCTTGAGAGAATTAATGTGTTGTTCATCAAGCATTTCAAGTTGTTGCAATTGTTTCTCTTTATAAATGGTATCATCAATAAGTCCTTGAAGAGAAATTCACAATGAAGTAATTTCTAACCCCAAGGGCATTATTGTGCTAGCACCATAAACAAGGTTATAAGGTGTATTTCCTGTAGATGTTCGAATACTAGTATGATAAGCCCACAACACATACGATAATTGAGTGTGTCAATCCTTGTTATTCTTTTTTACCATTTTTTGTAGTATTTGTTCAAGTGTTTTATTTGTTTCTTCCGCTTGACCGTTAGATTGTGGGTAATAAGGTGTTGAAAAATGGTGTTGAATATGAAATGTTTCCAAAAATTTCTTCACATCATTGTTCTTAAATGGTGTACCATTGTCTAAAACTAACATGGAAGACCAAAGTGAACAATAATGTGTTCCAATATGAAACGACAAATTACATCAATTGTTGTGGAATGAAGAGGAATTGCTTCTACCCATTTTGTGAAGTAGTCTATTGTGGTAATTATAAATGTATGTCCAGAAGAAGATGGAGGGGATATCTTTCCAATGAGATCCAATCGCCAAACCAAAAATGGCCAAATAGGAACTTGGGAACGAAGTTCAAAATCTAGAGCATTAATTAGATTGTTATGCTCTTGACATTTATGACATTTCTTATCATGATCAAAACAATCTTGTTCCATATGTCTCCAATAATATCCCATGTGAATTATTTTTTTAACTAAAGATCTTCCCCCAAAATGCACCCCACAAGCACCAACATGAGCTTCCTCAAGGGCTATAGGTATCTTTGATTATTTAAGGCATCTAAGTAAAATACCATCAAAGGATCATCTATATAAGACATCTACTAGGATGACATATCTAGTAACAAGTTTTTGAATATGAGCTCTAGTGTTCTTAGTGGTTGGTTCAAGAAAGTTACCTTCTTTTAAATAATTAAATATCAATTTGTACCATTTAGTAGAGACTTCAACATTATTCACTAATGCTTCTTTCACTTTTTTGTCTATTGATGGTTTGATAATCTTATGGACAAAAAATCTAAAATCCATTGAGGGATCATCAGAAGATACAAGGGAAGCAACACTTTCCATTGCATCTTCATGTTGATTATCCTTTCAAGGAATATTGTTAATGGTATATGATTCAAAGTGTTCAAGAAATTTCATTGTGATTTTTTTTATATTGGACTAGTTTGTCATGTTTCACTTGATAGGGTCCATTAATTTGTTTAATGACCAATTGAGAATCACTAACTATGCAAATGTGTTGCAAAAATAAGGATAAAGTTGCACGTATTCTAGAAATTAGGGCCTCATACTCTGCAGTGTTGTTTGCACATAGGAAGTTTAGATGGTAAGATAAGGGAATAGGCTTTCCTAAAGGTGGTTTTAATATAACCCTTGCCCCAAAGCCAGTTTGACACTTAGAACTACCAAATTATAATTCCCATGTTTCCTTTTCAGTTGTCAACACACTCTCATTAGGAAATGAGTCCATATTAGGTAACGTTAATGGAGAAGGAGCATCAACTAAATGGTCAACCAAGGCTTGTTCTTTGATTTCCTTTTGAGAGACAAATTTAAGATCAAACTCAGTTAACAACACAACCCACTTAGCTAAGCGTCCTAATAAATCTATTTTAGTGAAGAGGTGTTTTAGAGGATCAAATTTTGTAACCACATGAATTTACACATTTAGTTTTATAATATATCAACTTAATAGTAGAAAGCACAAGGGCCAAAAATTGTTTTTCTATCATTATGTATTGATTTTCATAACATGATGCTCTTCAACATTATCATCTTGTTGAGCCAAAAATGCTACTAGAGCATGGGAAGATGTTAATATATAAAGGATAAATGGTTTTCCTTGAATAGTGGGTTGTAAAATAGGAGGGTAAAAAAATACTCTTTCAAACTTTCAAAATCTTGTTTATAGTCCTCATTCCATTTAAATTTTGATTCCTTCTTAAGAAGTTGTGTAAAAGATAAAGTCTAATCCGTCAATGATGCCACAAAATGATGAATAGCTTGAATCCTTCCCTGTAAAGTACATAGTTGAGAAATGTTCTTTGGAGGTGGAATGTTAATTATATCATTAATATTCTTTGTTTCCACCTTAATGCCTCTATGGGACACTATAGAACCTAATATTTTTCCACTATCCACACCAAAGACACACTTTTTCGGATTCAATCTCATGTTGTACATACACATTCTTTCAAAGATATTTCAAAGGATTTTAGCATTGTCTTGGCGAGTTAAGGATTTATGACGCAATCATGGTAGGAGGGTCCTCAAAGAGAACAATTCGAACCGTGCAACAAGAGTAACGCAATGAAAGCAACACGAAATATGGAAGAAAATGCATATGAAAATTTTCTCATTAACAAAAATCTCAATTACATGTGGCTGACAATATCTAAGCTTACAGATTCGGGTCAAAGTCCTGATATAACATGTTCTAATTACAACATTCCAGTATGCTCTTATATGCGATTTGAAATCTTAAAATTTGGATCAATTTTATCCACTCAATCAACTACTACTACCACACCCCCTGCTTCTAATGATTGATTACAAGTTTTATATCATATCCGCTATTCTAGAAGCATCCACGTTGGCCAAAGATCATTACATTCTCCAAGGAAAGAAAATGTAACGTGCACATGAATAGGTTGACCTCGAATTGGAATTAATCCATCAACAGGTGCATAGAATGAATTGTGGACCTATAACGAAGGTTGGGGACACTCCACAAAACATTCTAAGATCACACTGTCGATATCTACAAGTCATGGGGATGATCCACAAATGATCAAATTAGTCATTAGGCTTGGAAACTATTCCAGTGTCGGTTCAAGAAACTGTCATGAATTCCATAAGCGATATCTTGCTAGAAAAAGATCCAATCACACTCAAATATTGGAATAAGAAAAATGAACATATCCACAATGTAAACAAAGGTCCATAGGGCTTGGTGAGAAAATATGATGAATCCACCAACATGAACTGAGCAAGAAAAAAATAAGAACAAAACTGAAAGAAAATATTTTTGGCTGATGCAAGATTGCCAAGAACCAAGGATGCTCCTGTATCAGACATTCGGGGCTATTGAAAAGTGAGTCCCTCACTTTGTTGAGGCTAAAGGAAAACCAAGATGGTCTACCTTAGCTTGAGAAATCCAAGAAGAATCCTCCACTGGTTTGTCTTTCCACTTCACAAGATATTCTTTGTACTATCTTCCACGAGTCTTTCTCCCATCTCTTACATCCAAAATCTCTTCAATCTCATATGATTGTTGTTTAGGAAATTGATTCTCCAATTTTGCTTCACTGTCTTTACTGAACTCTGCTTCATGGTACTAATATAGATCTACAATGTTGAATATAGGTGATATACCCATGTCTTCTAGTAGCTTCACTTCATATGCATTTCCCAAATCAAATTTCTTCAAGATTTTACAAGGTCCAAACTTTCTCATCTTCAGCTTATTGTACGTGCCAATTGGAAATCTCTCCTTTCTCAAATATACCATCACTTCATCCCCAACTTCGAACTCCTTATGTATCCTCTTTTCAATTTTTTTATCCTTATACTTCTAGTTCATGTCTTCCACTTGTTGTTTCACTTGAGTATGCAACTTCTTCATGTGCTCTACAAATTATTTTGCTTCTTCACTTATTTTACCTTCCATACTAATGTCTCTCAATTCTAATATACCTCTAGGATGAACTCCAGTAACAATCTCAAAAGGTGTATTTCCTGTACTCTAGTTCATTGAATTATTGTAAGAAAACTCTACTTGCGCAAGGATTAAATCCCAACTTTCAGTTTTCTCTCCAACCAAACATCTTAGAAAATTTCCTAAACTCCTATTTACTACCTCTGTCTGTCCATCAGTTTGGGGGTGAAAAGTAGAACTGAACTTCAAATCTATTTTTAGCTTCTTCCAAAGTGTCCTCCAAAAGTAACCAACAAACTTTACATCTCTGTTTGAAACAATACTCCTAGGTAATCCATGCAATCTAACCACTTCTCTGAAAAAAAATTCTGCTACATGTATTGCATCTATTGTCTTCTTACAAGGTATGAAATGTGAAATTTCAAAAAATCTATCTACCACCACATATATAGAATCATTACCTCTTTGTGTCTTTAGCAAACCAAGTATGAAATCCATGCTGATATCTTCCCAAGGTCTCTTCGGAATTGTTAAAGGCTTATACAATCCAACATTCTAACTACTTCCTTTTGTAACTTGAAAAACTCTATAGCTCTGCACAAATCTCCTAACATCCTTATGAATCTATGACCAAAAGTAATTCCCATGCACCAATACCACTATCTTATCAACTCCAAAGTGTCCTGACATTCCTTCAATAAGTTATCCCTCATTGAACTCTGGGGTATACACAACTGATTTCCTCTGAAAAACATATCCTCCTAAATGAAATAATCCAACCATTGACTTCTATCCTCTAAAACTATTTATTTGCAAGCTCTCCAAGGTTCTACAAAATCTGGGTCTTCCACATACAAGTTCTTCAATTCATCAAAACCTAATACCTCCGCTCTCACCTCTGTCAGTAAATTCCTTCTCCTACTCAAAGCGTCAACAAATCTATTTGACTTCCCACTACTATGCTTCAAAACAAAAGTATAACTCTGCAAGAACTCTACCCATCTCATGTGTCTCTGATTAAACTTACCTTAACTGTTCAAATATTACAATGCTTGATGATCCGTATACAACACAAACTCCTTTGGAAATAAATAATGTCTCCACTTCTTCAAGGCTTGAACTATAGCATAAAATTCCTGATCATACACTGAATATCTTCTCCTAGCATCATTCAATTTCTCATTGAAATAAGCTACAGGTCTTCCTTCTTGACTCAATACTGCTCCAATTGCATTTCCACTTGCATCACAGTCTACTTGTAATACCTTATTGAAATTTGGTAAAGCCGACACAGGCTGCTCAATCACCTTCTACTTCAACAACTCAAAACTTTGATCTGCTCCAAATGTCCATCTAAAATCCTTCTTATCTCCTCTCATTGTTTCTACTATAGAACTACAAATAGAACTGAAATTCCTAATAAAATTCTGGTAGAAACTAGCCAATCCATGAAATGATCTTATCTCTCTAATACTATTTGGTGTAGGCCACTCAATAATTGCTTTCACCTTCTCAGGATCCATCTTCAATCCATCCACAGAGATTACAAATCCCAGATATACCAATTCCTCCTTCATGAAACTACACTTCTTAATATTTATCAACAACTTCTCTTCTCTCAACCTCTACAAAACTTGTCTTATATGCAACAAATGTTCTTCCCTACTCTTACTGAAAATTAAGATGTCATCCAAATACACGATCACAAACTTACCCAAGAATTTCTTCAATACCTCATTCATCAACCTCATGAAAGTATTTGGTGCATTTTTCAATCCAAAAGTCATCACCAACCACTCATACAATCCTTCATTTGTCTTGAATGTTGTTTTCCACTCATCCCCTTCTCTAATTATGATTTGATGATATCCACTCTTCAAATCTATCTTTGTAAAGTATTTAGCTCCACTCAAACAATCGATTATGTCATCCATCCAGGGAAAAGGAAATCTATACTTTACCATGATCTTGCACTACTAAATTTGACTCTATTTTCCAACAAACGTTCGTTGGTTGTTCAACAAATATTTGTCAGAAAATTGACGAATAGATGAAAATAATTTTGTCGCTATTTTTTCGTCAAAATTCTGACGACAAATTAAACGTCAAAATAACGGTGCATATTCGTCGGTCGTCAACATCATAAAATGACTTGGATGTTCATCAAAATATCGACAAAAAATTTGTGTATCCACCAACAAATTACAACCAAAATGAAATTGCAATGGCTCTTCTGAAGCATCGAAACAACACCAGAAGTTCGTCGCTATTTCGATGAAATGGGCAAGGAGTTACGATGAAACCTTCGTCACAGCTAAGCAACTTCATCGGACCTTTTATGTGATTCGTCGGTGGCCTTTGTTGAAATTGTGACAAAATGGGCAAGGAGTTACGACGAAGCCTTCATCGCAGCTAAGCAACTTCGTCGGACCTTTTATGTGATTCATCGGTGGCCTTCATCGAAATTGCAACGAAATGGGCAAGGATTTACGACGAAGCCTTTGTCACAACTAAGCAACTTCATCATACCTTTGATGTGATTCATCGGTGGCCTTCATCAAAATTGCAATGAAATGGGCAAGGAGTTATGAAAAAGCCTTCGTCGCAGCTATAGCAACTTCATCGGACCTTTTTGGTGACTTGTTGGTGGTTTTCGTGGAAATTGCGATGAAACAATGCAATTTTTTTTAAAAAAAATATTCATTGAAATGTACCATCGCGGAGACTCTTGGCAATGACCACCGAAGCCAGCTAATCAGTGAGAGATCAATCATCGGCACATAATAGAAAACTCACTCCGATAGTCCATGTCTTGCCGATGACTTCCGTCAGCAAGACAAATCTAATGTCACATCGATCTGACCTCTTTAGGAGTTTTGAACACTGCTGGTTATCAACAAGACATTCTGAGGGTCTCGTCAATTAAACAAGTGTCTAAGAGCAAGTAAACAAATGGAACCTATTAATTTTCTTATTTTAGGGTTCTTTAAATCATAGAATAGATACCATCTTCTTGTGTATAATGTACTTATATTCATATTTGAATTTGAGACCAATTATTATTGCACATTCCATTTTACTTGCATAGAGTATTCTATAAGCAATATATTGATAATTCCAAATGATTAATGGTGTTGTACAACTCTACCTATCATCACAGTTCTATTGTTCCCCCCAAGAGAATCCTGCAAAGACAAGTTTACAATACCAAGTCAAATAATATGAAAAAGACTTACTTCCATACAAATTAAATAATTATTCTCACAATGGCAATTGTCTAATTACAACAACAATTCCATGAAAGGTTATCCATGCTTCATAAGAGATGACTGATCATATATACAGACTACAAGATGCATAGAAAAAGCATTACACTTGAGAACTACCAAGGGCTAACAAGGGAAGGAGTTAAGAAATGTCTGGATTGAAGAGAAAATGTGTAGGGAAAATGTTGAGCAGTGTCAAGAGAACAGAGTTCGTAGAACATATTCTTGACCTAATCAAGCTCTTGAACAACTTAAACAAAATTAAAATACTAACACATACATGAGACATGTAATGAACTTCCAATATCTGCTATCTTTTTCATTAATGCAGAGGTAGGTAAAGGAGAAATAATTATAATTGTAACACTATTCATAGTCTAGTAAATTATGTTCATAATTTGTGTTCAATGGACCTTAGTTCTATCATTATACTGCCCATCTAATACCATATTTTAATACAAGGTTCAACTATCTCAGATCTAAAGAAGCACCTTCAATTAACCATTTAAAGTACTATAAAATAAGGTAAGACTTTTACTTGAGAAATATTGGGTACACTTGTAGGATTAAAGTTCTCGCAATCATTAGGATTTATTGGAACATAGACACAACCTGCAACATATGAAGTAATGGATGACTACAAGTTAGTGAAATGGTCCTTAATATGTGACTGGTTTGCAAATTGATTGGTAGAAAATAAGGTTACAAACAGATGTACATGGAAAATTATGAGGACAATCTACTGTAATCATCAAAATAGATGAAAAGTGCAAAGGAAAGAGCCGAGCTACATCTCTAGAGCCTAAAAAAAACACATGCAAGAAACATAAAAAAAAAAAGAAAAAACCCGTTTTTGAATGAATACAAAATGGTGCCTTCAGCAAGTGATTCATATGCTTTCACACCTGACACAAGACATTAAGAAGATTTTAGTCTTGCTCTGTGAAATTAACTACTTACAGAATAAACCTAGAAACCAATATTATATACCTCCATGTCTAGCCGAGGGTAGGTATAAGAGAAAAAAATTCCTCAATGCAATGCCGAAAAATATCAATGTGTGTGTAGGTTTGTATTACTCAAAATATCATTTCATTGCCTAAGGAAAAATACCAAAGTGATGTTTTAAATTTCAATCTTCACATAGGCTCCCTTATTGCTACACATGCATATACAAGCATTATTCAAGCTCTAAACTATTCAAATATTAAGGATTTAATTAGCTATAAGATGGAAAGTTATTGTTTAGACATAATCCATCATCTTTTACATATCTTTATTCACTCCCAGCGCTTCAGATAAATTTGTGTAAATGAGATAGAAATGTGAATCTTTTATGAAAAATAAAATTCTTAAAAGGAGGGGGAGAGAGCAAAGGGTAGGGGGCAAGACAATGCTTGAATGTATAGAAAATTATAATATTTTGATCATTATAACAATGAAATGAATCTCAAGTTTGAAGCATTAATATCATTTACAACATATATGATCAAGAATGAATGAAAGTAGAGAAACTTTTGCATACCTACAGATGGTACAAAATTTCATGGTTAAGTCGAAGCCTCCCATCAACAACAAGATCCAAATATCCATGTATCTATCTCAATCGAGCCTCTAAACCCTTCAGAGCTATCAATTTTTCCACTAACTTGTTATGCACAAAAGTCAAATTTTAGAGTTATGTCACCACTAAAAATAGAAGAAATAGATCTTTGAAACCAAATCCACACACAACACAATGTGGTATTCATACAAAGCCATACAAACAAACTAAACTCAAAAAATTGGAATGGAAACAACTTCAAATTATAATGTAGAGCATGTATTTAGGGTATAAAGAATCATTTTTCTGCCACCATAGTGAAAAGTTAGCACTTTCTTTCATCTTTTCATATTGGTTTGATGCTTCAAACGATGCATTTCTTATATTGAAAAGTGCATTACCTTATTGAGCTTCTCTATGTTTTGAGAATAGTTTAATATTATCTACTTAACAGGGCCAACCACATGGTGGTGGAAGCTCATTTGGCACCTCCCCCCTCACATCACTCTCAATTCCCCATACCCAATCATATAACATTAATCATTCATTCATCGATTAATAACATATAACATTCATTCATTCATCCATTAATAACATATAACATTCATTCATTCATCCATTACTAACATATAACATTCATTCATCCATTAATAACATGTAACATTCATTCATTAACATATAACATTCATTAATTAACATATTCACATTCATTCATTAACATATAATATTCATTCTCTCAATTTTTACATATTATCAAAAATATGGTTGTCATGATATGATTACAATCACTTTTTTTTTGTTTCATTTTTAAAGCTAAAAAAATATGAAGTGGAGTATCATTTTCTAATCCATTTTTCCCCCTTTTAGTTGCTCTTCCCTCTGTTTGTTATCTTAATGTACGCCTAGTCGTCTGCTCATGACGTGGACACCGCTGCAAGGAGGTCTGCTGCAATAACAAAGAAATGTTAAACTGATATATTTTATTATTATTGTTACAAGTATTTCATTAATTAAAAGAACATTAGAGTGGTTCTCTTTACCTAATGGGTCCACATCATGTTCCTAAACTTATGTTATAGATTCATGCTCAACATGCTAAACACCCTCTAAATCCTGATCTGCAGTTGAAACACGAAAGGTTACATTAATTAATACACCAATTGAAATTAAATATGTTTAAGAGAACATGAGAGTGGTCATCTTTACCTGATGGGGCCACATCATGTTCCTGATATTCTCTAGTCTAATCATGCTCAACATGTTGATCATGCTCTACATGCTCTAAAGTTGAAACACGAAAGGTTACATTAATTAATATACCAATTGCAATTAAATATGTTTAAAATAAATTTAGAGTGGTCCTCTTTACCTGATGGGGCCACATCATGTTCCTAATCTTCTCTAGCCTGATCATGCTCAACATGTTGATCACACTCTACATGCTCTAAAGTATCGGGATGCACACCATGACCTTCATCTGCAGGTTGTGCTCCACCCTCACCAGGCTGCATTCCAATGTCATGTGTAGTATTATAATTGCTTGAATGTTTAAAACAAATAGGCATGTAATTACTTTATGGTGGAAATTAATATTGAATAGATTGCACAAGTATTCAATTTTAAATAAACTTTATTGAGTTTATTTACCTGCGTGTCGAATGTAGTGGAAGATTGTTTTTCCTCAAGAGACTTAGGCATTCAGCCACGGCTCCATAGCCTTGTTGGAAGGAAATCTTCAGGTCATCTTCTGTGGGAACTCTGTTGAATTCAGAGCCCTACATTTTTGCATAAGATCATGAATTTTTCTTCTATGCTATGATAAAACCAAAATTGTTTTCAATTTATTATTTGGATACTATATTTCATTTATTGATACTTACAATTCGTGTGGCTAATTTCATATAACCACCAGAGCCAAGTTTGTGCTTCCCGTGTTTTTCTAGTCTTTCCTTTGTTTCCTTCGATGTTTCAGGTAGCCTATGAAAATTTTGAAATACATTAGATTATGTAAAAAGAAAGAGTATTCAGTATATAATTACATTGTTGATAGTATCACATACCTTACTTGGCCCAATGGTGTCTTTCCTTTTTTCTTTTCAGCCTTCTTTCCATCCGGCACCAGGTCCTTCCACTCCCTCTCTGGAATCATGGGGGGATGCTCATACTTTTTGTTCTTCTCTAAATGTGACCTATATTGGTCCCTCACATACTTTAGATAGGTACCAGCTTTCTTAATGACCTTGATTCGATTGAATGTTTTATCACCGAAGAGCACAACTAAATGGTTAATGAGCTCATCTTTTAAATCTTGATTTTGGCATTCCACTGTGTACGTATGGTGGGCCCGAAGAGCTCCAATGTAATATCACTTGGATGTTTATAAAAAAAATAATTTCCTACAAAATGATCATGGGATCAATAGTCTAAAAAGAGTGATCAATAAGTAAATTTCAATTGGATTATATATAATAATAATAAAAATATTTTAAAGTACCTGGGACCTTCTCTATCTTTATGGGAACGAAATCCTTGGTCACCACAAATGTGACTAGAAATGTTCCCATACTAGTAATATGGGAAGATCTAGGAAATGCTGCTAAAATATCACTAGTACTAGTGGCCTCTGCATCCCTAGGTACATGTCCTAACACATTTTCTGGCATGTGTTTGCTAGCAGAGGGTGCACTAACGGATGCCTGCATGGTATGTGTTGCTGACATTTCAGACGACAATATAGGCACAAATGATGGGGTCAGATGATGTGATGTATGTGCAGGAAGATCAGGATGGACACTTGTACCAATCCCTACTCCTCGGGTAGCACTTGCAGTACCCTGATCATGGCTAGGAGCATCATGAGGATGCAAAAAATCCTGTAAAAACAACACATATTTTAGTTCATGACATAAAAGAGTACAAAATATAAAACCATGAATGAAATTATGTTATAATTAAAGACCTCATGACAGCTTACTTGCAAGTTTTGTGATCTCTCAGTAAATATTTTAACCCTCTCTCTTATCTCATCTATTTGAGGCACTATGAATAACAACTTAAGGATTTCTTCATTGCATTTTTTTTGAGTCTTCCTTATCATATCGAGAGGGTTTGTTGAATAAGCGATGTCATCATCACATAATATTGAATGCACCTCCCTATGGATGCTCTTGTCTACTGTTGGTGCCTTTCCCCGATTAGTCGACTGCAACAAGAATATTAAAAACATTATCGAAATTAACCTAATAAACTTATCAAAACAACATAATAAAACATTTTGCTCGTATCTAATTTGTACAATTACAATGAGGTAAACCTGTCAGGTAGAAGCACTTGAAGATAAATCACGATCTATGCTTTGGGCTGGAGCCTTCTCCATACGATCAATGTCCCGCTATGACAAAAATTAAATATAAAAAAACATTACCAAAATGAAACCAATAGACTTACGAAAAAAAACATAAGAATAAAATGGTATATTGGAGTTATTAATTGGAGGTTGGGTAAAATGGTACATAGTATGTACCACTCCCATAGTAACTGTGTTTGTAACTAAGAAATTCAAATTGTAATCGATTAGCAACTCTTCCCCTGCAGTTATTGATTTTATCGTACATATGAATACATGGTTTTTGTCACGTACCTTGAAAATGCAAATGGGTTGCTTATTTGTTGACCTAGGTCATCTACTATTTATAAACCCTGCAATATTCCCCGATGCTTTTGGCCTTCCGTCAATGTACATAGCCACTCCTTTATTTTGATCCTTATCTTTTAGCTGTATATAATTTGCTGACAGTGCATACCTACGCATACTTTGTGTATATTGAACCAGTTGCATCCAATCTTTGTAACTGTAATAGGGTCCAACATACTCCATCAATTTAGTAACTTTTTCGTAACATACTTTTATGCCGTCCATGTAAAATAGGCTTGAACCATGTAATGACAATGGTGCTATGTGATATATCCTCTTGTTGACACAAAAATCAGTGTTTATTGGAGGAAGTTCCTTGGGTACCCATTGTTTCTGTAGATGTTTTTACCTCAAGGGAACCTCGATGTTGCCTATGCTCTAATCATCATAAGAACATGACCCCCCTTTAGTAAAAAAATTCCATGTGTTTACAAAATTTTCTTCTAATCTTTTGACCTCTAGTTGATCTCCCTCTTTTAGACATACTACATGTCTCACTTTCCTCTTCTCTTCCTGAATTTCCCTTGCTCGAGGAAGACAGATCCGACAAATACCTATTTGGTGGTACCCACATAAGGATGTTGGATGAAGTTCTTTCATGGTGATGTGATCCTAAGGTGACATTATGATTAATCTATCATTTCATCGCTAGAATTTCACAGGTTATAAGGTAATCAAGTCTTGATAAATTGCAAGTTATTTTTACTACCGTCCAAATGTGTCCATCACAAATCAAATCTACTTAATGTTTTAACTCCCAAACTTTGTAACAAGTGTTAAATGTGACTATGGTCCACCAATTACACAACCAAGGCCTCAAATGTATTCTCTAATTGTAATCAAAGGACTTTTTCTCTTCATTCAAGTAAATAAACTTGAAGGGAAACACCACCAAGTGGTTTATTGGACACCTACATGACTAAAAATAGCAGCAAATTTACATTTAATTTCCATATGTCTAAGTGGTTAACGAGGAGGGAGTGTGTACTAGGCCTGGTTAAGTCATCATAAGTTTATGCTTTGGCAATAAATTTTTTTTAAGTCATCTTAAATCTTCCTATGTCTAATTTCTAGGAGACTTTTGGTATGTTTTAAGGTAGGATGATTGATGAAAGAGCCCAAAGAGCCTTTCTCCATGGTGCCCAGGTACACATAGTAGCGGTCTTCTCTTATACGGTTGGACATGATTTAAAGAACTTAGATAGGAATTATTCATTTAACCTAAGGTTTTCTCATAATGCTATCATTGGAAAAGTATGATCAAATTCTTCTATTATGAAGAATTGGTCTATGTGCATCTAGTAATCACTATAAATGTTTGTTAAGGATAAAATGACTAATTGCATCAGGTAGGAGAGAATCAACTTTGAGTTCTTCAAAGATTATATTCCTCTATTCATAATTTTTAAGGGTTGTGTGTGGAGGAGGTTATCACTACCAAGAAGGTAGGAGACCTTTCCTTGTATTCTTTTATAATTTTCATTATTCTTATTTATTTTACACTTACATTTACAAATACACATACATATGCATTTACTGTTTTCATTTATTTCTCATGTAGTTTAATAGTTTGATCGATTTCATAATATATGTGTTGAATACTTTAGAATTTCAATTACATTAATTTATGGATATGTTGTATCTATAACACTACAAAACCATATGCTCTTTGCATTTATACTTGCATTTAGAAATACACATTTATATACATAGATATAGATTTCTTTAATGATATGTTGCATTTATTGTTCTAGGAGAGCATCCAGTAATTGCATTTACATTTACATTTAAAAATACATATACATACATACATACATACATATATGTGTGTGTGTGTATGTATATCATTATATTGTTCAAAACAACCCATTAGGTCTGCACATGGATAAAAATTCATAAAATCATATCTCCCATACATGTTTTGTTGAAACCTAGGCTTGAACCTCTCATTTCACATGATTTTCTTCACAAAACTCTTGAGGACAGCAGCTATACCTTCTTTATTTCTCATCCTACACCCTATTCATGCATCCTACAATTACAACAGTATCCATGGGGCCTCTTACACAAGCTACAGTAATCACAAAAAGTGTAAGCCCCTTTATATCATGTTTACTACAAAACCCTCAAAAATAGGGTAACTCAGATTATGATTTGTTGGTGAGTTGTATGGAAAAAATCATTAGCACCAACTCATTCTTGGAGTCTTTTGAAAGAGAAGCGAATCAGATGGTAGTTAAGTACAAACCTTATAGTGTCAAGGTGAATGAGGTGATCAATTTTGATTGGCCAATTGATGAAGAGTACCGGAAATGGGTAAATGTATATTTAACTGAGGAAGAGTGAAAAGGAGTAGGCTGCTAATGGTTGACAAATCAGTTGTTGCAGTTACAACAGATTCCAATTTTTTTTTTGGTGACAATCTAGGCATGAAATTCTTGAAGTTTTTTGTTACTGCATCAACTATTCTCAGTGGGCACGATGAACAAGAAGATTCTTTGGGGAGATTGTTGTTGTAACAAATTTTTGGAATATCACAAGGTGGTCCAATTGGCAAGTGACATGTGTGCTTTCTGGCTCGATGCTTGTTTTATCCTTCTTTTTCTATAAGAAGGATTTCAAGGCCAGAATTACAGGTTAGCAAGTTAGATATTTTTGGTCGATTCTAGATGAAGTTGCAAAGAAAATTGTAAAGTCTGATGGTTTTACGGAAAATGCAATTTAGGTTTTGAGTCATTCTGTAGTAGGTTTTGAATTCATGTGGATTTAATGTTTTATGACAGTACTGGCATTTGAATTGATATGATTAATTCAAACTCATGTCTCTCCATTGTACAAGCATATCTGAATTTTGAATAAAATGATCAAGAGTTGTTTCATTCATCTCACTGTTGTGGTGTGTATGATTCTTGTTTTAGCTTTAATTCAAGGAATTAATTAAAATTCTTGAATGGGATTTTAGGTGGATATGTTATTTATAAGGATTTGATAAGTAGTATTGGGTTAGAATACATATTGATGATATTATAAAGCAATGTTATCAAGGATCTTATATGTTGTGTTAAATCTGTCATAAACCCTTAGATGCTTATGAATTTGACTCCTCCAATGGATATATGGCACTGATCTAAGTTGTACTTATTCATATGGTTTAGTATTTGTTTTCCTTTACCTAGAGCTTGCTACAAATTACAAATTAATGACTATCTTATATTGTGAAATGTTGTTGTAGTTATCTCATGTCCAAATAGTTAATATTATTGATAAACAACCAATTCTATTTAGTATTATCCTATTATGTTGAGCTATTAAATGAGATTATCTATTGTTAATGTTGTTTATGATGATGGTGTAGAGGTTGTAAATGCATTAAGGGATCACAATCTTGAGTCTTGCAGAGCCCAAAGTGTAGGAGGTCTTTCAAATCCTTGTCAGTTGGTCTAGGTCCTTTGATCTTCCCTTTATTGGAATTGGAAATTCCATAGGTAGATTAGAAGATTAACCTGCTTACCATAAAAACAACCAACACCTTGCATATGTTTGTGGTGGAGGTATTAAAGAAGAATTGTATGCTTGTATTTCCATTCATTAGATCTACCTTAGCCTAGCATATACTTGGGCTAAGTCTACAATTGCTTCAGACTCATGTGATGAAGGCAATGTGTGATGAAATCCTAGACCTCAACCAAGATGTGGGTAGATTATGGGAGTTTTTCCAAGATCTGAGGTTGGTTGATAAAAATGTGAAAGACTAAGCTATTTTATTTTTTCTATCTTATCTTATACCATTTTACGAGAATGGGGGTTCCAATGTACGAGAAGATATTTGGAAACTAGGCATGAAAATTGAAGGTTAAAGAGAATGGGGGTGCCAAACTTACAGTACTCATTGCCCCTTTGTCATCGATTTTCCTTGAGTGCCCTCAACCTTGTCCTCGACGCTGGTATTGACCTTGTTTTCACTCCTCCAAACTCTTCCTCAGCGTAGATATTGACCTTGTTTTCACTCCAAACTCTTCATTGGTGTTAGTATTGACCTTGTTTTAACTCCAAACTCTTCCTTGGCGTTGGGATTGACCTTGTTTTCAATACTCCAAACTCTTCCTCGGTGCTGGAATTGACCTTGTTTTCACTACTCTAAACTCTTCCTCAACGCTGGTATTGACCTTTCACTTCTCCAATTTGACGAGCTACAACCTGGTTTCGTTAGGTTTTACAGTATATTAATTAAGTTGAAAATTTTGGTGCCATTTAGCTAGGTTTTAATATTCTACAAAATAGTTAAGTATAAATTAGCTATATTTTACATAATAAATAATATAATTATTCAACTTATTATAATTATATATTATATTCTTTAACAAAATTATTAAATACGTATAAAATTATTATAATTAATAATTAATAATAGGTATATTTTTATATAATAAAAAATATAATTAATATAATATATATTAATATAATAGAGAGAGAGAAACTAAATTTTGATTGGTTGTTTCATGTCAATAATCCAAGGATGGCATGTGTCCTTGGGGAGTTATGCTCAAGGTAGCATGCCATTTGATTAAAGATATGATAATTCTCCTTTAAGACCTCTTCAATGTACCCATTGCACACTTAAGGAGACAAAGATAAATATAGGGAAGAAAATATAGAGAGAGAGGGAGATAATGAAAAACATACAAATAAAAAGGGAGACAAACAGATAGAGAGGGGTAGAGATAAAGAGATAAGGATGAATAGATAGAGATATAGGGAGGGTGATTGATATATCTCTCCCTGTTGCTCTCTATATCTCTATATCTCCCACTATCTATGTCACTCCCTCTTCCCCCCTCTATCTATTGAGCTATCTCTCCCTCTCCCCCTTTCTCTCTCATTCACTCCATCTCTACCTCCATCTCTCCTACTCTATATATCTATCTCTATTTCTCTTTTTATCTCCCTCTCACTCCTCTCTCTATCTCTTTCTATCTATATCCCTTTCTCTCCCTCCCCCTCTCTATCTCTCACCATCTCTCCCTCCCTATATCCATTGACTCTCTATCTCCACCTCTCTTCCTTTCTCTTCCCATATATCTCCATCTTTCTTTGTCTTCCCATATATCTCTATCTCTCTCTATTTCTCTCCCCATCTATCTCTATCTCCCCATATATTAACTAAGAAGCCATGCAAGCATATAATAGTATATGTTGGTAAAACTATAATAGTGTTTTCTTAAACTATAAGTAACACTTATCTTTCTAATTTCAAGCCTTCTTATAAAAATAGTGTTTTATTAAACTATAAGTAGATTATTGTCACCACTCTTCATTCAACATGAAATGCCAAATGTAGAAATTTTTTTGTTTCTTTTGTCAAGTTTCATTAACCAAGCTATTAACTGGGTTGAATAAAGTTGTGTTATGACCCTTCATCTCTTTAAAATAATTAGACAATATTAGTGAGATCAGGAAGGGGAGAAAACTAAACTCCTTCAAAATAGGGGTAGTTGTGGGTTTGTTAGTTTTCTTTGTATACTATATACTTAGTTCCTCTAGGATAAATAAGTCACTTTAGATCATTTTCTTAGTTGTGTATCCTAACTAATATAGAGTAAGATTTTTCATTTTAATTGACTACTACATAATAGTTTGTGTTGAAAGAATTGTTTCCATTCTTTGTAGCTTTTACATTGGAATACAAATCATATTTAATTTCATGCCAATATACTTCTTTCATAAAGATATTTGTTTGAAATAAGTGCTTCATAACCCATCTAATCAAATCAAAATTAACCTATCAAAAAGGCAATAGGAATTTTCTAAAGAAAAGAACACTTGACCCAATCATAAGTGTATGGCCTTTGAAGAAAGGAGTGATCCACCTTAGCAATAACAACTACTTGATTTAGACCTGGGTATGTGCATGATCATTATGGGCCAAAAAGTGGCAACATGAAAAAAGTAAGGTTTTGAACTTGCCAAAAAATGCAAAAATTCTGAGTTGACTTTTTTTTGGGTTGGTTGTCAGTACATTGGTCCATAGCAATGCCCAAGCAAAAGGACTACAAATTGGATATCAAATTTGTTTTGGATATCCAATTTTTGTCTAATATCTAATTTGAAAAACATTTTAAAATGTAATATTTTGGTGCTATAAATCGGATATCCGATTTTTGCACACATATACCCAAGAGTAATTAGGAGGTGGAGGGTGGGCAAGAGA